>CM049606.1:2187982-2620482 GCA_026979955.1 Megalurothrips usitatus
CGTGTGGTCAGCGAGTCCGCGCGGGGAGCAACTGGTCGGGGGTTCGGTTCCTTTCCGCTGATATTTTTTTTTGTGTGTGTGTCAAATTTTTTAATCCAGTCAATGCGGAAAGGGCCGGTCTTGTCACCAGTCCGTGTACATCCGTCCGTGAGGTGAGGCGACCGCAGAGCTTCACTCGGCACAACGAGCTTCACTTCGAGCTTCAGCCGGACCTCCTGCCGACCCCACCCCCACAGGGCCCCTGGCTCTGTCTTCAGGCCTGCGGTCGCTGCCGCTGCATGCCCATCATACAGCTTGGCGCGTGCTTCGCGTGCTTCGCGTTGCTCGCGGCGTGCTTCGCGAGCTTCCGCAGGGTGTGGGAGCGCGGCTAATATTATTCCTTGTGCATGACTACGTGGACCGCAGCATATGAATTTCTAACCCCCGCCGCGCCGTGCCGCGCCGCTCCCGTCCCCGCCCACCCCTCCCGCTCTACACTGTGAGCTACACTACCAAACTACAGTGAGCTACACCACCAAACTACAGTGAGCTACACTACTAAACTACAGTGAACTGCACTAACTACAGAAATATAAATTGTAGAGTACTCTCCGCAAATGTGAGAGAAGTCTATCAGCAGCGTGCTGTTGGTGACTTTGGCGACGCGACAACACACACACACACACACACACACACACACACACACTGGATAATTCGCGTGAGACTGTTGCAGGCCGTGGCGGTGCCCCGCCCCGCCCCGCGCGCCGCGTTGACACCGCCGTGACAGCTAGAGTGCCGGGCTGTGGTTTGGGGCGGGGCCGGTGGGGCCGGCGTCGCGCGGCCTGGGCCCGCCTGGGCCGGGCAGGAGGGAGGGGTCCTTCGCGGCCGCCAGCCCCGTCGTAATGACATGGAAAACATTGGTCTGGCGAGGCCGGCTGGCTGGCGGGCGGGCCGCGGGTCCTGCGGGAGGGGTGTCAGACGCCCCCCCCCGGGGAGGGTGGGGCCGCAGCGGGCGCCGCCGCAGCGGCCGCCGCCCCGAGGCAGTGACATTAAGTGACATTATCGTGCGCACTGTTACCACACATTCAATTAGCGAGGGAAAAGCAATCAGCGGCCGCTCAACGTGCCGCCGACCCGAACGTGTGTGTAAACGTGCCGCGCCGCGTATTTTTCGAATTTTCAAGTTTTCAAAAAAATTGTAATTAGCGAACAGCACATTTTTTTTAGAAAGAGTAATAAAAAAAAATTTTTATTTTATTTTTGGTGTTCAAAAAAATAGAAAAAAAACTTTGCAGCGGAGAGAAAAAAAACTTGCGGTGTCGCACTTTGGAGGCGAGGCGCGAGCGGCGGCCTGGCGTCGTCAGCGAACGATTAATTTTGTTGCACCCTTCCCTCCGCGGACGCAATCCTGGGGCAGAAGCCGAAAAGTGGGTGGCGGTGAGAGATGGAGAGAGAGAGAGAGAGAGAGAGAGAGAGAGAGAGAGAGGCAGAAGGCAGGGCGACGCTCTAGAGTGTCTCTCTGTGTGAGAGAGAGCGAGAGAGACCTAGCGCAGGTCTTTTATTTATTCGCCTGCTCCCGCACACGTTCCATTTGTCACCAAAGCTTTCCGCCACACATTCTATCACACGTCCGCACGTAGAGGCCCCCCCCCCCCCCCAACGTACTCCTTTCTCTCTCTGTCTCTCTCGCTCTACTCCTGCCGCTCCGTCACACGCACACACACAGCGTGGATATGTGCCTACGTTCTTCAATTCTCGCCAACTCTCCGGTTGTTTTTTTTTTTAGATTAATGTATTAATTTTTTTTTGTGTATTCCGCCTCCCTTATTTTGCATTAGAGGGAGAGAGAGGGAGAGAGTAGTTGGAGACCTGGAAATTGATGACGTTGTGTGATTTTCCCGCATGTACACTGCAAAAAACAGAAACGGTGCAATGAAAGAAAAAGTGTAGGAAAATGTTATACCAGAAAACGATGAGCAAGGCACAGAGCAACACGACTGAGAAGGCAGAGAGGAGACAGAGAGAGACAGAGACAGAGAGAGAAGTGGGGGGGGGGGAGAGGGGGTTCTGGTGAGAGCTGGGGAGCAAAGAGAAGGGCGGGCGAGGGAAGGGCTGTTGGTCGGGGAAAGATGGAGGCACTTGGCGGCGACATTTTTAATTCAACGGGAACTAATAGGCATGAAAAATGGAAATGATGGCTAGGGGGGGGGGGGATCTGTAACACTCCCACCCTATGCCAAAGTAAGCACAAGCAAGAGAGAAAGAAAGAGAGACGGACAGGAGTGCGCGGCTATACGAGCGAGTGAGAGAGATTTAGGAGAGAGAAAAAGAGAGAGCAAAGAACAGAGCGAAGCTTCGCAGCACAGCGAGGCGCGCCGGGAGGGGGCGGTGCCGCGGGGGAGAGAGAGAGAGGGGGGGGGGGTCCTTCCAGGGCCGCGGAGAGCAGGGCAGAGCAGTGGGTGAGAGAGCGAGAGAGAGAGAGAGAGAGAGAGAGAGAGAAGGCAGAGAGGCGCAGCGATCTGAGACAAAGCGAGCCAAGCCCACCACTCAATCGTGAAAACACGTTTTTCGCATTAAACTCGCGGCGGCCTGCGTGCGCGCCGCGTGCCGCGTGCCTTCCGCCCCGCCGTGCCTGCGCTCCCGTTTTCTGGGACCCGAAAACCGACGGATGTTGTGGCGAGGCGTGGCGGGGCGTGGCGCGGCGGGGCGGGGCGGTTTGCATTCGTTGTTGATGTTATTTCTGCCGCTTTACCGCCCCTCTCCCCAATCGCGTACTGCACTCTCTGCCGTCACACTCCCGCAGAGATACGCTACGAAAACAACAACTTTTTTTTTGTTTTCTATAATATTAGCAAAAAACAAACAAATATTTTGAAAATTTTTGTTTTGTAAAAAAAAAACTTTGCGGACTGAAATAATGTTTTCGCGAAGGCCATGTTGGGGCTCTCGCTTTCGCCCGCTTTGCTTCTCCCGGCCTCCTCGATCGGCGCGGCCGTGTCTTCTTATTTTTGCCTCATTAGTTGGGAAGGAGGATCGGTGGGGCCGTGAGGCGGTGGCTGCGAGGCGTCTGCCGGCGTCGGCTGCTGCCGCCCGGGAGGGATGAGGAGGCGAAGGGCGCGCAGGTTACATCCAATGGAGGGTGAACAAACCGGTTAATTAAAAAAGTCCGCAAGGGCCATCAGCGCAGCGTCCGTCCGGGAGCGGCGGCGGCGGCGGCGGCGGCGGCGGCGGCGGCGGTAGCAGCGGCAGCGCCTGGCGGAGCAGCCCGAGAGCAGCGCGCCTCGCAGTCGTGTTGTACAAGGCAGTCCTGCAGGAGCGTTGCAGGCTTTTGGGGGAGGAACAACGGCTGCTGCTGCTGCTGCTGCTGCTGCTGTGGTGGTGGTGGCGGCGGCGGCGGGGGTAGGTAGCACGTCGTAGAGTAGGGTTCGGAGAGGCACTCCACGCGGTCTGCCCAAGGGCCACCCTGCGGTGAAAGGGAAGTGAAAGAGAGAGAGAGAGAGAGAGAGAGAGAGAGGATGAAGTGGTAGGGGAGGCAGCAGCACGTGGACACACGTAGAGGGGAGGGGGGGGTGCGCGCGGGGCATTTTAAAAAAGCCCTCAAGAGAAGAAAAAAAAATAATAATAATATCGATACCGCACACTGCCAAAAATATTGGAAATAACTGCAAACGATATGGTTATTCGGACGGAGTGTAATCCAAACAGATACGATTTTTTAGAAAAAAAATAAGTCAGCGGTGCAGAGGCTTTCCAGAGGGTGGGTCTGCAAATAGGCGCGGTACCCGAACCCCCCGGAGATAGGCAGCCCAGCGCACACAGTCCGGTAAACAACCCCGACGTGCCTGCGGCCCCCACACCGGTAGGCAACCCAACGTGCACTCGGCTGCTTCCGGGCCGTTATTCGCACGGCTGTGATTGGCGCGGAATCACTGCGACTGCGAATAGTATGCGGCCTTCTGCGGTATTCGCAGGGGAATAAGAAGCATCGCCGCCGCCAACAAGAGAGGCGCGCGCACCAAGACCTCCGCTACTGGAGCCTCCATCAGACTAAGGCAGCCGCGCTGGAGCCGCGCTGGAGCCGGGCTGGAGCCGGGCATGCCACGCAGCGAGAGGGCCTTTGCCTCGTAATTAAAAAGAGCAGCAAGCACGCGAGAGGAGAAATTAATGGAGTTCTTCATTTCGAAATGAAGGAGAGAGGGAGTGAGAGAGAGAGAGGGAGTGAGAGAGAGAGGGGTGGGGGGAGAGAGACAGAGCGAGAGAGGCTGAGATGAAAACCTGGCCAACTATCCGCCTCGGCATTAGGCGGGGCCGCGCGGACGGAGCACGCGCGTGTCCCCACAGCCTGCAGCCACTCCACTCGAGCAGCTCTCTCTCTCTCTCTCTCTCTCTCTGTGCAAAAAGAAGAGAGAATTAAAATGAAAACACGAAGAGACGCGTTATAGTACTTGTCTTGCTGTGGGTGAATCTGCAGCAGCGGGGAGGGGTGGGGTAAACAAAATGTTCGCAAGGAAGGAAACGACAACTTGGAAGAGAGTGAGGGGGGGGGGGGTGAGTTGGAGAGAGCTGAAGAGTGAGTATGAGAGAGAGAGATAGGAGTAGGGGCGTGGAGCGTGCTGATTGCGCCGAGGATGCACTGCTTGCCGAAACCAAGTGGCATTGCAGCCGTGTGTGTGAGGCACTGCCTTGCACAGTGCTACCACAACCACTACAGGCAGCGGAACAGGCTCACGGCCTTGCCATTGTGCCCCGGCGACGACGACGCTGTCGCACGCGCCCTCTGCCGGAGAGAACGCCAAGCTCACACGACGGAACTTGCGGGGCTTAACTAACTAGTGTCTGCGAGGAGGGTGTCGCCTATTCAGGGCTCATGTTCACGCTCCTGCGCCTTCATTATTTTTCGTCTGCGGCCGCGCGAATGTCCGCGGGTATGGAAGAGAGAGAAAGAGAGGGAGAGAGGGAGAGGGAGAGAGAGAGAGAGAGAGAGAGAGAGAGAGAGAGAGAGAGAGAGAGAGGCCCTCACGTGAGGGCTTGACACAGGGCCGAGATGTAGTTTTTGACACGGCCTGCTGTACTTGGGTCACTGTGTGTGTGTCAGTGACGGCAGCGGGGTGGAAGCGGGGTCACCGTGTCGTAGTCGGGCACCTCTCAACGCTGCCACCTGCTCCGCGACGACCTCCATCATGACGGCCTGTGACCTCCACGACGACCCCCACATGGACCTCCACGGTGACCCCCGGGTCGACCTCTACGACGACCACCACATTGACCCCCACGACAGGACCTTCGCGCTGACCCCCACGACGGCGACCCCCCCTGGCGGCCGGTGCCCCGCGGTTGGCTTCGGTCGTGCCCGGTCCGTGGCCAGGTCGGGGCATTACATTGGCATTACGGCTCACGCCCGCCCTCGCCTCGGCTGGCGTGGTGCTCACGGGCCCTGGCCGGCGGCTCGTCAGACGTGTAACGGGCGTGCACAGGCGTGCACAGGCGTGCACAGGCGGCCGGGCGGCGCGGTAAATCCATGGCAAATCAGTGCGGGGCCTCTGCGCCGCCGCTCCGCCGCTCCGCCGCGCCCAGCCCAGCCCAGCGCAGCCGCTTTTGCTCTGCTCTTCCGAGAAAGCGCGTCCCTGTGCAATGCATCAAATTCAGTTTTTTAAAAAAAAAAATATTTTAAAAGTAAGGATATAAAATTTGGTTGCGTGACCAAGCGTTGCCAATATACAAAAAAAAGCGCCGGAATTTATTTATTTTTGTAAATATTTTATTTCCACATAATTTTTTATTTTTGCTGTCCGGCGAGTTTTTCCTTTTTTTGCCACGCGTCCCGTGTGGATATGAGAAGGCGCCGCGTTGCGGCCGGCTCTGCGGTTCGCCGGCGCGGCAGTCGCGGGGCGGGGTGAGCCCCCGGCAGCCTCCCTCTCTCTCTCTCCTCTCTCTCTCTCTCTCTCTCTCTCTCTCTCTCTCTCTCTCTCTCTCTCTCTCTCTCTAACCCCCTCTATCTTTCTCTCTCTCTCTGTCTCTCTCCCTCCCCAGGTGCCTCCCCCGCCGGCCACAGTATCAGTCGCACGTGCGCACCACCCCACGCGCACGGCCGCTCCTCTCTCTCTCTGTAACAAGCTGTTTATGTTCACGTCAAACAAACCGAAAGTAACGCAGCCACTAATACGGCAGAAGCTGTGGCCAGGGGCGGGCCGGGGCGGCCCCGGGGGGGGGGGGGGGGAGACCAGGAGGGGTGGGTGCGGACAGAAGGGGTTGCGCGCAGTGCAGACGAACAACCGTACCGGTGAAGTCCGGCCAATTCCCAGTCGGACTCGTGCGGCTGTAGTACCGGGAGCGCACGGCCCTCCCGCATCGAATCTAGGTAGCCGCGTGGTCAGCGAGTCCGGCCGGCGGGCGGCTGGTCGGGGGTTCAACTCTTTGCCGGTCCCTGCATTTTTCTGTCGGCTCAGCGAAGACGACGGTGTGTAAACTATAGGGGGCGCGCAGCAGTTGCCATCGCAGCTCCGTGGCTGCATCGGTATGGTAGCTGAGCAGTGACCGGAAGGTTGTGGGTTCAAGGCTTGCCAGATCCTCAAAATTTTTCTTGTGTCTGCGCTTGGAAGACAGAGGGTAAAATATACTTCCGAACGTGGCGTCGGTATGGCTGTCTGAACGGCCGTGCGCGCTGCGTCACTGAGAGATGTAAGCGTTGGGTTTCAACTTGAAGATTCCCGCAGCACGGTCGGGCTTACCCCCGTTCCCGGGTCCGAGGTTCTCTCGGTCGCCCGGGGTTTCCGGCGGGGGGGCTCTGTGTCTACCAAGGAAACTTGGTTCGGAGACTCGGGTGTATGCTACGGGGGTACCTAGGGTTCGGTACCTTCGTTTTCGCTCCCTGTGAATCTGGCAGACGAGGACACGCCGTCGCGACTAGGGTTCGTCGTGAAGTACAGCAGCTTCGGCTGTGTACGATATAGGAAAGCCTACCTCCCCCCCAGTCCGCTCGGGAGTGGCCGCAGTGCCACAGACCAACCAGCCAGTCGAAGGGAGTTGATTCCGGAAATCTGGCTGGCGGAGGGGGCTACATCGACCGTTGCGGAAGCGTGCCCCTGAAAAAGGCCGCTGCGTCGTGCCTGTGTCTTAGCGGCGGTCGATACCTGGTACACCGGTTCCCATTCGAACACCGAAGTTAAGCAGGAGGGTTCCAGGCGGAGGCCTGGGACGAGGTAGTGCCCACCCATTTTTGCAATTTTTTTTCAAAAGCATCCACAGATTTTTTTAGACAACGAAGAAAGAAGTACATTACTTTGTGTCACGTAATTTCTGCACAGCCCCCACCGCCGCCTTCGCCCCGGCCAACCTTTTCCAACCCCCTCGGCGACCACCGCGCCACTGCCATGAATATTATCGCAATACATCATCATCAGCATCATCAGCCTGTCGCCATGTCATCGCGCGGTCACCAACGCTGTGTGTGTGTGTGTGTGAGGCGCCTCGCCTCCAGATAACACACTACACAGCAGTAATCATAGTTTTTTGCATAGTGTCTACACTGTTTATCCGTCTCGGGTGGGCCATAAGTTCCACATTTCCCATCTACGCCCTCATTGAGAGTAGAACTGGCATATAAAAAATATAATGACAGAAGAGCGACATTTTTTAAAAAATAATTAAAACAATGTATTCCATGTATATTCCCTGTGTGCGGCACATTTATTTCCGAACATCACCGGCGCACCATTTTCTCTCCAATTTTTTTTTTTTTTTTTTTTGTCAACAAGAGAGGTATTAACGCGGGATGGTGTGGCGCAGCCGTCGGCGGCGGTGGCGGCGGTGGCGGCGGCGGTGGTGGCCCGACCACATCATGCCGGCATCTCTCTCATTACTGTCGTCTTTGATGGTCCTCACCCCCAGGGGCGGGTCCGGTCCCCTCCCTCCCCTCCCAGTCATTACCCCCTCCCCCCTCCCCCCGTAGGTTTCCTTATCTCTGCCCGCTTCTTTTGGCCATCTCCCCCTCGACACACTCCCCCTCCCTCCCCCCTTCCCCCTTTGGCATGGTAAAATTGGCGGTTTTAATCAGAGGCAAAACATGCCGGGTTGGATGGTTGGGCTTCGCCGGGGCTTCGCCGGGGCTTCGCCGGGGCTTCGCATGGTGTAGTGAGGGGGCACCTGTCCTTGTCCCTCCCCCGCCATCCGCCGCCGCCCGCCGCGTGTGCGACAAAGACAGCCGGGACGGTGTGGGGTGGCCGTAATGAAGATGGCTCCGAGATTTCTCATATTTTCAATTATTTTTGCCCCCCGCGTGTTTGACTGAGTTTGAATCCGGCGCCGCCCTTCCGCGCTTTTTGGGTGTCAAACGTGGAGGCCGCGTGTGCCGTGTGCCCGACAAGGACAGAAGGTCTGTTTCGGGGTCCCACCGCAGGGCACCGCAGGGCACCGCAGGGCCAGCGACCCTTCCTCACAAAATTGATTATGATGATTAACATGCCGTAACCCTTCGACATGAGTGTGTGTACGTGTGTGGTGTACGACCCATGTGTGTCCAGGGGACGCAAACTCTGTGATGTGATGAGGGCTGAAATACAACTGTTTGAGGGCGGAGCTTGGTGACAGGGAGAGAGAGAGAGAGAGAGGGGGGGGGGGGGCTGGTGAGGGGACGCGAGGTTTGAAAGGGACGGTGAGGAAAAGGGAAAGAGAGTCGCAGAGAGCCACAGCAGAGAGAGAGAGAGAGAGAGAGAGAGAGAGAGAGGACCGTACTACAAGGGTAATGGGTCGGAATGGAAGTCCGGCAAGGAGGGCAGTGCTGGGGGCAGCAGCAGCCAGCGCGGTGGCCTCGACGCCGTCCTCGGGGGCCCTCCACGACCTCCCCTCCCCGAGGGCCCTCGCCGGGCAGCGCTGCCGCGGCCGCGTACTGCTTGTGGGCCTCGGGGTGATTAGAATAATAACAATAATTCCAGGCCTTGAGAGCGCCGAGCGGCGGGGCGGGGCGAGGGGGGCGGCGGGCTGCGGTGTTCCGCGAAACGGAGGCGCGCGGCGCGGCGCGGCCTGCTGCGGAGGGCTTTGCGCGCCGGCGGAGGTGGCCGACCGTCTGTGTGGGAGTGCAAGTGAGAGGAGGAGAGCGCCAGACAGAGAGGGGGGATGGGCTTGCGGTGGTCTCATGCTGCACTAATCCCGCCACGCGCGGCGCCGCCGGCCGCGTGCGCACACACGCACACGTGCACGCACACGTGGACTGCACGTGGACTGCACGTGGACGCCGCCCGCACGTCCCCCCAACGGCGGCGCAAGGGCCGCGGTGCCCAGTCCGTCCTGTGTAACGAATTCCTGCCGACGAATTTCTCATCAGCATCGAAAAAGTGGTTCGTGGGCCGCGCGTCGGCGGCGTCGTCGTCAACGGTATCACGGGGTCCGGAAAACGTCGCATCATACTGGGCCGTGCGTGGCGGGGGCCGGGCACAAACCACCACCACAACCGCGGTGCGTCGGGGACCGTCCGTGGGAGTCGAACCCACCGCGGGCCGCCGCCGCAGCGACGAGCCCGTGTGCCGACGTGACAGTTTGCTCCCCCGACAACAACCGCTAAGGTGTGTGTGTGACGTGGTTTGTGCACGGCCCCTGCGGGGCGTCGGCAGTTTACGGCCGGTCCCCCGCGACCTCGGCTCCGGGATGACGCCGACGTCGCCGCCGGCCGTCCGCGGTGACATTGATGCGTCCGGCTACTTAATCACGCTATTCTTATCTCTCCGCCGACTGAGTGGAGGTCGTGGAGGCTGCGTGGAGGCTGCGTGGCGCGGCGGGGCGTGGCGGGGCGTGGCGGGGTCGCCGCGGGGGAGGACGGCGGTGCCGCCGGAGGGGTGCGCGGCCAGCAGCGGAGGCCGCCGCCGAACAGCGGTGGCGGCGGCGGCTGCGGCACGGTGGTCTGGCTCAATCTGCAAGATGAAAACACTGGATAAAGTCGCGGCGCGGCAGCGGTGCGGCCGCTGGTGTCGACAGTCGGGTCCGCCCGCCGCCGCCGCCCCCCGGACCCCCGGCGGCCTGCCCCGCGGCACCGCGGCCTCCGGGGTCACGTCGCACGTCCACGATGACGGCGGCGGTGCGCACGCATCCCGGTGAATGCGCTCATTAGGGGCGATCGGCGCCATCTAATTGCCCCACGGCCTCTGCCGCCGCCGCTGCCGCCGCCGCTGCTCTCGCCTCGCTTCCAGAGCCCCCGGAGCCTCCACAGCTTCCAGACGGCCTTTGCACCCCCGGCACGTGCGCGTCCAGCGGAGCCGGCCGGGGCCGCTACAATGCCGCGCGGGCCACGCTGCCGGGGGCCCCCCGGAGCCACCCCCGGCCCCTGACGGGTAGGCAACCCCAAGCTGCCAAGGGAACCGGAAGGAGACGAGTTATTCGCAGCGAGAGGTAGGTTCCGCGCGGTGTGCCTGTGTATAATTATTTTGTGGTAGCGGTCGGTACTGGAAGCCGGCAGCAGCATAGCCGCATGGTCCAGGGCTCGCCAAGCCCCAGAGAGGAACGTAAAAGCCGTAAAAACTGGGGGCGAGGGAGAGAGAGGGAGAGAGGTGGAGAGGGAGAGAGAGGAGAGAGAGGGGGGGGGGTTGTAGAGAGAGGCTGAGAGGGATAGGGGTAGTGAAGGGAAGGGGGTGGGGTCTACCGTGTACATCTGGCGGTGGCAGGCCGGGCGGAGTGAGGGGGAGAAAGGGGGTAAGAGCTACACCTGCTCAAGGGCTCTACAACAATGCTCTTGAAACAGCAGGGAGGGAGAGAGAGAGAGAGGGGGGGGGGGTCAAGAGAAAGACAGATGCGGAGAAAGGTGGGGAGGGTGGTGTTGGCTGGTGGTGGCTAGGAGGGCGAAAGGCTACAGGACCAAGATGCAGAGTTGATCTAACAAAATCCGTTCAACCGTACAAAAATTAAAAAAAAAAACGCCCAGAAGTTTATGAGCGCTGTATGGAAAATTTAGCCGATGAAATTTGGCGCGAAGGGTGATAGTCATGGTTGGTACACCTGGGAAACAGTCGGGCTTGCACTCACCACGCTGACCTCCACCGTCACTCTTCGTGCACCACCTTCATGCCCCCCCCCCCCCCCCAGGTCACACTGGGCCCCTGTAATTTCGCCTCCTCCTCTACTCCTAACTCGGCCCTATCTCCCCGTCTAGAGTCCAACAACTTCCAGGAAGCACAACGTTCGTCAGACCTCGCCGATGGTTTTTGCTGTATTCCCTCCGGAAGGCCTCTTCTTCCCCGAATATCAACACACACCGGGCATCGATCCGCCGTGTGCGAGCCTCAGTGTTGCGTAACCGGCCATAAAGCTCGCTTCGTCGAACCTGACACACTACGGTTATAAACCCAATCTATATATATGAAGCAGGCCTCTTACGGAGGAAAGGGAAGACACAGACAACAACAACAACAGCAACAAAGGTGCGAAGACAACTCACGCTTTTTCATTCATGACTTTCGACGACGACGATCGAGTCGCTTCGGTCAGTCCGTCCTCCTCCTCCTCCTCCTCCATACGGAAGCAAACAAAAGCAAAAACTACTCGGAATATAATGGGCAGCGCCACGCGGCGAAGGTGGCGCTCGGGTCAGGCCGAGCGGACAAAGGGAGTAGTGACACCTCGTGGTCTGCACGCACACACACACACACACACACACACACACACACACACACACACACAAGTGACCTGACGATTGAGAGATTGGCGTGGCATCTCGCATAGGAGGCATCACCGAATACCGATCAAGCCAGCGATATCAAAAGGAGAGAGAGAGAGAGAGAGAGAGAGAGAGAGAGAGAGAATGATAAATTTATAATTCTGACCACCCGCACTTTGATAACGCGGGTGACCCGCTCGACGCAGATACTTCATAAACAAATTTCGCAGTAACAACAACATGGAAAAAAAATATTTTTTTCAAAAATAAATTGAGCAGAGTGGTGGAATGGTTTTGGCATAGTACTGTACGAGTCCCCCCGCGCAGTTGGCAGACCTGGCAGCGGCAGCGCTCCACACCTACCACTACCAACCTCCCGGGGAGGATTAGGGCTGAGCCGCGTGGCCTCTCCGGCTTATCAGCTTGCACCCCCCTCTCCCCCCGCCGCTTCCCTCACTGGAGGGGCAGTTGCAGGCCCCCGGCATAGCAGTGAGTCTGCAGCTTCGCCCCTGCAAACTTCACAGCGGGCGAAGCGTTCCGATAAAAAAAAAAAATATTAGCCGTCAGCAGTCGTGTGCGAATTATTTCTATTTTTAATTTTGGATGCAATGTTGGACAGGGATGACAGTGCCGAGTCACAGAAACAAGTGTGTGTGTGTGTGTGTGTGTGTGTGTGTGCGGGCGTGTGTAAGAGTGAGGAGGCGGAATAGGGGATGAGGTTTACAGACACCCCACTGCTACCATGATGATTAAAAGACTGTGTGCACTGGTGTGTGTGTGTGTACGTGTGTGAGTGTGTGTGTGCGTGCGTGTGTGTGCCGCGCGCCCGCTACTAGAAGGAGGGTGTAAACGGCCACTCGAACCATCGGAAAGGAGTTGGCAAACAAAGGGGGAGACGTCGTAAGAGCGCCTCCTGACCGCCCGTCTCTCTCCCACTGACGCGCGTCCCGTAAGGTGCGACAGAGACAGGACGACCCGCCCAACAGCCCCGCTGCCGGTCACTATGCGATACACGCGCGACTGCCGCCGCACCACATCAATTTTTAAAATCGTAATTATTATTATTTTTTCCCTTTTTCGCGATAAGGAAAATTGATAGAAACAGCTTGATACGGTGCTGCTGCGGTGACTACCACCACATGTGTAGAACGACGTTTTCGCAGATCCTGGAAGTACACCGTGCGTGGTTGATGTTTACATGCTGCACTCTTTTGTTTAGCTAGCGGGAGTGCGACTAACGGTGGTGACCGTTGTTCGCAGAGTGGCCCCAATTTCACCCGCGTACCGGGAAACTGATGTATAAATCTGCGTGGCACGGCCATCTGCTAGCTGTTGCTGCTGCAGCTGCTGCAGCACTTGAGAGATTTGAATTTGAGAGAATTGAGAGAGAGAGAGAGAGAGAGAGAGAGAGAGAGAGAGAGAGAGAGCGATTTTAAATTTGGGGGAGTGAGTCAGAGAATTTAAATTTGAGAGAGATTGAGAGGAGAGAGGAGGGGTGTCCTCGCGTGTCTTACGGGCCGCCCCTCTCTTCGAGGGGGTACGTACTAGTGGCTGCGCTGACAGTGGCGGGTTCCTTCCTGGAAGTGGCCAACAGGTTTATTACTCTTGGCGTTGGCAGGGCGGCGGCCTAGGTAGCGAGGGCGACGACGGGGAGGGGAGGGGAGGGGGCGGACCCTGTCAGGAGAAAATCAGGTCCCGTTCCCCGCCAGCAGCAGCAGCAGCAGCAGCAGCGCTAGGCTCGGCTCGCCGCCCCGGCCGGCCGGCCGTCCCGGGGCCCCAGCAGCCACACCTGAGACGAGCAAAAGCTTCCTCGTTCTCGGAACCCGAAAAGAGATTTGGCGAGCGGCGGCGGCGGCGGCCGGTCAGTCGGCTTGCAGCGAGCCGGCTGCACGACCGCTGCACCCACCACCACTCGGCCGCCACAAAACCAACGCAAAACTAAAAAAAAAAATAGAAACTGGAAAAGAGAAGCAACAACTTGGAATTAGACGACGTGGCGTGCAACGACCTCTCCATGCAGATGAGGCGGTCAGGGGGCACGGCGGTGACGGACTGGCGCGCGTTGCATCAGAGCGGGCCCGCGTGCAGCGTGACGGGGGACATGTTTACGGGGGGGTGATGGGGCCCCAATAAAAAGATTTGTGTTGGGCCAACAAAAACGGGGACAAGTGCGCGGGGCGGCGGGGCGGGCAGTGCGCGCCGGCGGGCTCCGGGGGGGCACCACGACCACGACGGCCGACGGTCTACTTTTGTCGCGATTTACGACACCCAGAACCTAGGGGGCTTCGTCGTCACAAAAGGCAGTGGGACTGTCATCGAACCCGTCCGTCCGGCCGGCCGTCGTGTCCCCGCCGTCCGCGACGGCGACGGAACGCCCAAATAATGCAGTAATTTGGATCGGCACACCGTTGGCATCGCCCGCCATAAACCTCGCAGCGGTCCAGGGCCCCCCCGGGGCCCCCGGAGGACTCGAGGGGTGCCGCCGCCACCGAGCTCCGTGGCACCACGCCGCAGAGTAAACTCCCCCACGGACAGCGAAAAAAGTATCAAAGTAAACGCTCGAATGATAGCGGCGTGTGTTTCGGAAAATGAACGCGGTTGTGTGAGAAATCGCGCTGCGCGTTGTGCGTATTGCAAAATCCGGGCGAAGATTATTTTTGTCTTTTTTTTTTTTTGGTTTTCCAACAGAGTGTCACGGTGGTGCAGTCCGGCAGATCGGGCTCCAAGCCGGCCGAACCCCCCTGCAGGCGGGGGGGGGGGGACCGGGGGGGGGAGGAAGGGGCGGGGGGGGGGGGGGGGACGGGGGGGGGGGGGATCCGCAGCGGATGACGATATCTTTCCAGAGCTGTTGGTTCTCCGGGCCGCGCGGGCTGCGTGCGGGGCGGCGGGGCCCCGTGGGTGCCCCGTGGGTGCCCCCGCTCCCCCGGACGCGGCCCCCGCTCCCCCGCTGTGCCGGCTCCGGGTCGGGGGGGACCGGAGGGGGGCCGGAGTAGGGGGGCCGGAGCCTGCACGTCTAGCGCGGCGTGCGGGCCCGCCTCTCCCCGCCTCCCCCACTGTGCGCATTCCAACCCCCCAACCCCTCCCCTCTCCCCTCTCCCCCTCCCCTCTCCCCTCTCCCCCCTCCCCTCTCCCCCTCCGCTCTCCAACCCGGTTCGCCACCACAACCCAACTATGCAATCACCCATTAATTTGCCTGAGACCGATAGCTGTTGTCGGTGTCCCACAGCGCCCCCCCCCCCAGCCCTCAAAAAAAAAAACAAAAGAAAGGAGCGCCCTGCCGTGTGGAATCCGCGCGCAAACGTTTGACATTATTCGCGTCCGCCACAGAGGAGAGACGCTGTGAGTAGTACGTACTCGGTGAGCACTCGAGGCGGCGCTGACGTCACGCCACGCCCCCGCATTGTTCAGGTGGTAATAGACTTACCGAGCTGTTTCCAAAATATATTCGCGCGCCGCCGCTGCCCGGGTAAACTTCGCCCTTGGCCCCTCGGCGAGCCCTCCGCCCTGCGCGTCCGACCGTCGACCCCTCTCTCTCTCTCTCTCTCTCTCTCTCTATCTCCCTCTCTCCCTCCGCTCCCTCTCTTCCTCCGCCCCTCCCCTCCTCTCCCTTCTGGACCCACGGCGCGTTAGTCCGGGTTGACGTCCTGCTGGGGGCTGGGAGAGGCACTGACCCGAGCGGGCCGCAGCAGCAGCAGCAGCAGCAGCAGCAGAGGCCTTAGGGACCTGCCGGCCCGCAGGCCCGCAGGTAGTAACGCTGGGCCCACGGCAGGCAGGGCCCCGGCATGTCACATGCGCCACGGCAGCGGCGGCGGCCAGGCCAGGCGGAAGGAAGGAAAACCAACATCTTCTAGACTTCTTCTCCACAACTTTTTTCGCAACCGCTTACATTCTTCTTCCCTCACCTTCGTCTTTACCGCCTTGTTCTTCACCACCGCCACCCCTCCACCGCCTTGCTCTTCACCTCGAGGCCCTGCTCCGCTTGGTCCCGCGCGGCTCCTCGCATCTCCCGGGTCCGGCCGGCAGTCGTTACCTGCGTGCCGCCCTGCACGGCCGCGCGCTGCTGTACCGGGAAGCGCGCCGATCGCCTCGACAGATCGATGGGTGCACCCCGATAAGACAAGTGTCCGCTGTCCTCCCACGCCGCACACACACGCGCACACACGCACACACACACACCGGATGCAGCGCTGCCCAGTACTTTATTGCGTGTCGTCGGCGAGGTGCAGTGGGCGTCGCCGCCGCCCTCCCTAAGCGCGCTCGACGCTGTCCAGCTCGCCGTCATCGGCACCGGGTCAGATACGTGGGTTCGATTCCCGGTAAACAGGTGGCATATAAAAATCCGAGCGAAACCGTGCGGATCGGCGGCGTGCCGCTGTGCCGCCAGGATCGGCCCGGACCCCCGATACCTGGAAGCAGCCCGCCGCGATGAATGATCGCCGGCCTCGCACGTCCCCGTCGACGCCCCCTGCGGGCCCCGGGGGACCCCCCGACCCTCCCCGGGGCCGTCCGGGTGCACGGCGGGGGCCTCCACCACCGCGGCCTCCACGGCGACGGCCTCCGCCCCCCGTTTCCGTACGCGCAGTAAAATGTGACCGTCTCTATCGGCGCCCCGCCCGCCCCGCCTGCGGGCCTCCGACGGGGCACGGAGCGGCGCGGCCTGATGGCCGGGCAAAAATAAAAGGACTCACGATCAGAGGAGGAGGAGGAGGAGGAGGAGGAGGAGGAGGAGGAGGAGGAGAGAGGGAGGGAGGGACGGTCCGTGTGGGATGAATGGGCTTGATATCATCGGAGGGGGGCGGCACATGAGGCCTAAAGATGCGTATAAAAAGAAGACAAAAATCAGAAGGGGGGTTGGGAGGGAGAGGGGGCGGGGACCGGGGACCGGGGGCCGCACGCCGCAGCGTCACACAGTCTGCCCGGCCCTGCCGCCACCTCTGTGTGTGTGTGTGTGTGTGTGTGTGTACACCTCAGGGCCTCAGGTCAAGGTTCAAGGGCAAATCCAGACGGGGCAGAAACAGCAGAAACAGCAGCAGCAGCAGCAGCAGGAGCGGCCTTTCTGACAACTGAGCAGCGCCAAAAGAAATAAAACTGTGCCGTATTCTGGTTGTGGTGGCGGTGGTGTTTGAACCCGTGACTGTCACGTCGTCATCGTCCGTCTCTTCCCGACACATGCGCGCCGCCGCAGTGGGTTAGGTTATGTCGCTCTCGTAAAGGGAGAGGGGGACAGACGCACTCGCGCGCTGGATAAACTTTTACTGCCATGTGCGGTTCGCGCCATAAAATTTGAACGGATCCACGCGGTGCCACACACACACACACACACGCGCGCGCGCGTTGCGACACGGTCCGTTCCGTTCGTACGTGCTCACCGCCCTCTACGAGTGTGCCGTGGTCTCCGCGAAGAGAGGTACCATAACAAGAGCGGCGGTGGGGCGCGCGCGGGGTGTCCCCACGATTTGGAAAGAAAAAAAAGAGAGAAGAAAAAGATTTCGATATTTTAAAGGCGTTTTGAAGCGATCGGGCAATGTCTTGAGACGGTGCGGGACCTGCCGTGATCACCACAGACAGAGTGGCTCCACGCCGGGTCCTGCCCCCACACACACACACACACACACAAACAGAGGATAAAGTCAGGATTCTATATATATATATATATATATATAGATATACACCTAAAGCCATCGACTCGCAATCAACAGAAGTGTGCCCGGCGACCATTGTCTGAGCGTCCCCGCCCCCCGTGCAGCAAGCATCTCGCCCCCCTCCCCCCTCCTCCCCAACCACCACCACCACTGTGATGCTCTTGATGTTCTTCTAAACTCTTCAACAAACACGCGTTCGAGCGCGCCGATTGCTGAGCTCTAACCGCGCGACTCGCCTTTCACCACCTAAGAAGACCGGCCCGGCACCGCCGCGGTGCGAAAGCGTCCGCAACAACTTTGCCATGGGCGCGTGATACACGTTCACGAAACGGCACATCATCTAGCAGACCGGGGTGGGGCTCCCAAAACAAAGCCGCAATTATTTCTCCGTCATACACGACGTTCTCTCTATCTTTCTCAATCTCTCCCCCCCCCCCTCTCTCTCCCCCCTCTCTCTCTCCCCCCCCCCCCCCCCCCTCTCTCTCTCTCCCTCTCGCCCATGTGAAGTGCGATGGGCTGCTGGTCTTTAATTTCCGGCTACTGCTGCCCTGATTCCTCTCTCCTCCTCGCCGCTTCCAGGATACAGATACAGTGCCGCCCAACACAGCCAGGCCTCCGCTCTCTTTTCAGCTCCCGCCCGCCGCTTCCACCCGCTTCCCGCTCCCTTCCTCATGTATTGCTGCGGCCCTTCGCCTCTCCTCTGTATAGTCTCTCTCTTTGGAAAAAGTACACTATTTCTGATTTCCTTTTTCGCCGCGGGATTTTTTTTTTGTTGTTGAAAATTTGCAATGCGTTTGCAGTTTTACACCTGGGTGTAAGCGCGAGTGTGCGGGTGTCTTGAGTAAAGAAATTACACGATTTCTGACTTTTTGTTTGAGCGCGGGATTTTTAAATTTATTTTTTTCAGATCCGCAATGCGTCCATGTTTTACCTGGGTTTGGCGCGGGTGTGCGGGGGTCTTGAGCGTGGGTCCTCGGTGCGCTCAGGGGGGGGGGGGGGGCAAGGCATGTACCACCGCAGGTAAAGCGTCCCCCCGACGCACCGTGTATCTGCCGAGTTATCCTACACGCACACACCCACACACACACACTAGCTCACCGCTGTGCTAGTAGTGGTGTACCTACTTCTGCTCGCCGCACCCAGCAATGCGTTCTTGCGAAACTAACCGTAAAATCCTCTCCGGGCATCAGCAGCGGCCAGAGTCGTACAGCGTGGGGTCCGGCGAGGTGAGACACTCGGGCCTCTCTGTCGCTCCCTTACGGAGCGGCCCGTGAGTGCGACAGAGACGGGAGGTTGGCGTGATGCGGAAGCAGCGGGTGAAACTGGTGCTGCGCTGCTCTGCGCCGTGCTGGCATCTGCTCCTGGCCCCGACGGCTCCGCTGGCACCGCCGGCCCCCGACGGCCCCCGCTGATGACTCGCACGTCAAAACGTCACTGCCATGATGAGCGTGATGGGCCAGGGCCACCCCGGAGTCCGCACGGACACCCCACCCGCCGCTGCTGCTCACCGCAAAAATCAAGGAGGAAGCGAAAAAAATAATAATCCTTGGATGCCAACATGAAATCCTTTTCTTTCGCAGTTTTTCACCCCCCGGTGTGTGTGTGTGTGTGTGTGTGTGTGTGTGTCACCGCAAGGCGAGGGCAAGCCTGCGTGTCATTTTACAACTGGCCCGCTCTTCTATGCTGACCTTGATTAACTCAGGCCATGTGTCCTGCCTGTATAAGCTAACCAGAATCAACACATCAACGTATGCGAAACCGCGTCCCACACGGTGTATACACACTGTATTTGACCATCCGCGCGCGACCTTTTGTCCATGCGAGTCTGCCGACCCTAACCTCGCCCAACACGCGGAGCAGCGAGTGCAGTGTCCACTATTTCGGAGAGACCGGCTGATAACAGCTGATAACACTCGACGCCCGCGGCAGAACTGCATCGCGTGGCTAAATGACGGATTGAATCACCCTTCATTCGCTTCGCGGGGTGACTATAATGCCGCGGGGCGCCTTTTCACTCTTCTGCTGCTCTCTACCGAGAGAAAGAGGGAGAGAGAGAGAGAGATGGAGAGAGGGAGAAAGAGAGAAAGACGGGAAGGGATGGGGGGCACGCGCCCTGAATAGGTGAGTGCGAGCGAGAGAGAGTGTTTGTGAACTAACAATGTAAGAATGACACGATCACGGATGGCAGTAATCACAATGCGAAGGACCGGGTCATCTCTCGGGCTGCAGGCGGACAAGGAGCCAAACAAAACAGAGAGAGAGAGAGAGAGAGAGAGAGAGAGGGCGGAGATCTGTGGTGTATTCAACAAGTGTCTAATTGTTGACGAGTCGCGCCGCGAGAGAGAATACCGATAGGAGAGAGGGGGAGGGAGAGAGAGAGAGAGAGAGAGAGAGAGAGAGAGAGGGGGGGGGGACGACGGACTCCTGGGCAGCGTCTTCCACGCCGTCACGAAGGCCCTCGTCGGCGACACGCCGGCACAAGCGGCGCGTCCCACAAAGTTATTCTTTGCCGTCGAGTGTTTGCGAATAGCTTCCGAACAGGTGACTTCTCGCTCGGTGTGTCGGCGGCGGTGGGGTGAGGTGGGGTCAGTACACCGGCGCGTGTGCACTATAACCCCTCCCCCCGTCAGGGGCGGTAAAGGGGGGGGGGGAGGGGGTTACTGCTGGATCCGTGGCTGCCGGTAGGGCCCAACCTGTCCATAGTAGTAGTATAGTAGTACCGCCAGCGTCACCGTGCCGGTGCCATTGTTGCGTCTTGCATGGTCCCCGCGATGAATGCACACACGCACACACACGTGCGCGCGCGAGCACGCACGCACACACACACCGACGCCACGCCACAAGTGGTCGATCAAAATACAGCGTGGCGCGCGCGTCGCGGCTGCGGCGGCGTCGTCGGCGCGTCGCGTTCTCCCAATACACGAGGAGTCGGCCAGAGAGAGAGAGAGAGGGAGAGAGAGACATCCGTCTGGGCGGTCTGGGCCCCCGCCTTGTGCGTCCCTTGTGCCCCCACAGGTGTCGGGCGCCGCGGTGACGCGGGTTCGAGTCCCGCCGCCGGGCCGCCGGCCCCGGTTTTCTACCCCGCTAGCGAAGCGCTGCTGTGAAGGATGAGAAATTAAGTTCGGAGCGGCGCCCTGTGTCGGCCGCTGCGATGACGGCGGCCTCCGGGGCCCTGGCCGTGCTAGTAATGTGGGACGCACGACCGCGTCCGCCGCGGCAGCGCCCCGCCACGGGCATTAGTCGGTCGTGTCGGGGCCCCGGGGGGCGGCCGTCGGGGAGCGTCGGGGGCCGCCGTCAGGGAGCGTCCGGGACCGTGAGGGAGAGGACGGCGGTGACCTTGCGTCGCGTTCGCACCTCATGGCTCATCTGTTGCGCCCCGCGCATGGCAGGCCAGCGTCAGGCGGTGCATCATGTGCAGCGGCGCGCCGCGGGCCGGCGGCGGCCCCGGGGCGCTCACCTGGCCGGGACAGCGGCCGCCGCCGCCGCGCGCGGCGTCCTGGCGGTGCTCGCCGTCAGCGCGGCCCGTAGCCACTCCCCGCCCCCGCCGGCTCCGCCGCGCTGCGCCGGGCCCGGCCGGGCGGCCCCCCACCACGCCGCCGGCCGCGCTCCGCGCGCTCCCATTGGCCGTGGGGCCGCATGGCAGCTCGCGCGCGCCAATCGATAGACGGTTTGCAGGCGGGGAGGGGGGCGGCCGCGGGGAGGGGAGCGGGCCGGAGGGGCCCGGAGGGGCCGGCAGGACCTCCTCCCCTCCCCGCCGCGGCCGCCGCGCCGCTCCCGCGCTCCCGATGCTGCCGGCCAGACGAGAAAGGCTGTCCGTGCAGGGTGGAGGTGTACCGTGAGCTCCGTGCTGCGCTAGCGTCGATAGCTGGCCAGGACCCTGGCCCAGGTGAGCCCACGGCTCCCACGGCCACCGAGCCGCTCCGCGCCGCGAGGCTCCGCGAGGCGAACCGCCGCCGACGACGTGCCCGTGCACGGATGCCCGCACGACCCGCGACGTGCCAACGAGCCCACGGATTATCCTTGTGACAAGTGACCTCAAGTGATGCGTGTGTGAGAGAGAGAGAGAGTGATGTGCCTGTGAGTGATTCAGTGTGGATACCTACCAGTGATACTCCCCTAGCTGCCAAGCTGTTCGCACCGCGAGAGGACGATATGTTGACGATGGAGTCGGACCTCAAGGGAGGCAGCCTGCACGCGACGGTGCCGCCGCACCACGGCCTGCACGTGCACGGCGGCCACCACGCCTACCTGGGCCACATGCACATGCAGCCTCAGCAGCAGCACCAGGCGCCGCCGCTGTCGCCGCCGCTGCCGCAGCACCAGCACCAGCACCCCATGGCGCAGATGGGGCACCAGCCGTCCCACCAGCCCCACCAGCCCCACCAGCACCACGTGCAGCCGTCGCACAGCCCGCTGGGCCACGGCCACCACAGCCCGCTGGGCCACCAGAGCCCGCTGCAGAGCCCGCTGGGCCACCACAGCCCGCTGGGCCACAGCCACCAGAGCCCGCTGGGCGGCCACCAGCTGCAGCAGGGCCAGCAGCACCAGCACCAGCCGCACGGCCAGACGCACGGCCTCGGCGGCCACCCGCAGCCTCAGCACCACCATCAGGCGCCGCCGCAGGCGCAGCTCCACGCCAACAACAACAACAACACCACCAAGGCCAACCAGAACGTGGACCGCGTCAAGCGGCCCATGAACGCCTTCATGGTCTGGTCGCGGGGGCAGCGGCGCAAGATGGCGCAGGACAACCCCAAGATGCACAACTCGGAGATCTCCAAGCGGCTGGGCGCCGAGTGGAAGCTGCTCTCGGAGCAGGATAAGCGGCCCTTCATCGACGAGGCGAAGCGGCTGCGGGCCGTGCACATGAAGGAGCACCCCGACTACAAGTACCGGCCGAGGCGCAAGACGAAGACCCTCCTGAAGAAGGACAAGTACCCGCTGGGCGGCGGGCCGCTGCTGCCGGGCGGCCAGGACCCCGGCAGGGCGGGCGGCGGCGGCCAGCAGCCCGGCAGGGACATGTACCCGAGCCTGACCAACGGGTACATGCCCAACGGGTACATGATGCCGGCCGACGGCTACCAGCAGCACTACGGATACCCGCGGTACGACATGGGCCAGATGCAGCACAACTCCCTCAACTACATGAACGGCTCCTCGTACGGCATGTACTCGTCGCCGACCACCGTCCCCGGGCCCGCGGGCTCGCCCTACCAGATGCAGCAGCCCGGCTCGCAGATGTCGTCCTCGCACAGTCCCAGCGGGAGCAGCATCAAGTCCGAGCCCGTGTCGCCGTCCCCGGGGCCCAGCCCCGTCGTTGTCAAGAGGGAGTACTCGACGGCCGGCCAAGGGCCCCCCACCCCCGGCAACGGCACGCCGACGGGCGGCACCGGCGACCTCAACCGCTTCATCTCCATGTACCACCTGCCCGACCCCGAGCAGCAGAGGCTGCAGCAGATGCAGTACCAGCAGCACCCACAGGAGCATATGGGCCTGTCGCACATATAGGAGGAAGCCCTCGGGCACTGCCTGTACGGCGTGCCCGAGTGCTAGAACCGGTGCCATCCCGTTACGGACTCGTCCCCCGAGCCGCCCGACCCCCTCAAACCCCCTTGTTTACCCTCCCCCCTCCCCCCCACTTATTTGTTAAGACCGAGACTGTGATGTGTGCTAAGTTAACTCGTATATAATGAAAAATCTTAGTTAGGACGTTGTCGTCTTTGTGTTCCATTAAGTTTGAGTGTTTTTATTATTATTGATCGTCCCCGTTGTGTTTTGTTTTGATGGTGTACTAGTGATGGCGGAAAGCGCGCGGAAAGCTGTGTCTAGTCGCGGCTGTAACGCGAGTTGAGTCCCTCTGTTGCCTTTTTTGTCGGTTATTTCATTCTGTTTTATCGGAGAAAGAAAATTATTTCTCTTTTTGTTCGATTTGCAAAGCCACTCTTGTTCTTGTTCACTCAATTTTTTTAGATTGCTTTGTTTAGGAAACGTTATGAATTCGTATTGTGAATTATTATTGGATCTCAAGTCATTGTTTGAGTCACTTTTTTTAATTGGCAAAAAGCGAGAAGAGTGTGTGGGGGGAAAAAATTGTATACCAGTGATGATGTTTGCCTTGGGTACCGCGTTTGTTAACTCTTTTGTTGAACGTCTTGTACAACTAGATGCAATATGACGATGATATGATAAGGATATTCTAAGACTGTTGAATTACTTAACATAGCGAGACAGATACGGCGGCGAGCGGACGGGATGTGAGGTCGACGCAGAGGGCCTCTCTCTCTCTCTTTTTTTCTTTCTCGTTTCCTGTCTCTCTCTCTCTCTCTTTACCGCGATTAACGTTATGATCTCATTGTTGGGCCCTTTTTTTTGCGCCCCCCATTTGTTTCTGTGCCAAATTTCGCGCGTAACGACGATCTCTGTCCTCGTGCTTGTTTTGTTTTTTCACCCCCTGCCGCGCGCCGACCCGCCCGCCCCTGCCGCTCGCCCCCGCCACGCCACGCCCTCAGCCCGCTCGTTCGTGACCGTCACAACTTGTTGCGTGCCGTGACGGCCACGCTTCCGCTGCCGCCTCCGAACGCCCCGCCCGCGCCGTCCGTGTCGGCAGAGACCCGCACGCACGGCGAGGCCCGGCCGTTCCGAGCGGCCGCGAGTTCGAATCCCGCGCGCCGCGGAATCTAAATTCCTTTCTTTTTTTTTGTTTCACGAATTATTAACTAATCTGTGTTCCGTTTTGTGCCACGAACGACTTTGTTTTGTTGGGGGGTATTTAAAAGAACGGCGCTGCAGCGCCGAAACGTTAGTGATAGTTTAGTCAATATTTATTTTCGCGCGGCCGGCGAAGCCTTTCCATGTCTCACAGCGCCCGGTGTGGCCGGCCGCACTTACGTTAGTGCTTAATCGTTCCCAGTATGACCGTACTTTGATAGAGTCCGGCGTTAAGTTAGGCGTTTAGTTAAGTTCGTAGCTGATAAGGCAATCGTCAAAAAACGGGGCGGCCGTGCCTGTCGCCCACGACGCGCGGGCTACGCCGTTTATATTTTTGATATGGATGAAGGTTCCCGGTGATTCGAGCTTTTGTCGTTGTGTTTAGTTTGTAGACGCGTTCGTGGCGCACAGCGGAATAGATTGTCAATTTTTCGATTGTTCTTTTTTTCCAATTTTGAATTTTTTCAAAATTTCGCGGGCCGCGCGCGGTGTGCTTGCCCGTCTCGGCCGCGCTCGTGTGTTTTGGCGCGGAGCGGGGCCGAGACGGGGCGCGCCGGTGCTCCGCCCTTCTTGTTCCTGTTCCCCTGGAAGAAGGTCTCGGAGATCTTCATTGACGTGTGAGCGGCGGGCTGCGGGCGGGCTGCGGGCGGCCTGCGGGCGGCCTGCGGGCGGCCTGCGGGCGGCCTGCGGGCGGGCTCATGTCGGGGCCCCCCGGGGGCCGCCCCTTGCGGCGCCACCAGCGGCACCCCCGCAGCGCGGCCGGGCTTGGGGCGGCCGTGCCTCATGTATACGTGTTTTTCATTTTCTCTCCGCGCCCGGCACCCACGTTGTTGATATTCAATGTCGTTTTTATTTGATCCGCGCAAACTTGTTGTGTTTTTTTCCTCCCCGTTGCCTATCATTTTCTCGACCGTACATTGGTTCATATCTTGTTATAGCCCACCGATTCATAGTGAGTACGCATGCCGGCGAAAAAAGGAAATATTAAAAAAAAAAGAAAAACGTGACGACTGTGTTGAGCACTCTCGGTGGTCCTCGCGCCACCGGAGGGTTTTGTTGAGTAGGCTAAAGCCAAAATGAGGTTCGCTGTGTTTTGGTTCGTTCTGTGGTTTTTTATTAGTACAACTCGTCCTCCGTCGGCTGCGTCCTTCGGGGGACGATACCAATGAGTTGTCGTGCTCAAACTGATGGGCTGTAAGTGGTATGTAAATAAGATTTTATTTTAGATTTATACATATATAAATATATATTGATTTCCATCTCTTAGCAAAGGTTTTCTGTAATCTATTTGAAGACTGTTCATACACTTTTCATTGTATATACAAATGTTGTACATAAGTGAAAATTGTTAGCATTATGGGACTATAAATTCTTTTATTGAGAATGTTTGGAGCTATGTGAGAGAAACCCCAGTCATATGTATATATGTAAATGTGGTCAATGTGAGAATTTGTTGGCCTGTATTGAACAAAGTTTATTATTTAAAGCACGATCTCTGTTCAATGTTTCCATTTTCAAACCATTTTCAAATCAAGACGACATGAACATAATAAAAAAAATTCAAGTCTGTAAAACTTCTTGTAATACTTTCACTCGAATCCCCTTTAATTCTGCTTCATAAAGAAAATATCTTGGCATTGCATTTGAAAAACAAATGAGAACTGCATTGATTTAAAAAAAAGAAAGAAATGACACAACAGCCATGTGACAACACTAGTATTTAGGCTGCGTACACCTTTCTCTGGAAACTTTCAAACTCGAGCCGCCGCTCTATTGTTTCCAAGTACTCATGACGGCCGGCGGCCTGCGTGACGGGCAAAACAAAAGGCCAAAGCCAGCAGAGGCAGTTCAGTTTACCTCATGAAAATCGCGTATCGCATCTAGATGGCGGTGGTGCCGCGTGCATTGCATGGCCCGGCCGAATCAGCCGGCCCGTTGTTTTCTATCTGATGCTGGCGTTGCTCAAAAAACGGTTAGCACCTCGTTTCGGGCAGTTGTTAGAAACTCGTCTGTCGTGCAAACAAATCACCTCTTTCTCTCTCTCTCTCTCTCTCTCTCTCTCTCTCCAAATAATTTGTTGGCGCGGAAGTGAGATGCATAGAACAAAAATTAAATTGTAACGCGGCGCGGAGACAACGGCTGAGAGTGCGACACGGCGAGTTCATCGGGGGCGCGTTCCTTCACGCGCGCGAGTGAATGAACGGTCGTCGAGTGGCCGGTTTGATTAACGGCAGCAGCGGTCATTGAACCAGTTCACATTGCACTGGGGGCGGGGGTCCGTTTCGACACGGCAGATCCACACACACACACACACACACACACCGCTTCTCACTGGATTACCAACCCTCCTGCACTGCCGCGCGGACAGTGTTTGAAATTTCAATCCAGCCCGCGCGTTTGGGGCCCGGGCGGCGGACGTAGCGCCGCGTAATCTCCCTGGTGGTCATGGTCCAGAGGGAGAGGGAGGGAGAGAGAGAGAGGGGAAAGGGTTGCTGCTGGGACGCCAATGAATCAGGCACAGTCATAACATGCAATCGGGTGGGGAGGCCGCCGGCGCCGGCGCCGCCGCAGCGTCAGACACACTTTAGCGCCACATGTTTACGAGGTTATGACCCAGGCTGGCCACCACAAGCGGTGCAATCATAGCGGCGCTGCTGCGGCGGCGGGGTGGCGGCGCGTCCCCGGGGTGCGTTCGACGCGCCGCTCGCCCCCTGCAGCAGGGGGCTGCGTGCGGGGACGCCGACGACGTCGTCCTCGCCGCCGGCTCACGGTCGGCATCCCGGACGCGGCCGCTGCCGCCGCTCGTGCCGCCGCGGCCACGTCCCTGGTGGCCGCGCCGTGATGAGAGCTGCCCGAGCGGGAGAGAGACGGAGAGAGAGAGAGAGAGAGAGAGAGAGAGAGGGTGTGCTGCGCAGGGGGGCCAACCGACGCGGCGACGACGACGGCGTTTAGCACCGGCCGCGCCGCACGGGGTGGGTACACTCCCCGCCAAGGCCGCGGGCGCGTCTCGCGGAGGTACAGTCGGGGCCAGCAGTGATGGCGGCGGCGGCGGCGGCGCGTGTTGGCGGGCCTGGCGTGCCGCCGCCGCGCGCCACTTTCACTGGCTGCCGCCGCCGCCGCCGCCGCCGCCGCCAGGGCCCTGACGCCCCCCGGACGCGGGATGGTCGGTGGCACAATAGCGCCAGTCCAGAAAGTTGGGTCAAGGGTTTTGTGTAGGGACGAGACGAGGCGCGGCGCGCGGCCACGCCGGCCCGTTGTCCATCCCCGCGGGGGCGGCGGGGGCGGCGGGCCGCGGAGGGCACGGCAGGGGGGGGGGGGGGCACGGCGGCGGCTACCGGCCGGGGCCCCCCGTGGGGTAGGTCGGCAGCGCGGCGCGCACCGCGGCCGCTTTCAACTCGAGACCGAAATAGTAAACGCCCCCGGAACAGCAGGGTGGCCGCTGGCCGCCGACCCCGATGTGAGGACGTGGATCACTCTCTCTCTCTCTCTCTCTCTCTCTCTCTCTGTTTCTCTCCCTCTCTCTTCCTCTCCCTCCGCCCACCCCCTTCACTCGCCCCCTTTACTTGCGCTCGCTCAAGAGCAGGCAGGCTTCCAGTGAGAGCGGCTCAGGCTACAGATTCTCAGTCGTCCGCGCAGCCGTCGAGAGAGAGAGAGAGAGAGAGAGAGAGAGAGAGAGAGAGAAGGGAAGAAAAAACTGAAGAGGGGAACCGGTGGGAGAGTCCGAGAGAGAGAGAGAGAGAGAGAGAGAGAGAGAGAGAGAGAGAGAGAGGAGCCTGACCATTAGCTGTACGCAGTGCAACCGCCAAGTGCGTTCGCATTAGAGCTCAAGAGAGCGCGGCGCGCCATGACGCCGAGGCAAGGGGTGGTCTCAGGAGGAGCGGACGCGGGGGGGGGGGGGGCGACGGCTGAGAACAAACTGCAGCCGCCAACGGCGGCGGCGGCGGAGGAACAAGGCGGTGACGGAGGGTGGAGGGGGCGGCGGGGGGCGGGGCGGGCGGAAGGGAGTGACCCCGCGGTAGGCGTGCCGGGCCGGCCGGTCCTCGCGGGGCCCCGCGCTGATTACACCGCAAACAGCGGCTCGGCGAGATCGGCGGCCTCGCGGCCTCGCGCCCCGCAGGCAGCTGGCGGCGACACGCGCGCCGCCGCGGCCGCCGTCGTAACCCCCGCGAGGCTTCCGGCCGGGAGCAGCGGCCGTGCTCCCGCTGCCGCCGCTGCCGCCGCTCGCCCTCCTGGTCCGGATTTACAATGCATGCGGGCAGACCTGGGCGGGGACGGGGGTCGGCCGCTGTACCGCGCCACCTGGGGGCCGGCGGGGACGTGCGCGTCGTCGACGGGGACCGTCCCGCGACCACGTTGCGGATCTGGGTCACGAACCGCCACCGCCGACGACGACGCCGACGCCGGCGGCAGGACAGCGGCGGCCGCGGGCCGATACGGCGATGATTTTATTATTATTATTAACACTATTATTATTTTCTCTGCTCCTCTCCGGGGCGGTGTGATATTATTTTATTTCTCGGGTCGCCTCTGCCGGCAGGGTAGCCTTCTCTTCTCTTCCGCTGGCGGCGGCCCTGCACGGCGCTGTCGCGGCGAGGGGAGGGGGTAGCGAGGGGGGGGGGGAGCAGCCTCAACCCCGTCCCGTCCCCGTGCCGCGCCGCGCCGCGCCGTGAGCGCGTCGGCACGAGGGGCAAAAGGCCGCCCCCAGCGGGGAGGCAACGCGGTGTGGTGGAGAAGGGACGCCGCGCCACGCCGCGCCACGCCGCGCCACGCCACGCTCGCCCCGCTGCTGCTGTGCCGTGCTCTGCGCTCCGCTCCGCACAGCGAGGCTGTCGTCGTGGGAGCCGCCGTGCACCGCGGACCCGCCGCCGACGGGGGGGAAGGCAAGGCTTGGCCGCGGCGTCGGCGTCGGCGTCGCTGGAGACGCGGCGAGCTTGTGCCGGCGGCCGGCAGGGGGCCCCACCGTCCGAGTCTCCCTCGGCAGGGGCCAGCCGGCCGTCATGTCGCTCTCCCGCACCGTGTCTCTTACTTCTCTCCACAAGGGTCGCACCGCATCGCGCGCCAGTCGCAGACACTTGCTGCACTAGTTGGCCTGCGTTGAAACCCTGGCCGCACGCGGGCCGACCCCCGGCTGCGTGTCCGCCGGCCAACAACACACGCAGCCCCATCAGCGCAGCCGGCGCCGCCGCATGCGGGGGGCGCTGCACACGCGGCAGAGGGTCGTTTCTGTCTCTCTCGCACCGTATAACGCCGCGTGAGTGCGACAGAGACGGGCGACAGAGCCCGTGCAGCAGCAGTGCGGCGGGTCAAGGTGCGACGAGGACTCCTCCATTCTTTCGCGTCCCGCTGCCTAATGAATGGGCGGATGAGTGAATGAATGGGCGAGTGAATAGCGTACGAGTGTGTGTGTGTGTGGACGGGTTGGAGGGGTGTGGTCGCGGCGCGCTGCCCGCAGGACGACGCGCAGAGGTCCTCACTCGCGGCTCGTGCCGCCCCCCCCCCCCCCCCTCCAGGACGTCCCCAGCCCCAGGACACCCCCAAGGAACACATCATAAGCGCGGCCCATTGTGTCATCGCGCGATTGATTCGCGGAAAATTTTCATACAGAACGGGTGAACGACTTACAATGCAAACGGGAGGGAAGGAAGAAGGCAAAGGAGTGAGTCAGGTGGAGTGCGGCAGGACGGTGTGTTCGCACAGGTAGGATCACAGCCGGACGTACAATAAACCCTGCCGCGAATCAATATATTACGAAGACAAATTTTTGCCCTGTTTCTTGGCAGCCAGTGTGTATACTTTGGCCTAATCAGATTCCAGGCCCGGCAAAGGGTGTGACAGAGGGGGCGGCGGTGCTGCGGCCTGCACTGCAGCTGAATGGCCTAAGACTCTCTCTCTCTCTCTCTCTCTCTCTCTCTCTCTCTCTCTCTCTCTCTCTCTCTCTCTCTCTCTCTCTCTCTCTCGGCCACCCCTTTCTGGCCCAGCCGTAAAGGATGTGCCGCTATAATTTCTGCAGGACGCCGGCAGCGCTCTCTCTCTCTCTCTCTCTCTCTCTCTCCCTCTGTCGCCGTCTCTCTCCCACGGCCGGCCGGCATGTCGGGGGTCGTGGCGGCGACAGAGATGGAACACGCCGCCGTTTCCGAAACGCACGACGCCGCACCGCGACGTCGGCGACGACGGCGCTCTCGCACAATTAAGCAAACGACCGTCAGATTGCAGCAGCCCCCCCCCCCCCCTCCCCTCCCCTCCCCTCCCCTCCCCCCCCCCTCCCCCCCCCCCCTCCTGCCCCGACCAACACCTTCGGGGGGCCAAGAAGGGTCCTCCCGCCGCGTCCATGGGAAGATATTAGGCGGGCCTCCCCCGCTGGAGCGCTCTCTCTCTCTCTCTCTCTCTCTCTCTCTCTCTCTCTCTCTCTCTCTCTATCTCTCTCTCTCTCTCTCTCTCTCTCTCTCTCTCTCTCTCTCTCTCTCTCTCTCTCTCTTTCGGTCCGCAAGCGCGTGGCGAGGTGTGGGCGGGCCGGAGCCGCCCGCTTTTGCCCGCTCGAATCGCGGAAGTGCTAACTGAAGGAGAAGGAGGGGGCGGGGCCCCGCGGATGGGAGGAGAAGGGGAGGGGGGGGGGGAGCGCGTGCGTGCCCGAACTCCACGCGGAGAGGCCCTGAAAACTAAACCGCGTTGAGGTTTGGACCGGGACGACAAGTCCCTGCTGAGGGTGTCTGGGCCTGCGCCCCCCCCCCTCCCTCCCTCCCTCACTTCCATCCCCGCGGACTGAGAGATCATGCAAACTGGCCATTACATCGAACAGAGCGTAGCGGGGAGCGGGGAAGGAGAGGAGGAGCCGGGCCGAGCGCCTGCAAGTGCCGGGGTAGGCCAGCCCGCACGACAGGCGCGCGCGGAGCGGCCGTGGTTGCCTACCCGGCAGGCGCCGGCCAGCCGGCCAGGTCTGGAGGCGGCAGCGGCCAGCGGCGGCCAGGCCCGAGGACGGCGACGGACGACGGACGGGCGAAGCGCTGGCGGCGGCTGCAGCGGCGGCGGCAGCGGCGGCGGCAGCAGCGGCCGCCCGGCCGTCCTGGCCTGTCCTGTCCGGGTCACTGCACTGCCGCGCCGCGCCACGCCACGCCGCACCGCGCCTCGGTGCCCGCACTTCCGCCTACGGCCCCACGAGCTCCACAGCCACCGCTCCAGCCGCCGCTCCAGCCGCCGCTCCAGTCTCTCCAGCCGCGCGTTGCCGGCGGCCTCTCTCATCCGCACGTAGGGCGCTCTAGCTCAGCCAAAACGCGCGGCCGCGGAGTGGAGAATTTTTTTTTTGCGGGCGTGCGGCTGAGTCCGTGTGTGGCCCCGGGAGGGGTCCCCGCCGCCGCCGTAGGCCCCGACGGGGTGACTGATGCCGGTTAATGACCACGCATAACGAAACACTCGAATCGCCGTTGTTAAACGCGCGGCCTGTCTGCCCCGCCGCCGCCGGCCGCCGGCCAAGAGGGAGCCTGGCGCGAGGCTACACGGGCCGCCGGACGCCTGGCGCGAGGCTACACACCACGCACCGCGAGCAGAGACGAGCCCTTCGCGATCCCTCGCCGCGCGGAAACGGCGGAGGGCGCAAAATAAAAATACAGGCTGGAAGGACGAGATTAGCACGAGAGGCCGCGGTGCCCCCGCTGGAGTAGCCCCGCCTCTCTGCCTCCCCAGGGCCGTGTGGCGCGGTGCTCTGACGTTAGTGCGGAGTACCGCGGCGGCCTCCTCGGCGCCCGTGACGACGCCAGGGCGAGCTCCGCTGGCTCCGCTGGCTCCGCCGTGCGGCCAAAGGGTAAAAGTGGGGTGAAACAGCGCGCGGCGCCGCGGCGTGCCGGCGTCAGAGGTGACCTACTTGCTGCTAATTAGCAGGCACTGCTCGACTCGGGTCCCTTAGGTCTGCCCCCCCCCCCTTACCCACCCGCGCTGCCCCCTTTACCTTTTCCAGGCCCCACGGCCACACACACACACACATGCACACACACATGACAACGCGCTCACACGACAGCCCTCCACATTCGTCAAACGGTCCGGGCCGCGGCGGCGGCCGTGTCGGGGGAACGCGTGCCCGCCGTGCCGCGGTGCGGTGCGGTGACGGCGCGGGGCCAGAGGCCGCCGTCAGAGGCCGCCGTCAGAGGCCGCCGTCAGAGGCCGCCGTCAGAGGCCCCCAGAGGCCCCCGCCACACACCACCAGCACACGGCCCGCGCAGGGCGCAGCGTGGCTTCAATTTGTCACCGGCGACGTCGGCGGCCTGTGCGGGGCACGGCCGGCACGGCACACGGCGGCCGCGGGGCAGGCGGAGCAGGCCGAGCGGGCGGTGAGGAGAGCTGAGCGCTGCGGAGCGGAGCGGAGCGGCCCGGGGCCTCCGGGGCGTGGCGGGGCGTGGCGGGGCGTGGCGGGGCGTGGCGGGGCGTGGCGGGGCGTGGCGGGGCGTGGCGGGGCGTGGCGGTGGGGCGGCGCAAAGTGGCGGTACCTGTCACATGCAGGGTCAGGGGGTCTGCGCGGTGAGCCAAGTCGGTCTCTCTCTCTCTCCCTCTTCCTCTCCCCCTCTTTCTCTATCCCTCGCTATCGCTCTCTCACTCCCACTCACACCGCGCCTGCTATATATATATATATATACATATGAAGAAAAGAGCCAGCCGTAAAGAAGGTCATGGCATTATAGCAGTCTCGGCGGCCCTTCCTCCCCGCCGCTGACGTCTTCTTCATGTGGTGGTGAGGCGGGGACCGGTGGAGGACCCCTCTCTCCGGACCCGAGCCGCCCGCGCCGCCGCCGCCGCCGCCGAGACTCAAACCCGCGACGAGCTTTCGGGCTCAAGCAGAAAAAAATACTTTTTTCAAATTTTTTTTTGTCGCTGAAAAAACAATACACGAAAAATATTGCCAAGAAAAAAAAAGGTGTGTATAATGTGTATGATTTTTCTAAAAAATAACTTTTCTAAAAAAAATCGAAAAAAAAAAAGAACAGTTTGGTCCTTACTATTGGCAGCAGCGGCCGCGGGGACGTCACCACACGACCCGCAGGTCCCAGAGGAGGCCCCGAAGGCCCTGGAGAAGGCCGTGAGGGCGCCCCGGTGTGGGAATACCGTGTGACCCTGCGCCCCCGGTGTGGTGGTGGGCCCGCGTCCGGGGGGGCCGCCTCTTTGATGTGTTCCCCGCCGCCTCTCTGACGGCGCGCGGACGGCCGCCCGGCAATGACATGGGAGCGGAGGGAGAGAGAGAGAGAGAGAGAGAGAGAGAGAGAGAGAGAGAGAGAGAGAGAGAGAGGACGGACAAGGGCATCAATATCGGATCGGAATGGGAGAGGCAGCGCCTGGCAGCGTCGGCGTCAGGGCAGGGCGTCGACCAAGAATGCCGGCCGGGTTGACTCAGCGCGAACATCGCACCTCATGAAGTGGAGCTGTAAGCGTGGCGGCGACGCGCACACGCAGGGTCCGCTTAGACAGGGGCGGGACGAGGAGGGGGGGGGCGGTATTGGTAATTAGATCGGCGTGGGCTAATGAGAGATAATGCTGCTTCCGGCCCGGTTATGGAATATGGAAGGTGCCAAACCGGAGGCGGCTGCGTCCGCGGGGGGTGGCCCGGGGCTGGCCGGGGGTGGCCGGGGGTGGGCGGTGCCGGGGGCGGGTTCGGAGGCGGCCCCAAGGAGGCGTGCCCGGGCTGGATACGCGTATTACCCGCGGCACCGCCTAATGAACGGTTCGCGTGCAGCCGGCCCAGCCGTGCGGGCTTTGCGGTGGACCAGAAGGCTTTTACTCCGGCTGCCAGGGGGGTTGTCTGTCTGCCTGTCTTCTGTCCGCCTGGCGGGGGGTGGTGGTGGTGGTGTCGGGGTGCGCGCTCTCCCGGCACTGACCGAAAACACTTTTCGGAATTCCGGTCAGCCCGCCCGGTCGGTACTCGAACCCGCGCGGTTCTCCGTATTTCTCCGTTGGCAGCGCCGTTGCCCCTGTCCGGCAGCACGGCCAGCTTCGCCAACTCGGCGAGCTCGGCGTGCCCACCGCAGCGCGCCTGCTGCTGAAATTACATCCGCGTGCAACCAGATGCAGCGGGTCGGGACGGGGGCGGGGCGGGGCCGCGCACGGCCCGTGTGTGTGTGTGTGTGTGTGTGTGTGTGTGTGTGGTGTCGGACATCGAGCGCCGCGACAGTATTTGAACCCGGGATTTTTCAAACGGCATAAAAGGTGTACCATACGCGGGGGAGCCCCGAGTCCCACCCTAACCTAACCTGCACCGTGCTGCCACCACCACCGCCACCGCCTCCTGGCGTGATTGGGCGAAGCACGTGTTGGTTGGCAGCTCTGTCGGCCAAAACACACACACACACACACACACACACACACCGGCGGCGTCATCGGCTCGGCTCGTGCTCACGCTATCGTGTCCTGTCCGCGGCGCTCGAGCACGGGGTGCCTACCGGGCGGGCCCACGAGGAGGGCACCGCGCTCGAGTGCGGTGCGCCGAGTGCAGCACGGCACAGCCCCCTATCTCCCTCATCGGCACCCGCTCCCCACCGATCGTGTAAATGTTGATTAGTCGGACGGCTCAAACGCCGCGTGCAAAGTGGCCTGTTCGCGTCGGGGACACGGCTGGACAGCGGCGGCGGCGGCGGCTGGGGTGCTCACTGTAGCGGAGCCGGGCGCTGCTGCCGCCGTGTCCTGCGTCCGCTGTCTCTCTCGCACCCGCACACGGGGAGGCTTGGCGTGTGTGTGTGTGTGCGACGGAGACAGCACTGCGTTCTCTGTCGCCCTTCGTGGTGGAGAGGGGGACGGGGGGGTCACTGGGTGCGAGAGAGAGAGAGAGAGAGAGAGAGAGAGAGAGAGAGAGAGAGATGCGGTGCCGGCGGGACGGCGGCCGCGCCACGCAACCCGCCTGTTTCCTATTTCCGGAAGTTCACACGGCATCCGTGGTCCACTCCCTGTCCTGGATGTCCGACACGGCCTGCCCTGCCCCCTAGCGGCCCGGAGGAAAGGCCCGCGGGGAGGGGCGGCGCCGGTACTCGAACCCGCGCGGGGTCACAGCGCGGCTGAACTGTGTACTCCCGCGGGAGTGCGCACACACACACACACATGCACGACGGCGGCGGCGGCGCGGGTTCGAATACCAGGGCCGCGCACGCTCCCTTGCTCCCCTCTGGCCGAAATTTTGTGGGCGTGTTTGCGGGGTCGTGGGGGGTTCGGCTGAATACACAGGCCACGATGGATTGCCTTGGCAGGAAGGGCGCGAGGGGATGGGGAGGGGGGGGGGGGGCGGACGGGGTAGGCGAAAGGGGTTGCGCCCCGGTACGGCGGCGGCCCGGGCCTGCCTGGGGGCCCGGCCGTGCCCAGAGCCGAGCGCCGCCCGCCGGAGAAACTCTCGCAGGGAGTATACACCGTATATGCAAGATAAATGAGAGGGCCCGGGCCACGGTTCAAACCTCCCCCCTCCGACCACCCCCGTGCCACTCCCTCCCTGCCCCGCGCCTGTCAGACACGGTAGATTAGTGCAGCGCGGAACACACACACACACACACACACACACACAGAGGACGGGCAGCGCGGCGATCCCCGGCGCCTAGCACGTTCACGATCAATCAGCTGGGTATCAGGCACGCATGCAGTTTGTGATTAATTGCTCATTTTATCGCGGACTGTACCGAGAGGACAAGGGAGGAGGGGGGGGGGGGGGGGGGGGCAACGCGTGCGGCCGCGTCGTCGCTTGTTCATGCGGGGGGGTACCCCGCCAGTATTTGAACCCGCGGCGGACGGTACGGTACTTGAACCCGTGACGGTAGCTTAACCGACTGTGTATAAGCACCACCGACCGGGCCGCACGCAGAAAAAAAAACAAAAACGAAACAAAACTCTGCGTATGTAAGTATTCGCGCACTCAGTTGGTCGCGCGCAGTCGCCGCTCGCTGCGCGGGCAAGCAAGTTGCTTATACGAACTGCAACTCCCGGGATGTTTTAATTTATGGCGTGAGTCATTCTGTCGGACAGGGACCGGCCATACCAGAAATCAGTGGCAGAGTGGAAGGGGGCGCGGGGGGCTGCGGGCGGGTGCCCCACGGCAGAGGCGGCGCGGGCGACACAGCCGCCGGACCGGGCACACAGCACAGGACGGGTAGCGAGTGCGGCGGCGGCCCCGGCCCGTTAAGTAATAATTATTGTGAGAAACGGCCGTTTGATACCGCAAGCAGCGAGCAAACGTCTTGGCGGCGGCACGCATGACAGTCCCCCCCCCCCCACCCCCTCATCCTCAGCCCACCCCTCTCTCTCTCTCTCTCTCTCTCTCTCTCTCTCTCTCTCTCTCTCTCTCTCTCTCTCTCTCTCTGCCTCTCTGCACGATACACAGCAGCGTCCTCATATTGCCCGCTCGGCGGTCGCCAATGTCGGCGCCGAAGTCTCCCGTCAGGGCGAGCCTCGCCGACGGCCTCCCCCCGCACCGCCCCCTCGCCGCCCCCTCGCCGCCCCCACGCCGCCCCCGCCCTCCGCGGCACGCAGCGTGGCGTGGCCGGACCGTAACTTGCTGAGTGACTTTTCGTGCTTCAAACTTGGACGCCTAAACTTGTCTATAAATTCCTTTCCGCGCCAACACATCTGCGAGCAGTTACGCAAACTCTGCCACGGCCGCGCGGCCCTACCCGAGAGGGAGAGAGAGAGAGAGATAGGGGGGGGGGGGGGCTCGGTGGTGGCCTTCGCCGCCGCCCCCAACAAGACCCCCTCCGTCCCCTCCGGCCCCCTCCGGCCCCCTCCGGCCCCCTCCGCCCCCTCCGACAGAGCGCCGCACGGGCGGGGGCGGGTCCCTTCTGTCTCCGCGGCCCCAGCTGTCATTATCGTAGGCCCACCAGCTATCTGTCGTGTTCCAGAATAATTTTTTATAAGCATTATTTTTTTTTCCTGCGGGTCAGCGTACGATGGCTCTCTAATATCGGGTGGTTTAGAAAGATCGGCGCTCTACTAGAGGGTGGTTTAGAGAGCCTGACTCTCAAATGGAGGATGGTTTAGGGAGCCTGTCTCTCCAATGGAGCGTGGTTTTGGAGAGACTGTCTCTCTAAAGCACAGAGCGTGCAGGTTTTAGAGAGGCGGTCGCTCTGAGAGAGGAGAGATCTCCGAGGTTACCACCCCCGGAGTGCTTGCCGAGGACACGGAAGGGGTTTAGAGAGCCTTGTCTCTCTACAGGACAGGGGCCGCCTCGCTTGCCGCGGTGGGCACACAGGTGCTAATTAATTTATTCGCCTAACTTTCCACACTGTCCACACGAGTAATGGTAAAGCGGAGTGATGGATCTCCGTGGCGTGGCGTGGCGTGGCGTGGCGGGCAGCACTGCCTCTCACTGTGGGGCCCGCGCAAATCCATTTCTCCCTCACCTTCGCCGCCCTAATGGTGGCCACTGTCACAACAATCACCCTCCGGCGATTTGTCTTATTGGTTTGATGATGAGAGAAGCGTTGCGCTCCGCTCCGGCGGCGGCACAGCGGCTCCGCACGCATCCGTGGGAAATCTGCCAAATCCCCGCCTGGAGTGAGAGGAGAGGTGGTGGTGGTGGGGGGGCGACCTGCAGCGCAGCGGCCGCCCTCCTGCAGGCCCTGCAGGCAGGGGGTAGTGATGGATCGTCACAAACATGCCCGTTCACGGTATTGATGGTGTTGGGAACACACCGGTGCCGTGGCCGCGGACCTGATGGCATATCGCCTGCACCGCGCCGCCGGCGGCAACACGGGATGTACGACGCGGTGTATCGACCGAGGCACGCGCGGCCGCGGCCGTGTGAGGCCCGCGCTCACACCACGTGACGCCGGGAGTGAACCGGAAATCACCTCACACACTGCAATTTTCAGGTAATATTTTTTGGGGGGGAAAAACTTTGAAAATTTCAGAGGGAAATTCAAAATTTTTCAGAAAAAAAAATCGGAAAGGTTCTGAAAATTTTTGCTAAAATTCTCTGAAGATTATTTGTGTTTAAAATTTTCTTGATCTCTCTGCACCTGACCTACCCTGTCGCGGCAGCCCAGGTGAAAAGTTTTCAGAACATCATAACACAGTTTCTTTTTTGTGTCATACATTCTAAAAAAAAATCGTGGAAAACTAGACACAGGGCGTAATGAAAAAGCGTTATTTAACGCTTCAAGTCCCAAATTGTTGTGACTTGAGAGTCAATCGCCGGTGCCCCGCCCTCCTCCACACGCACACACACGCACACACACGCACACACACGCGCGCGCACGGAGCACAGGTGGGCTGCATAGCACAGGAGCGGCGCGCACTGGTGTCTGGGGACGCGTGGGAGGGAGAGGGACCGAGGCCGGCGGCCCGGGTGAGAGTGAGAGGGGGCATCAGGAGCGGAGCGGGACACGCAAAAAGCCACGCCACGCCACGCCACGCCGCGCCACGAGTGCGTGCGCCGGGATGGTCTCGACATGATACGGCCCGTCATGCGCCGCCCTCCAAGCCTCCCGAACTTTGCACGCGGTGCCCCGTTTTATCAATTTTTATTGTAAATGTATATAATTTTTTGTCTCGGGCCCGGCGGCCGATGTGCCGTGCCGTGCCGCTGCCGTGTTGTACATTCGGATGTGTAATGTATAAACGCGCTCGGCCGGCACGCCACACCGCCACGAGACAGAGGTTATGTCCGGCCGGCCCCGTATTGTGGTCAGGGTCAGTGCCAGCACCGGGGGCAGCACTAGTGCAGCACTACAGGAGGGAGGAGGGCACTGGAGTCCAGCTGGACACCCACCAGACGCCCGCTGGACACCCGCTGGAGCGCGCTGGAGGCACGCTGGAGGCACGCTGACCCACCCCATGCCGGGTTACGGCCCCCGTTATGTGCGCGCTGGAACCCCATAAAGAGCCCCAGAATGATATTAACCATCACATCGCTGGTGGCCGTTAAAAAAAAAACAAAAAAAAAAACAGCCGAGTGTATATGTGTGTGTGTGTGCAGTATTGGTCTCCCTGGCCAAGCAGCGGAAGCGGCGCGGCCGCGGGTTCGACGAGCACCGGCCAGGTCGAAGAAGTCGTTCTCTTCCTGGAATACTGGAGCTGGAGCTTAATTACCGTGGCACATGGCGGCTCGTGACGCTCGGACCGATCCATAAAAAGGAGCACGTTCGGGGTGCACTTTGCAGCACTTGCAGCGGGGATCCGCCGCGCCGCGCATTTCCCGTTACACACAGCATCGCCATCTGCACATGTACATGTATGTATCGACGGGGCGAAAGTCAAACCGTGCGTCACGGTCCGGGGACCCCTTCATTTGCATCGTGACTCAGAGCAGCCGGGTGGAAATGATGTTCTTCAAACACTATAAAAACAATTGTCAAAGACTCGACCTTTTTTTCCCCTTCTTTTTCTCATTTTTTTTTTGTTGGTAGGCTAGGTGTGATTACCCCCACTAAACATTTTGGCCCAACAAGTATAAATTACTGTTATGGACCATCGTCTCCCATCTTCTCGGTAGTGGTGGCAATAAGAAACTGGAGCAGGGACAGAGCGAGCGAGAGAGAGAGAGAGAGAGAGAGAGAGAGAGAGAGAGAGATCAGCATAGTTGGTGTAAGAGGTGATTGCCCCCACCCGCTACCGATGGTTGGTCTTATGCAGCTATAAATCCCTGGCAAGGTCGACTACCGCAGACGTGCCCCCCCCCCCCCCCCCCCAGCCCGCTCCCCTCACCACGTCCCTTTCCTCGCCATCCTCCACCCCCACAAACATTTACGGCCCACTCATCATGAAAATTTTTAAACGTCTCTAAAAATCAGTGCGGATAAATTGTTTCGTTTCCCCATTTTTCCTTCATTTTTTGCCATTTGCCTCTTCCTGTTTCTCCCAAACTGTCAGCCGTGTCACTCGAAAATGAACCGGCACCTGTTGGCGGCCCCGGCGAAAGCTCTTCGTAGTGCTCGTTAGCAGGAGGCTGCTCGCGAAACCGGAAAAAAAGGAGGAGGGAAAAAGGTAAAAACGACGAATATTCCCTCGATTTTTCCGCAACGTTAATGTAACTACCGCGCCAGTTTCTGTGCATCGCCGTACGTGCGCTCCCGTGTCACACACGCACACACACGAGCACGCCCCACAAATCACCCCGCGGTGTCACTTAATTTATTATTGTATATTTTCCCTGGCCGGCTGTGTCAATAAATGTCATAAATTACCCCGCCGTCACGGTTGTTGTAAAATTGGTGGAGGAGAGTCGACAGTTGACAGAGGGAAGACAAGGCCGCGGCCGTGGCGGGGGTGGGGGAGGAGCGTGGCGGGGGAGGGCGGGGATGAGGCGCAAGAAGCTGGTGATCGACAGTTCCACGAAAGAATCCTTATTCGCAGCTCAACTGCTTTACAGCGCTCGCACTTTCACCGCCGCAGCCGGTGCGCAGGTCAAAGACCCGTTACAGCGCGGACAGGGGAGGAAGGCAGAAGCGAACGGGAGGCGAAAATTGTCAAATGAAAATGTTTCACACGCGACGAAAACATGTGGTTTGTGGAATATAGCGTGTGGGCTGGATGAAATTCTTTCTAGAAAACCTTGTCACATAACCGTACCAATTAATTTTTTTTAAAAGCTCCTTTGATGCATTTTGTCGGCAATTTTCCACTCCTCCGACAGAGAGCTCGCATCCCGGAAATTTTTTTTTTCTTTTTGCATAAGAATCCCGGTCCGGCTGGGTCCGGCATGACCAGATGATTTTCTTCCGCAAACAATGCAGCAGCGGTGGACAAAGTGTCCGTCCAGAAAACAAAGTGAATGTTTGCACACTCGAAGCAAAATGGCGTCCGATTCGTGCCGCATTTCAGCCGCCGCCGTCGCCTCCCGGTCCGCTCTCTGCGGGGGAGGAGGAGGAGGAGGGTGGCGGGGAGAGAAATCGAGAAATAAGGGGGAGAAAAATAATGTTGGAGGACGGATTATAACCTCTACTCGTGGGATGCATTTGTCAGAGCCGAGCAGCCGCACGCGGCTGTCACCCGGCAGGGCCGGCAGCAGAGAATGTCGGCGCGGCCGGGAGTTGAACCGCGGACCGCGAGCGTCCTCAGTTCGCGCGGGGCCTCAAGGCGCGTCGTCGGCCCGAGGAGCACGTCGTGGCGTGGCGTAGCGAAAGGCGGACGACACGGCGTCGACGGCGGCGGCGACGCGTCGAACGGTGAACCGTATCGGATGTGATTTGGGGTCCGTCCGAGAGGGGAGGAGGAGGGAGGAGGAGGGAGGAGGAGGAGGAGGAGGGGTCGTCCCGTGTGATGGACGTGCAGTAAACAGGGGACGCACGGAGAGGAGACTGCGCCACCCACAACTCATTCAGCATTCCACGAAAAGTACCCAAACACTCGGCAGGATACGGCCGTTAGGGCTCGGCAAGGGGACCTTCGACGGGTACCTCCGCATATATATATATATATATATATATATATATATATATATATATATATATATATATATATATATATATATATATAGGGGGCGAGGAAGCGGCGCGCGTCGGAGCGGTGAGAGGCGGGCCCCCAAAGCGGACTCTAATAAACCAGCCTCATTTGTCACCTTCACCTGCAGCTGCAGCAGCGTCCCGGGGCCCACGGGGCCCACGGGGCCCACGGACCGCACCGGTCCCCCACCTGTGCCCTCGTCCACTGTGACATCCAAATATTACGTCTACTCGTTTAGGCCGCCGCCGTGCCGCCGCCGTGCCGCCCGACAGCCCGGCAGGACGCAAGCCCTCCGCCCGCCCGGCGGCGGCGGCCCCGGCGGAGCCCGGCACATATCTCACACCTTTTATGGTAATAATCAGACTCCTTCCCGAATCCTCTCTCTCTCTCTCTCACACACACTCTGTCGCGCGCGCTCAGGCCCTCCTTCATTTCCCTTTCTACCGCTCCTAATCCCTCTCTCCCTCTCTCTCTCTCTCTCTCTCTCTCTCTCTCTCTCTCTGTCAGCGTTTCTCACATTATTCTTCATAACTTACAGAAGTCCTTACGCGCGCGCGCTCGCTTTTGCCTTGCTCGCGCACGACGAATTTTCGTTTCCCAGGTTTGTCTCTGACGAGAGCCTACTTAGCACCTGCAGTAGTTGTACGGTAAATCCGAACGAGGTATGACAATTATTGTGTCACGTTTCTCCCCCTTTCGGGTACATTATTTAGTGTTCTATTCACTATGAGGGCCACACCGTCTACGTTTATAGGTTATGGAGCACCACAGCTTAGCACATAGGATGTACAGTAGTACCAACACCCTCTGTCGTTGTGACGAACGTCGTCAATACGTTCGGTTGGTATCCCCCGAATCGGAGGCACAACTCGGTTGCGTTACGTTATTCCTGAACGACCCCCTCCATAAGGGGTCGTGGGTGTCAACCGGGCCGGTATTTATGACGGGACCGTCCCCGGAGCGGCCCGATTCGTCCCGCCGACAGCGTCGAGAAAACAACAGAAGACCACGCACAGCACTTTGGACACGGACGGACCAATCAGAAATGGAAGCGCACGCCCGCGTCCACCGGCTCGCCCGCGGACACTTTAAAAAAAAAGTTATGTTCAGTTATATTCGTGGTGTGAAAAGAATCGAAATGTGTGAGAATCGAACCGCAACAGCAGGTCTTCGCCGGCAATCGAGGTCGCATCTATCACACATCAAACTCGAAAGCAACATGAGTACATCATCGATGCATTTCCGCTGCCAAAACAACAACAACAACAACTTGAATACATAGAAAAGGGGGCGGTTATAAATGGGAGTCGCACGGGCGGCTCTTTAAAAATGGGAACTTTTCCCCCCCTGCAAACTGTGGGCATACCTCATCCGGGGGCGACAGGCGTGGAGTACCGCCGCTGTATGCGGATGAATGAGTGTGAGTTTATGTTTCCTCCCAGTGACCCCGCCGGACCCCGCCGGACCGCGAGGACAATTCGTGGTACGTGCCGCGGGCAATGCAGTAAATCTGCCAATACGTCCAGGCGTGGCGACGCCGTGGCGTGAAGGGGAAAGGCAAGGGGTGCACGTCTTGGCTCCGGGCCACGGCAGCCACGGCCACGGCGGCACGCGGGCTCCGCTCCCGCAGCAGCCTCTCCCACAAGAAACGGAACAAGCACGCGAAATTCGACCCCGGACACTACGTGGCCGCGATAGGAAAAACCACCAGCGGAAAAAAAAACAATGAAAAGGGAAGAAAAATGATGATTAATTTGAATTGTAAATATCTGAAACTCAGGAATTCAAAATTTCAAACACTAAAAAAATTCAAAGGTTTAAAACGGAAAAAATGTTTTTAAAAATTCAAAAATTTCAAAAATTAAAAATTACAAATTTTGTTTAATCAAAAAAAAATTTCCGTAGAAAAATTAACATCTCCGGCCTGTTTTAGCGTCGGGGATTGAGGCGGCGGCAGCAGGGCCGCTACTGCGGACCGCGCCCTGTGCGCGCCCGACCCGCCGCCGCCACGCCACGGCGAGCCAATCAAGCGACACCCACCGGAAGGAAGGGCGTAATAAAACGGAGCGGCCGCATCCGGGGTGACGGGGCCCCCGGGATGAGAATGTCAGGCGGCGCCGGCAGCCGCGTCGGGCTCATTTCGCCGGCCGAAAACGTCTCAATCCGGTCCCAATCTGGTCTCAATCTGGTGACCTCACCCACCGAGTGAGTCGATCATCCACTTCGCCTCCCTGTGTGTGTGTGTGTGTGTGTGTGTGTGTGTGTGTGTGAAACCCTCAATGGAGGCGGGAGGGAGGGGGGATTCATTCAAGAAACAGAAAAGGTACTCCGTTACAATGGATCTTGTTTTTCCCCATTCATTGTCATTCAGCCGGATTTTAATAATCGCCATCCTCCGGTGCCGACAATAAAGCAATCGACACGTTTTGAACCTCTCTGCCTCTGTGTGTGTGTGTCTGTGTGCGTGTGTGTGTGTGGTCTTTTAGAAGGCGGAGCAGCGGCCACGCGCGCGGACCTCCCTTTTGTGTGGCGCCCAACATTTAAAAGGCGCTGCTCTGCCATTGATACCGAAAGGGTACCTCACCTCACCTGGATGCATGTGCCTCTTTGTCACCTCTCTCTCTCTCTCTCTCTGCCGTTTCGTTGACGTGATAATCAGTCAGCTGGTGTCGGTTGGGTTGCCTACCTCCGAGCAGGGAGGGGCTGCCGCACGCAGCCAGCTGCGAGAAGGCGCTTTATTTTCGCCGAAACGGAATGCTGTATACGACAGCCGGGCGGAATCTGTTGCCTCTCCACCGCCTTCCAGCAGCGAGGCCTGCCGTTCCAGGGTTATGACCACCGGTGGCAAGCAACAACAACAACAACATCCATCAACAGCATCAGCAGCGCGGCAGTAGCACAGTCGGTATCGGGTGACCGCACACACACACACACACACACACACATGCGGCGATACGGACCACGTGTCACGCCCTCCCCTGTCGCTACCGCAAACAAACACTGGGGAAATGGGGCAAAAGACGACGGCCGCATTTGACACGCGTCGTTGTGTGGCGCGTGCCAACCTGCCGCTGCCACGCGACGAGGATTTTCTGATAGGAGATGATAGTTGCCACCTCAATGACGTTTCGGTCCTCAGGTGGGGAGCACAGTCTGCCAACTCGGAAGCCAATGAGCGATTCGTCGTGCTTTCGTCTTCCTTCCGTGCCGCACCACCACCACCACTCCCCCTGAATGAAGTCAATCTCTGGCCGTGACGTCACCCCACGACGCCGACGCACGCAGTCCCTGCCGTGCGGCAGGACGGCTTCAAAGGACACGCGGGGCGCAAGTGCGAGGGGTGGGGTGGGCACGAGAGAGCACGAGCCAAACAGTCAGCCATGCCCTGATAGACACGAACAGAGAGGGCAGGGAGGTGTGCGCGAGCGAGAAAGAGAGAGAGAGCGAGGGAGGGAGAGAGAGAGAGAGGGAGGGGTGGACGTCGGTCATCGTAGGAAGTCGGCGGCCACGGGCCACGGGTGGTCGCGGGTCGGGGGCCCCCGCCGTTGGCGCTGACACACGCCGTACCCTTCACACTCACGCGGCCGCCCGCCCCCGCCGCCGTGTTGCCTTCTCACTCGCACTGATTGGTGCGTTCCATTAGTGGGGTCCGAAGGGCCGACCGGGACCTCATCGCGAACCTGGACTCTGACACACACACACACACACACACACACACACACGGCGTTGACAGCTAGCTCACGATGGAGAGATGGGAGGGACGGGAGAAGTGAAAAGGGGTGGAAAAGCGCGCGCGTGTGTGTGTGTGTGTGTGTGTGTGTGTGTGTGTGCTGGAGAGGCAGAGATGATTGGTGCGAGAAGTCGGAGTGCGCGCGACACATGTCGGGGCAGCAGGTACTTTACATGGCCCAGCAGTATTACGCTGCTGGTTACTCACGATTTTTCATATTTATTTTACAGCAACAAGAATAAATAAAAATTGAGAACCTAACCTAACTACGGTGCGTCGTATTGCGGTGCCATGGGTGCGCGTGGGGCACTATGCCACCACGCCTCGACGCAGACGGATGGGAGCGAGAGAGAGAGAGAGAGAGAGAGAGAGAACAATACAATGACAGGTACAGATGTAAAAGTGGCGCCCCGCCCGCTCACCCGCCGGTAAAACTCCGCCCCTCCCTCCCTCTCCAACCTCCCCGCACGCTTCCCACGCCATTTCCCATTTCCCAGTTGGTGTTTCCAGGCGTCTTCATCTCGGCACTTATCATGTCGTTGCTGTTCCTGGTCGTCCCGAAAAAAATAAAATGTGTATATATATAACACGTGGAACACGCGCCACACGGAACGCGGCCCGCGCTTGCCGTCTCTCTCGCTCTCGGTATGAGAAATAAATCGGCCGCCGTATTTCACTGGGTGTTTATTCTGGGAGGGGCGACGGCGGCGGCGGCAAAGGGCCTTGCGGTAGGATCCGGAGGGCCGAAGGGCCGGAGAGCCCCTCGCGGGGACCGTACCTGCCTACTCACCAAGGTATCGCCCTTCCAGCGCGCCCCCCAGCGGCCTCCACGGCCTCCAACGGCCTGCCCGCACTTGCGGGGGCCCCCCTGATTGACCCGACCCCCCTGCGGGGGGGCATCAGAAAGGTGCGGAGGGAGAGAGACAGAGAGAGAGAGAGAGAGAGAGAGAGAGAGAGAGAGAGAGAGAGAGGGGGGGGGGCAGACCGCGGCGGGCGGCCACACCCGTGCAGCGGCACCCACACACACGCTCCAGCAGTGTGAAACACGTACTACACTTCAGGTAGAATAATGGACAGTTTTTATTCCCGTTTCCGCAGCAGTAAAAATTTATTACAATAAAAAGGATGAGAATTACGTACCCGTTTTGCAGGCGCGTGTTGTATTATGGGCTGGGCTCTCCGTCGTGGCGCGCATGTGTGTTAGTGCGTGTTACGAAACAAAGACAGAAAGGGTATCGCGGGTGTGAGAAATCTTTGAGGCGGGCAGCGACCCACCACCACCACCACGGGCCGGTACCCAAACAACTGGACGCCCGGAACATCGAGGGGCACCCAAACGTTCACGTCATGGCGTGTCCCAGACTGACGGTGGGGCACCCTGTGGGAAGACGTATGGCGGCATATCCACGGCTGTAAAAATAAATCTATCTTTAATGGCGTGCTCTAAATTTGTTTTTATTGTTACATTTTTCTCCCTCTAAAATTCTACGTTTGTGAAATATATTGAGCAGAGAGGCGACCGGTGGGGTGCACGGCGGCCGTGCTTGACGGAAGCGTGTGAGCGATTGTGCATCTCTGCCGTCTGCTTATGTATCTGTTTCCGATTTAAAAACCAAATTCCTAGCCGGCGAGCCGGTTGGGCAGACGGTCGTATGACACGCGCGTCGGGGACCCTCTCGCGCCGCACGTCACCGGCACACACACACACACACACACACCTCCGCGCGCTCATTTGTTTTCGAAGGGAAAAAGAGGGAGAATAATCAATCTGTTTATATTTTCCCGCGCGCCGCCGCGGCACAGCGCCCCGCCTGCGCCGCCTGCGCCGCCCCACGCTGTGCGCGGGAAAAGATTCGGATCTGAAGGAGAAGGCGGTGCCTCGTGCTGTCAGCCGGGCGGACGACCAATAAGGCTCGCCGCACCGCCGCGGCCGGCATTTGTCTTTCCCTTCTCATTCCGTATTTTATCTCTCTCTCTCTCTCTCTCACTCTCGGAGGCGTCGTGTCGCGCGATAGAGACGTCTCGGGACGGAGTTGAGAGATTCTGAGCGCCTGGCTCCCTAGGGCGCGGCACATACAGCGCGCGCGTCACTCTAGACAAAGTCTAGTGAGTCTTCTCGTAGCGTTTCCCAAGCCGGGCCGTGCCCGCGGCGTGTCCACTCCCGTGATACACATACGCCCGTCTCTGTCTGGTCTGTCTCTCTCGCTCTGCCTCGCTAGCTGCCGGGCGCCGCGCACATCCCATACGAGTCAAATGCGGCTGGCCAGTCAAAGGCTCGCCGGCGCGCGGCCTCGCCTCGCCTCCGCCCGCCGCTGCCGGCCTCGGCCTCCGTGGTGGCCCCGGGGCCATGTGCTCGCAGAGGCCGAAAAAGCCAAAGTCCGGGCCGGAGTCCGGCGGGGAGCCGTCGGGGAGCCGTCGGGGAGCCGTCGGGGAGCCGGCGCGGGGGAGCAGCCCCCGTGCCGTCGTGCGTGTGTGTCCGAGGGTCGCCGCCGTGCTCCGCTGCAGGGCCCCGGGCCGTCGGCCGGCCGCCCGGCCTCCTGGCCCATTACAGTGAGTGCTGGCGGCGGCGGCGGCGGTCTACGGTCGGCGTATTTGCCTGACAGAAGCGCCGCCGCCCCCGGACCCCGGCAGGGGCCCCGGCGTCGTCGTGTGTTTGGGGTGTCGGGCGGAGAGAGAGAGAGAGAGAGAGAGAGGGGGGGGCGCAGACTCCGGCCGCAAGCCTCCTGGGTAACGTCATCAGCGCCCTCTACAGTTCACGCCCCGCGTCTCTCGTTAGTGCGCCGCCGTCCACAAACTCCGTAACGCCGGCGGCCGCCGTTACCGTGGCCGGCGTTACGTTGGATTGTGAACGGCCGCAAATCCCCCGAGGCCGCCGCCGCAGCAGCCCCCGCAGCATAATGTAACCAAATCAGGTGCGCGGCGCGTGCTTGTCGGCCGTACGTCTCATTAGCCGGGCAAGGTGCTAAGCGCCCCCGCGCCGCCGTGCGAGTGCGAGAGAGACGGCGGCGGCGGCTGCGGCCGGCCGGCCGTGCGCGGAGGGTGCGAGAGAGAGAGACGACGCTAATTGGCGCTTATTCGCCTACTTAGCGCGCATCTCGGCGGCCGCCGGACCCTCTGGGGACCCTCCGGGGGCCCCTGAGCCCCGGCGAGCTCTCTCCGGCCTCTCTCGGCCACCTGGGCTGCGCCGCCGCCGCCGACGACGACGGCGGCCTCGGCGGCGCGGCACCCTCTCGCCGCACGCCGCGATGCAGGCCGTCGTCGGGGTGCCTGAAAGAAACCCCCCCGCGCCGACACGCCGGGGAGGGGAGGGGAGTATCACGGTGAAGGGGGCTTTACGGTCGGATGAGGGGAGGGGAGGCCGCTTTGAGTAGCCGCGCTGAGAGGGGTGGGGGGGGGGGAGATCAAAGAGAAACTGAAAGGCTGATAAAGTGCGCGTGGTCCTTCCCGGCCCGCGGGCTCGTTGACCGGCACCACCGGCAGCAGGGACTGGACCGGCAGCCGGCAGCCGTCCCCGCAGCGGAGCGTGAGGGGTTGCCTACCGCGCGCGGGGCCCGGCACCCCCCCCCCCCCCCCCCCACCCTCCTCCCCTCCCGAGCAGGTTCCCGTCGCAGCGGCAGCGGCGCGGCCATAACCCTCAAGTGCATCCCGCAATTTAGTAGCCGGGTAAATCGTGTTTAAGCACTCCTTAGACTTGGTCACCGGGCGCATAAACGGCGAGCCCACAGCAGCAGTCCGCCGGGCCGGTGACTGCAGCTCAGCACCGACGCCGCTCAGCACCGACGCTCAGCCAGGACGCTGCGCAGCCTCGGTAACTTTTAAAAAGTTTAAAAAGCGCGCGCCTGTGGGTGAGTCACACGAACACATGACACACGGCGCGCATGCAGCACGCAGGCACGCAGGCACGCGCGTGACACGGCCGCAGCAGTCGTCCGCGCGGCAACAGCGACGTAAAGGACCTCATACCGCTGAAATAATGGAGTGTAATTCTATACAGTGGCACACCGCGGGGGGCCGCGGGGCCAACGGCACCGGTTTGGGGGCCCGGTGACTGCCGTACGGCGACACACCCAGCCCGGCAGCGCGCCCCCTGCCATGCCTCCCGCCGTGGGAGCGCTGTGGGAACCTCTAACCTCCGAAAATGTGAGAGAGAGAGAGAGAGAGAGAGAGAGAGAGAGAGAGAGAGAGAGATGTGTATGTCATACGCGGATTACTACGGACCATCGTCATCGAGCTGGTCTCCGCTATGAAAATATACAGTACGCGCTTAAATGGGGTCAAATCCCCTCCCTCTTCCCCCCCCCCCCCCCCAAAAAAAAAAAAAATATGGGCACTGTACCTACAACTGGTTTGAGGAAGAAGTAGTAATGTTCTGAAAAAATGTTTACAGTTTATATTTTCAACTATTTGTCTTCTTTATTATTATTCCGTTTTTTTTTTTTTTTTTTTTTTTTTTTGCTTTTGCGATGCACATACGTCGTTAGCAACGAGTCTCCGATCTAGCGGTTCGCCGCTGCGGGTGCGGCTTTCCTGGGTCCACACACACACATACACACACACACTCACGCACACACTCACGCGCGGACAAATGATAAACGAGCACGACCGGATTCACACTCGACCACCGCGACGCTCTCTGCTTCGCGTTTTCGAGAGCGGCGCGCGCGGCTCGGCTGAGTAATGACTGCTAATAACTCATTATCCGGGGAGAAGTGGGGCGCTGTAAAAGAGTTGGGGGGGGGGGGGGTAAGACGCATCAGAGTACAGTGATTTTTTGACAGTTGGTCCGCGGGAGCTGATGCCAAGTGGAGCCGTGGCTGGAGCCGCTGGAGTACACGGGGCGCCCCCGTCCACCGCACCTCTCTCTCGGAAAGAGTGAGGGGGACCTTCTGCGCTGGAGAAGGACGACGCTGGAGATGCTGGAGGCGGTGTGCAGCGCGCGGCCCGCCTATCTGGCTGGAGAAGGAGGGGGGCGAGACACGAGGGCTGGCGACAGATAGGGGATATTATAAGAACTGGAATGAGAGGGAAAGAGAATGGGAGGAGCGGCACCGTCGGTGCCGTCCCTCTGTCTCTCTCTGTCGACGGGCGCGAAAGGAGCAGCAGAGAGAGAGAGAGAGAGAGAGGAGAGAGAGAGAGGGGGGGGGGGCGAGAGAGAGAGAGAGAGAGAGAGAGAGATAGACGGACAGGCGGGCAGACAGACAGAGAGTGGGAGGCAGAGGGGGAAGGGCGCTCCATTTCATTCCGGCCAGGAGAGAGAAATTGAGCACCGGATTTGGAATTGGTCCAAAAGGATGAGCGGGGTCCGGGCGGACTACTAGGCCGCCGTCGTGCCGGGAGGATGTCCATGTGAAGGGGAGCGCGGCGGCGGCGGCGGCGGCGGCGGCGGCGGCGGCGGCGGCGGCGGCGGCGGCGGCGGCGGCGGCGGCGGCGGCGGCGGCGGCGGCGGCGGCGGCGGCGGCGGCGGCGGCGGCGGCCAGGGCGCGCAGGTCACGGGGCTGCTGGCCCAGCACGGCCCAGCGCGGCCCAGAAAGGATTTGAAACGGGCCAACCAGCAGCGTCTCGGCGGCCCCGGCGGGCCCGGAGAGCCCCGCGGGGGGAGGCCAGGCCCCCGGGTCGGCGCTCCCACCAAGGCTCCGGCCCCCGCGCTCGCCCAGTACGATTGGCTGGCCTGATTTTTACGACGGCGCTCGCCCACCGATCCGCTGCCGGCGCCTTGCCTCCGGCGTCTCCCCCGCAGAGCGAGAAGAGTGTGTTACAGTTGTAACGTGTTGGAGCTCACGGATGGGGTGCTTGTGGCAGCGGCTTGAGGAGGGGGAGGTGCATGTCGCTGTGAAAGACACGCGTGTGTTTAGCGTGGGGGGTGCGAGGGCTTCACAGCGCTGGCTGCAATTCATAAAATGGGCGTCTTCCTTATCTTTTATCGCATCGAGGCAAAGCGAGGCGCCCCCCCCCCCCTCTCATGACGGGCGTATGACGCCAATGATGCAGACAGCGACCGGAGGAAAAGGGGGAGGGGCACCCGGCAGCAGCAGCAGCCTGGCCCCCTGCTGGGCCTAGCGCCGCCGCCGCCGTGCTGGGCGGCCGCGAGCGCGGCGGCGTGGCGGAGCGGGGCGTGGCGGGGCGTGGCGGGGCGGGGCGGGGCGTGGTGGGGCGCCCGGCGACCCCACTTGTTTCAGCTCATTGGCGCGGGCCAGAGAACACAGGCGGGGAGCTTCCTCCGCTCAGATCAATAACGGGCAACGCCCCGCCACGCCCCGCCACGCCCCGCCACGCCCCCCGCGGAGCTGAGCCCCACGCGCGGTGCCTCTGCCCCCGCGCCGCCAATCCCGGGGCCCGGCGCAGCGCGGCCCAGCAGGCCCGAGGCCGGCGCCATCGCCAGGACGACGGCCCCGGCCGCCGCTCCACCTTCCCGGGGGTCTTCTTCATCTGCCGGGTCGACCGCCGCCGCGGAGGCGGCCGACACGCCTCCTCGCTCCGCGGAGCTGGTGGACGACGACGGCGTCCTGGGGTGGGCGGCGGCGGCGGCGCGGCGGAGGCCGGCCGAGCGCCCGACCTCCGCGGGATGCCGGCCCGTCGGGCACCGGCGGCCGGCGGGGTGCCTACCCCCCGCCTCTGCAGGCGCTGACGCGGCCACGCGGCGAGGAGTCGTCCTGCAGTTGGAGCTTTGATGTAACTGATAGGGGCAGGGTGAGGCGAGGGAAGAGTGGGAAAGGGAGAGAGAGAGAGAGAGAGAGAGAGAGAGAGAGAGAGAGAGAGAGGGGGGGGGGGGGGAGGGCGGCTCTTGAAGATCGGTGATGAGGACGGAGAAGGAGGGCTCTAAGTCCTGGCGAGGAAGTTGTTCGGCAAAAGTGAGAAAGAGATGAGAAAGGAATCGCGTGGGTGGGGGGGGGGGGGTGAGTGAGTGGAGTGGAGGAGACAGAGAGAGAGAGAGAGAGAGAGAGAGAGAGAGAGAGAGAGAGAGAGAGAGGAGACGGGGGGCTGGCGGCAGGAGTTGAAGGACACGGCGCTGGTGCGGCATTACGTCATGACGGTGGATTCCATGGCGTTGAGAGTTAAAATGTAAGAGCGCGAAAGAATGGGGGAGGCTGGTGAGCACATACCGCGCGGAGGTGATGGGGCGGCAGGAATCAAGGCAGGCCGTGGACACTGGATCGGGAAATCACCACGCAATGTATGGTTTTTAAAGTCACGTGCCACAATGCGTGTGGCATTTTTTAACGCACGCCGCGGCATCGCAGAAATCCGAAAATATACATCTGACAGTGTGCAGTCACGCAAAGCAGCGCGGGGGGACTGTACTTCGCCGTCACGACATTCATGGTTTTGAGCTTTTGGACGAGCCGCGCGCGTAGAGTGTACTATTGGTGGCGTGGCGTAGCGGGGCGTGGCGGGGCGTGGCGGTGGCGCACGACTTGAGACGCACATGCGCCTTGATTGGTCGCTGCTGCGGTCGGCGTTTGATTTATCGTCGTACTTCTCTCCGCCACGATCAGCCCTCCCCCCCCCCCCTCCCCTCCTCCTCCTCCTCCCACAGGGTCCACGCGTCAAACCCCGCGCGCGATGCTCCTAAAGGAGAGGAGCAGAGAGATGTGTGTGTGTGTGTGTGTGTGCGTTTGCTGTCCGCGGAGCCCCCCCCCCCCCCCCCACACACACTCACACACACACACGCGAGGGCCACCTCAGGGGCACGACGCCAGCAGCGAGCGAACGCTTTCCTCAATGGAATTCAAGATGTGCGCACGTTTGATTCATGTGAGTTGCCTTTTGACATCATTACACGATACGACGCGGGGCGTTTAGAAGAGGAAAAAAAAACCTGCACACACACACACACGCACACTCACGCACACACACGCAGACGCAGTTCGGAAGGTCTACACACGGACATGGTAGTAGTGTGAGAGAGAGAGGACCTGTCGTCCTGCATTTCGCGTGTACGTGAGTGTATCTGTGTGTGTGTGAGTGTGTGTGTCCTCTGAAGTAATAGGATACTAAAAGGCACGGGGGGCTACTGCTGCGACGATACGCGATACACACACACACACACACTGCGCACACAGCGCACGCCGCACCGCGCTTTACTTTCGGTTTAAAAATAATAATAAAAAAATAAAAATGACATACTACATATCACCCAAAGAAACCGCGGAGAAGTTCTGTTTTTTAAAGAGAATAACTTTTTTTTATTTTTTAATCACGGTTCGTCCTTCCATAGAGTATCGGCTCCCGCCCGTACGGTCTCATCTCATCTCTGTGAACAGGGGGAGCGCGCTGAGGCGGCGCTACGGCGGTAAAAAAAAACAAGGGCTTCTCTCTCTCTCTCCCTCTCTCTCTCTCTCTCTCATCATCCGGGCACACGGAGAGGATAAATTGATTGGAAAACGCTGCCGAACATCATTATGACTCCGGGCTCGGCTACCATGCCTGTGCCGCCGCCTCCGCGGCCCCGAGTCGGTCCTGCGTGCCGCGCAGAGGGCCCCCGCCGCCCCCCGCCGAGGCCGAGGCCCTGAGGGGAGTCCCCACTAGCCCTCCCTCCGGGGCTCCGGGGCTCCGGTCGGGCACCGTCCTGGACCCTCGGGGAGTTACGACTGGTAGGTAGCCGTGGTCGGCGGCGGCCTGGAGGCAGGGGCAGCTGCCGGCCTGGCCGAGGCTCCGCGCCGGATGGCCCCCCGGGGCGCACCACCTCGTAAAAACCGTGTCCCCTTCACACCTCGGCGATGCGACGCCGGGCTGCGTTGCCGAGCGCCACACGCGCTCCCCGTCCTTGTCTGTCTCGCGGGCCGGGTGCCGCGGGAGAGAGAGACAGAGAGTGCGTGTACGACGCCGGAGGGGATGCGCGACGCGCGCCGCGAGGGCCGCACGGCCGCTACCGCATTCCGCGCCCCGGCGAGGCGGGCGGCGTCCGAGGCGGGCCGCGGCCGTGCTCGTTCGGAGGCGGCCGAGCGGACCCGTTCGCCTAATGGGACCACCGTCATACGCTGCGTGTACACGGGTACGCTGCTTACCTTCCGCGACAAAAGCGGGGCAAAAAAAAATATTAAAAAATTCCACCGGTAAGATACTGCCCGGAGTTTTGCAAAATAGATTATAGTGTATTTATATAAAACGGATTTTTTTTTGTGGTTCGGATGTTGAAAACTACCGATTGGGGAGGTTTTAAAAAATTTCCAGAGAAGGCTCTGTATACTCTGGTGCAGTGACCCTAGAGAGAGACAGAGAGAGAGACAGAGAGAGAGAGACAGAGGATGCGCGAGTCATAAACTCGAGAGTTCGGGATTAGCTGCGCGGGACCGCCTCGGCCCCTTGTCTAAATCACTCAATTCCGCACCTTAAAACTCGCCTGCAGTTCATAAAGAAGCGTACCGGGACCGGCTTTGGCGGCGGCGGCAGTGGCACACGGTCCCGCTCTCCTTATGAGAAATTCAATAACCACCCGCCGCCGTTCAGGGTACGATACCACGGTGGGGTTTTCAAAATTTCGATGCATTTCGGAATGTGGTCTCAGTTCGATTATTTAAAAAAGAGATTTGAATAAATTTTTGAATCTTTAAATAAGTTCTGAATTGCTGCCCCCCCCCCCCCCCAAAAAAAAACAACTTATTGATGTTTTGGGTATATTCTGGAAATTTAAAACGGATTTGCAGCCGTATTGAGGGTATCGAAATTCGCCGAAATGCGAGTTTTGAATTTCGCCGCGTTTTCCCGCGGAGAGAATGAGAAGAGCCCCCACGGCGGTGGCCCTGGTGCCTGCGCCTTCTCGCGATGCGCCTTGCGGCTGTTTTCCGAGCAGCGGCTGCCTTCCTGCGAAGTGCTCTCCTCCGCTCAGCACGCAGCGGTCTGCGGCAGCTGCGCTGCGGAGCAGGCGGGGAGGACCATAACCTTCCCCCAGTGCGGTGCAGTTGGGCTGGCCCCCGGGCAGGCCCCCGGGCAGGCCCCCGGGCAGGCCCCGGCTATCGGCCTCGGCTCGCGACACTCACGGATGACAATCAACTCCTCAAGTCAGGGAAGGCTCCGGCCGGCTCTCCGGGGTGCGCGGTAGGCGCGGGGCCCTGCTGCACGGGGTCCTGGCCGGGTCCTGGCCGGGTCCTGGCCGGGTCCCGACCGCCGTGGCCTATCCGGCAGCTGCACAATGCTCCCGCGACAAAGGCGATACGGCGATCGCCAGGCCGTACCTGCGCGGCGCGGTGCGGCGCGGCGCAGCGTGGGGTGCGGGGCCCGGCGGGGCCCGGCGGGGGACTGCCGGCCCGCGTACCGCCTCCTCCCAGGTGCTCCTCCCCCATTCTTCGCCGCATTTTTCGGCCATCACCTTTCACTAGCGATCCATGAATGGACAGAGGGTGACGCTCGCAAAACGTGCGCGTCCCCGTCGGCCTCCTCCTCCTCCTCCAGCTCCTGCCGCCCCTCCCCCTCACCTACCCGTACCTGACGGCGGTCTGTGTGATTTATAGAGCGGAGGTGGGTGGGTGGCGGGCCCCGGGGGGGAGGGGGGCTCACCCGCGTCACCTTTATGGGGGATGCAGCGGCCGCAGGGGCCGGCCGGTGCACCACCGTGAGACACACACGTGGCCGGGGCAGCTATGATACGTCCAACTCGGCTCCCCCGGTGACAGGGCGGGGCTCCGCGGGGCGGCCAGCTTAGTGGATGACCGGCTCACTGAGGACGGAGGGACGACCATCGGGGACCTCACTGAGGACGGAGGGATGACCATCGGGGACCTCACTGAGGACGGAGGGATGACCATCGGGGACCTCACTGAGGACGGAGGGATGACCATCGGGGACCTCACTGAGGACGGAGGGATGACCATCGGGGACCTCACTGAGGACGGAGGGATGACCATCGGGGACCTCACTGATGATGGTGCAGCCACCATCGGGGACCTCACTGAGGACGGAGGCACGGCCATCGGGGAGCTCCCCGAGGACGGGGAGGCGACCATCGGGGATCTCACTGAGGACGGAGGGATGACCGCCGGGGACCTTACTGATGACGGTGGGATGACCGTCGGGAACCTGGACGGGCCCCCTTCCCGCGCCGGTACCCCGGGTACCCTCCCGGAGGGCCGCGGGGGCCCGCGGGGGGCCCCGGGGAACCCTCCCCGGGTGGGTCGCAGCGCGTTGTCGTCGGCAGGCCAAAGGAAGCGCTGCAGCGGCGGCGGCACCCGGCAGGCTCGTTCCGGTAAGATAGATTGGCTGTTCGGGACACGGCCGCGGCCTCGGCCGGCCCCCGCGCGCCAAGGGGTCTTCCTGCCTGGTTGGTGGTGAGGACCACGAGGACGGCGTGGCGAGGCGTGGCGGAAGGGCCCGGCCATGCGGCCCGGCCATGCGCGGGGGCGGCCGGCCGCTCCGAATAAAGTCCCAAACGAAACGAGACAAAAAGACAAAACTGTGCCGTAAAACGACGACGCGACACTCTGGTGGCCATAGGAGGCGGCCGTCAGGGGCGCGCAGTAAAGGGGTGAGGCCTGTGCGCCGCTTTTGTCTGCCCGGTGCCCGCCCAGCAGTGCGCCGGCCAGGGCCGCCACCGTCGCACAGGGGAGGAAGGCGGTGATCTCCAACCACCGCCGCCCCGCACTGCTGCGCCCGGCTGCGCCTCACGTGCGCGGCGGCCGCAGTCTTCCCAGAAGCTCTACACGCACGCAGCTCCGCGCCGCAGCACCCCCGTCCCCCCGGCCGGGTGCGTGGGCCGCCGTGTCCAGGAGTCCGTCGGAGACCAGAGGGGGCAGGGCCTCGGTGCACCGGGCGGCCGGGCTGCGGAGGCGCGCCGCGCACCTTGCCGCCCAGGAAATCGTTTCTCCGAAACAAACCGGGGCGCCGTCGCTCTTCTTCACGCCAACGCGCCCCTCGGTGGCGATAGGCCGGACGGCGGGCGGCGGGGCTTTCGCGTGGAAGGGGAATTAATTTGGGGAGAAACGGGTTGCGGTGGAGGGAAGAGCGACGCCCCGCTCGTGTCCAACCATCCATCCAGCCTCAGCCGCCAACCTCACGGGCACAAAGGCATAACGTGGTAGCGCCCCGCACGCGACTTACGCGCCCCTAATACTACAGGATATTTTTAAAAAAATATTGGTATAACAATTCTACAAATTACGCTATAATGTACAATGTCTTATTACAAACTGTGCTATGAGGAATTTACAGAATGACTCGGGCAGGCCGCAGCCACCGCTGTGTGTGTGTGTGTGTGTGTGTGATATATCGGACTGGAAATAATTACAGGTAGGACGCACCGACCTGACGTTCGTCGGAGCAGCTCAGTGTGTGTGTGTGTGTGTGTGTGTGTGTGTGGGTGCGTGTGTGAGTGTGTGTGTGTGTGTGTCAGTGTGGCCAACATATGATATCGACGCCGCAGAGGCGACACTGACAACATCACGATGACACGGCAACACCAGGTGTTGAGAAAGCACGGCGGCGGTTGGCAGCACTGCACACACACACGCACACACACGCACACAGACGCGCGCGCGGGCGGGCGGGCGATGACTCGCGTGTGTGTCGGGAGGCCGGAGCAGCCGACACACGTGCCCTGCACGTCGCGTCGTCGGGTCGCCGCGGCGAAAACCCACGTAAATCGGGAGTTATTTACTATCGAATCGCTGCTTATTGTGTACCGATCTGCGCTCGAGTATCTCTTTGCCATCGCGTTTCTGGGGGGCTGCGGGGCCCCGGGGGGGTCCACGGGGGGTCCGGGGGGGGGGGGGGGGGGCACGCGTGTCCACACGCGCGTCCCCCTGACAAAAGCGTGATAAGATTGAGTCAATATAAGAAGCCGGGAGAGCCGTAAATAATTATATACGGTCGGCGGCTGCGGCAGTGGCGGCGGCGGGGCCAGCGTTGGCTGAAAAGAGAAGAAGACAAGGATGTTGGTATCAAGATCGTAGGGGCCGTGCCGTGCCGCACAGATAGCAAAGGAGGTATGGTATCGAGGTGGCGGGGATCCCGATGACGGATCACGGCCCGACAGGGTTTCGCGGCGAAGCTTTTTGGCAGGCGCTGGGCGCTACCCCGCGCCCTCGAGCCCGCACATGACGCGACAGAGAGAGAGGGAGAGAGCGGAGGAGAGGGGGTTAGAGGGACCCGGGGGCCTGTCGGAAGCGAACCCTGCATACTTGCATAGCCTGGACGTCCTGTGCTGTCCCTGCACGCCGTGGCGCGGCGCCGGCCGCGGCGGAGGAGGGGAGGGGGAGGGGGCAGACGCGACGGGCGCCTCGCAGCAACAACTTGACGTTGTGTGTCTGCCAAACTTGGGCGATGTAGTGCGGCGGCGGTGGCGGCGGTGGTGGCGGCCGGGGCGCGGGGCGGACGCTGCGGCGGCGGCCCGAACTCTTCAGCCGCTGTTTCCACCCCTCCGCCAGTCCGCGGGCAGGGCCGTACGCTGCAGCCACCGGCCGTTCCACAAGCTTTCAGCGCAGCCCGGGAGCTTTCAGCGCGAAGCTTTCAGCTTTCAGCGAGGGGCCGGGGGCGCTCGCGACGCGCGCTGGGCCAGCAGGGGGCTGCCAGGGGGCTGCCAGGGGGCTGCCAGAGGCCATCCTTCTGCCGTTTCTCTTTCAGAACGCGCTCCATCCGCAAGCTTTTACGCCTTTAAATGGTGGCGCCACTGCCTCACGCCGCGCCTCGCTCCTTCCGTCCCCACCCAGCGTCGAGGCCAATGTACGGGGCGGGGGGAGGCAGGGGGGCGTACCTCCACCCTCCCTTACTCTCGTACCACCCCCATAATCTCCTGTACTTCACCCCTCCCCGTTTTATTTTTTAATTTTTTCGCATTTTAGCAATGCAGTGAGCAAACCGAATTTTCGTTGTTGTTGTAAATACAGCGTGATCCGGTCGCTTTTCTTCTGGTACAGACACTTGACCGTGCGCTGGCCGTGTTACACCGCGTTGACGCAGCGCGCCTCTCGGAGCTTCCGTCGCACTTTCAGGAGCCGAGCTCGACCGGCCGGGCCGCTCCCGCCCGAGCACACTCGTCAGCGAGCAGAACGCATATAATTTCTCTGCCACATAAGTCGCAAAGCGAAACTGCCACAGAGACAAAGCACCCCCGCACAACTAAAAAGAAATAAAAAAAAATAACGTAGAAAGAGAAACGCGCGAGTCGCGGCGGGGGTAGAAAAAGAAAATAGATGTGGGAGCTAACGAGAGAGGAATGATGATGAGTCCTGGGACCAAACGAAAACACGCTTTGCACCTCATTTCTGCGGGACTACATGTGTTTGTAACGCCTTTAATGTGCCCGCGGGGGCTGCTAAATCCTCTCTGGCAGTTTTACGGTAGAGTGAGGCGGCGGTGAGGCGCGGCCCGCTGCTGCCGCCACGACGTCAACCTCAAAGCGCCGCCGGCAGCGGCTGCTGTCGCGTTGTCGCCGCGCTGCACGTCCCCGACGACCGCCCCCGGCCCACCCCGGCCGCCGCGCGACCCGCCCTATAAAATGCCCGGCCGGCCGCGGCCTCGGCGACGACGACGGCGATAAAGTGCACGGGGACGGGGATATAATTAGGCTTCTAATTAGTACGTTTACCGCCGCCCTGGAGTGCGCGGCGCTGTCGGCGGCGGCGTTCGCGGTCGGCTCGGCGACGGCGGCGCGGCGGCGGCGCGCCACCCGTTGCCTCCCCTCGCGCCGCCGCCGCCGCCGCCGCCGGCCTCGGCGCCGCCTGTTCACACCTTGTGATTTAATGCTCTTGTTACTCGGGCCCCGCGCGCACGCCGCCGCGAGTTATTAGAGTAATTGTGGGAAGGCGGTGGGCGGGGCGGGCGACAGCGCAAGGCGGTGCGCGCGGGGGGAGGCGCGAGGCAGCTGCAGCGCACCGGCACCACGACGACGAGTCCGAGGGCAGCCGAGGGCAGGCGAACCCCAGCAGCAGCCTGGGCCCCGCCTGGCCCCGCCCGGAGCTGTACACTTCGCGTGCCGCGGCCAAGTTGCAGCCGCCTTGAACGGAACGCGAGTCGCAAGTTCGGCAGTCGGCGGTGGCCCCCGATCAGCCCCCCTCCCCCCCTCCCAGCTCCTTCCTACCCCCTCCGCAATAAATGCTAATCACAAAACCGTCCCACCTGTAGCGAAGCGGGGCCGCATGCTTGAGAGCACGCCGCTGCCGCCTGCCGGGGGGCCGCCGGGACCGGAGCTGGAGCCTCCAGCAAACGCCCTCCCGCCACACCTCGCTCCAGTCCCAACGACCGACCTGCTGCTGATGCTGCTCGTGTGCAGGAGCTCTCTCTCTCTCTCTCTCTCTCTCTCCAGTCGCGCACACGACACGGCCCCCTACGGAGGCCTTACGGGCTTATCTCCGACATCAAATTATATTTATGGGGTACCCCACGGCGGCGGCGGCGGTCCCATCGCACCACGGCGCGGCATCGGTGCCCGGCGGTGCCCGGCCGCGGTACTGCGACCACCGTCACCCGCCGCCGCGTGTGCGTGCGTGCGTGCCTGCGTGCGTGTCACGAGGTGGCTGCGCACGGCGGGGACGGCCAGCTTGGAGGAGCTCGGAGGAGAGATTAACCTCCAATCAGACGATCAGCCTCCGGGCCCCCGCGGGCCTCTGTCATGCACCGGCGTCTGACGGGCGGCCTACCCGGCGTGGCGTGGCGCGGCGTGGCGCGGCGTGGCGTGGCGTGGCGCGGCGTGGCGCGGCGTGGCGTGGCGCTCGGCTCCCCCGCGGAGCCCGGTAGCAGCGGCCGCCGCCCCGCCCCGCAGCGCGCGCATGAAATAAAGTAGCCAGTTCCGTCCAAACCGATGTCCTCTCCGGGCGGGGGGGCGCCCGCCGCGGCGGGTTCCCCAGATATGAATGGAATAAATGAAGTTCCGGCCGCGGCCACGGCCACGTGGGAGCGCCACCGGCGTCCGTGCGAGATGACTCACTCCGGCCGGGCGCGGGTAAGACAAAGTGGACGACACCCCCGAGAACAAACCGAACCGGCGGCAGCGGCGGCACCGCGCGGGGGAAACCATAAAAATCCCTCACCGGCCTTTCCGGTCTGTATTTTTTTTCCGTGTGTCTTTTTCCTTTTCTGTTTTCACCCCGCAGTGACATATTTTTAACTCTCTGCAGCGGCCGTATACACGGTTTAGAAACGGACGGAGGAGGGGGGAGGTAGGAGTCCATGACGACGGCGACGATGACGAGGCCGTCCTGGAGGACGACGACGGCGTCGGCCGTCCCCGAGGACGAGCGGCTCACCCTCCCCGCGCCCACCAGCCCCGCCGCCGGCAGCCCATCCCCCGGGGTGTAAATTGACTTGTTACACCGCCCCCGCCGCCCCCGCCGCCCCCGCCGCCCCCACGGCCTCCCGGGCCGCCGTTGGCGAGAGCCCCGCCCCGTTAGCCGCTGTTAGTGGCTGTTAGGCGCGATCGGCCGCACACACTCTTCTCCCCTCTTTGCCGCGCCGTCTGTTTGTTTCTGCCGAGCTCCAGCCAATCAGAGCGCGGCGTCGTCGTCGGCGGCGAGGGCCTTGTCGGCGGCCTCCGCGGGCCGCGGACCGCGGGTGGAGGCCGCGGAGAGCTCAGGCGAGGAGGAGGAGGAGGAGGGCGCGCTTGTCGGCGGCCAGGTGCAGAGGTCCACGGGCACCACCCTCCGCTCCCGGTAGCGCACCATTAGCCCACGATGGCGGCCGCCGCTGTGAGAATGAATTTGCAAACTCGGTTTGAGACATTGAAACATGGACTGCCGCCGGGAGATCATATAGCGCTTATGCTCGAGGTGTGTCGGCCCGTGTGTGTGTGTGTGTGTGTGTGTGTGTGTGCCCGCCATGACGCAGCAACACCCGCCCCGCTCCGCCCACCACGGCGGCAGCGCCGCTCGGCGGCGCTCGGTGCAGTGCAGTGCGTGTGGAATGCCACGCCTCTGGTCCGCGCCGCGTCCGAGAGCGCATCTCCCCTCTCCGTCGCTCTGCTTGCCGCGCCGCCGTGCGACAAGGACAGAGAGTGCCGGCGGCAGCGGGGTGTGGCGCGGGGATGAGGTGTCGAGAGAGGTTCCCACGTCCAAATTAAAATTCATATCGGCCAGAGGATGTGCCCCGTCATGGCGGCCGATGTCGAGCAGAGCAGGGCAGGGCGGGGAGGAGGGTCGGGGCGAACCGCGGGAATACACCGGGAATACTCCGGGAATGCTTCGGGAATACTATGACAATACTCTGGAAATACGGGAATACCCCGGGAACACACCGCCAATACCCCATGCTCGGAACAAACCGCGGGGTACTCCAGGAACACACCGGGAATGCTCTGAAAATACTCTTGGTGTACTCCGGAAATACACCGCGCGAATACAACGGGAATACTCTGGAAATGTCATGAGCATTATCCGGGAACACTCCGGGAACACGCCGGGAATACCCCGGGAATGCTCGGCCTCCGGCCGGGTAGGCAGCCACGGCCGCGGCGGCGCACGCGTGTCGTGCGGGCCGGCCTACCCCGGGAGCCGCGGGCGCTGCACAGCTCCGGGCGGAGGAAGACGTCAGGACGCGGGGGGCGGGTAGAACATCATAGCGACACACCGCTGTAAATACTGCAAATCCGAGAGAGACAGACAGACAGACAGAGAGACGGAGCTTTGCTTTGCCCATGCAGGAGATATAAAATGCCTGCATAAACGCAGCCATAAAACACGCTGCTCGCAGGCAGGGCGCGGTGAGCCCCAGGAGGGGGCAGCGGCGGCGGGATAGGCCAGAGTCACGCCGCCGCCGGGAGGAGAGGAGGGGAGGAGAGGAGAGGAGGGGAGGGAAGGAGGGGAGGGGAGGACGCCGTGTCCGCGCTCCGTGCTATGCGATATATGACTACTCATTTGTTGCAGGCTTCCGCCACCCGGCCCGGCCCCCGACCGTCCCGCGCCACCGTCACCTCCGCCGCGGCGGCGGGCACACCTCTGCCGCAGCGCCCTGTCCCTGTCCCTTTCGTTTCCCCCATATTTTCCATAAATACCTTCAGAGTCGCGCGGCGCGGGGTTCCGTGCACAAAATACGTCACACGCACGCCGCGCGCCGGCCGGGTAGTCGAACCCGCGACCCGCCGCCCGCGTGCACCGCAGGCCCTGCAGGGTGGCCGCCGGAAGGTGGCGGCGGCGGCGGCCTGTTGCGCCCCTCATGCAAATGAGGCCGGACCAGGCTGGGCCGGCTCGCGGTGCGCGGCGCGGCGAGTCACCGATCCGTCTTGTGTGTCCGGGCCGCGCCGCCGCGGCCGCCGCCGGACACGTATTTGTCATGCAGCAGCAGAGGAATGGAGCCGCGAGCTGTCTGTCCTCGCCTCCTCAAAAGCGGCGGCCCCGCCTGGCAGGCAACCGCGCCGCACCGCCTCCCAAAATATATATTTTTTTAAATTTTTTAATATTTTTTTTTGAGACAGCAGCAGCCAAACCCTGGGCGTATAGGCACCTGCTCATCCTTAGTGCATTCATTCTACATCGCGCGCGCGCGGGGGAAAATTCAAAACACACAGCGCGCGCAAAATTCATGTAATCATATTATGATTGTGCGATGGGGCTCTCGTGTCGCGCGAATGAGACGCAAGCAGGATGAGGGGGCGGTGCGCGGCGCCGAGTCACTGCCTCGTGCACCACCAGCCGCTCTAATGAGGCGGGCGCAGCCGCGTGCGGGAGAGAGACGCGGGCGGGCCCCGGCTCCACACGCGAGCCAGACAGAGATGGACCGACGGGCGCATCTCGAACGCGGCGGCCAGCGCGCTCGCTTGTCAGTCTTATTATCGCGAAAGCAGCCTCTCTCTCTCTCTCTCTCTCTCTCTCTCTCTCTCTCTCTCTCTCTTTGGCTCTCTCTTTCTCGCTCTCTCTCGCTCGCGGGGCGTGAAAAATACCCCGGCTGTTAAAAGGACCCATCTGTTTGCATTTTGAAATGGTGGTCGGGGCTCTGTGGCGGGCTGCGACGGGGCCGGAGCCTGTGCCCCAGTAGCGGCAGGGGGGCCGTACGGAAAGCAGGTAACCCAGTGGCAGCGGGGACCGTCCAGAAACAACGCCACAACGTGGGAAGGAGGGGGGGGTCACGCAGCAGCAGGGCGCTAACCAACGTGGTCGTGCGACAGCGCCTGCCATCGAGCGGGTAGGCAAACCCGCAGCACACCACAGCGGGGCCGCGCCGGGGAACGAGCGAAAGAGAGAGAGAGAGAGAGAGAGAGAGAGAGAGAGAGAGAGAGAGAGAGAAATATACAGCATATCCCAATCCCAATAACGTCCCGACGCCCCGCCGAGCTCAGCCACCGTAGTGCCGTCCCGTGTGTGTGTGTGTGTGTGTGTGTGTGTGTGTGTGTGTGTGTGTGTGTGTGTGTGTGTGAGCGGAGTCCCATCTTGTCCACCGGACGATTACGAACGGGGCAGTAAAAATAAAGTACTCGTGCCGTTTAACAGAAGCCGTCCCTGCCGGCCCGCCGGTGGGTCAGGAATCCCAACACGTCTGCTGCTGCTGCTGGTGCCGGCGCGAGAAGTCCCGGCGCAGCGCTCACGGCCGCCGTCGCCGAGGTGAAGTCCCTCTGCAGCCTCCTCAAAGTCCCCGTGAGTAACTGACTGGAGGAGGATGTTTGGGGTTCGGAGCGCGGCGGGAGGATGTGGAGTCCAGCGGTCTGCGAGTGCGGATGACTCGTTATCTCCGTCACTCTCACCCCGCCAGTCCGTCTGTCTCTGTCTGACTGTCCTCCCTCACCTAGCCGCGCACCCTCTCAGGCGGCGCCGCCCACCGTCTGCAATCTAGCGTGAGCCGCAACAACCCTAATCCCGTACACACTGCGGGAAGGGGGAGAGAGACAGAGAGAGAGAGGAAGGGAGGGAGAGAGAGAGAGAGAGAGAGAGAGAGAGAGGGAGAAGAATTTTTCCCAAGCCCATGCCCGCGGCATCACCGCCGGTTCCCGCGGTGAGGTTGAATTTTTCATAGAGCCGGTGCCGGCCGCCATGTTGGTGGACCCGCGCGCCCTCCACTCTCTGTCGGCTCCGCCCTTGAGGGACCCGGGGGACTTGTCGTCGGGGGAGCGGCGGGGCGGGGCCGTCGGGACGCCCTCGCGGGGACGCCCTCGGGACGCCGCCGGGGACACGTCCGCCATGGCAGAGCGCCGGCGGCAGCCCGTCCGTGTCGGGCGCCGATTTGCAATCGCACGCGTGGCCGGAATACCGCACGAGCACCGAGGCACGCGCACGCACGCACGCACGCACGCACGCACGCACGCGCCACGCGCACCACTTCGGCGAGCGTACGTGATGCCGGGGTCCCCTGTGTCTCTGGCTGGCGGGCTGGCGGGGCGCTCTAAGTGCGCGCCGGGACACCTGTAGGGCCCCCGCAGCCCCCCGCAGCCCGGCGCAGCAGCGCGTGACGGCGGCGGGGGGTACTTACTGCAGCGCGGGCAGGGAGGGTTCGAACCCGCACGGCTGTGGAGACTTACGGAGTGTTCGAACCCGCGTCATCTGTACCACCGTACTGCCCGCGGTCCACGGGGTAACACTTTATGCACAATTATTTTCAAAAATTAAATTTTACGAACGATTTTCCGACAAAAAAAATACATTGAACCTTACCAAAATTATAAAAATTGTGAAATTTAAAGAAGTAAAAAGAGTGCAAAAAGTGGACAGTAGTTTTTTTTTTTTTTTTTCCCGCCCTGAGGGCGTCCTCAGCCTCGGAGTCCTTCTGCTGCAGAGTCGCATGGCCGGCCCTGGTGGGCGGGGCGGCTCCTGACGGGGGTGCCTTGAGGCAACGCCCCCTCCTCCACCCCTTCCGCTCCCCCCCGTCACGCTCCAAATCGCTGCCAAAAACTTCATACAGCACTCTGCACTCTGAGACCCTTAATTAATGAAATTATCGGAAGGAAGGCTGGCCGGGGCCGGCGGGGCCTCTGGCCTCGGGTGGGCGGGGCAGGGGCGGAGCAGGGCGGAGCAGGGCGGAGCCGGGAGGGGGTTGGGCGTGTCCCTCGCCCCGCCGGTCCCTTATCCAATGCTGTGTCCCTGCTTGCCATTTTAATTGTGCAAAGAAAACTTTCTAATTACAAACTTTTCTGATTAATCACAGTAATTCATTACTGCCATGGGAAAATAATAAAGTTCTGGCCGCGAAAGAAAGGGATGTGTTGAGGTGCCGGCCGGGAGCGGGAGAGAGCGAGAGAGGGGCAGAGAGAGAGAGAGAGAGAGAGAGAGAGAGAGAGAGTAGGGGGCGACGTGGTCCGCCTTGGCCGCGTCCCTCACCGTTAACGCCGCCGTGCGCTTGTCTCGTCAAAAACAGTGAAGAAGAATAAGACCGGGTGAAAGGGCAAAAAGTTGGATATTTAACTCATTCAGGATTAATTAAAGCCGGCGGCGGCGGCGGCAGCGGCAGCGCCGGGCGCCGGCGGCTCTTGCGGCGCCGCGCCGCCGCTGAGGAGGAGGGCGGCCGTGGCTTCCGGTGTGCGACTGTCGCCGGAGTCCTCTTCCGAGATGACGTGGTGCCCGGCGGAGGCCGGCGGCCGTGCATTCACTGTTCGCCGCCGCTCGGCATCTGCTCGCAACTTTTGCAGCGCAGTTCTGGCAGTTCCGCTCAAAGTCAGCCCCCGCCGTGTTTCTTCAGATATTTTTCTACCGCCGCCGCCGGCCGGGATCGATCCAGCACAACTGTACACCTTCCAACATTTTTTTTTATTATTTTATTTTTCGCGCCGAAAAAAATAGAGGGGAGAAGAGAGGGAAAAAAACAATTTTAGGAAAATGTCGGAAGACGCGCGCGCGGCCGGAGAGGGGCTTTCCCTTTTTCCTTGTAGGGATTCTTCGCAAGAAGCAAAAGGGAGGAGGGGGCGCTGAAACAAAAACTCCCTTTTCCGCCTGAGTGACTAGCACAGCCCGGCAACCCTAATGATGATGAAAAATTTTGCCGTCGTCGAGGCGAGGCGCGCGAGAGCGTGTGCGCGGCGGCGGTCAGAAGCCATTACGGGGCCGTGTCTCGGAGAGGGAGGAAAAGTCGCGGGCAAACCGTGTGCGCCTGCACAGGAAGAGGCGACGCACTGCCTCGGCGAGTCGTGAACGTGAAAAAGGAGGCAAAGTCGCGGGCAAAACGTGTGCCTAGGCACTGTCAGAGGCGACATGGCTTGGCGAGTCATGAACGCACGCGCACTCGTACGAAGTGCCTCATGTGGAATGCGAATCCACCCCCAAGGGCCGCCGCCGCCGCCGCCGCCGCGGTGGGGTGGATGTGAGGGGCGTCATCGGGGGGCCCTGCGGATGGCCGACGACGTCCCCTCATCACGGGAAGTGCGGCAGCGCGCCCACATTGTCTCACCGCCCCGCCAACGCCCCCGCCGCGGCGACGCAGCCAGCCAACTTACTGACATACGCCCGAATGCCAAAATTCAGCCGACTTTGTGTCGCGGAAACGTTTCGCGCGCTGGCGGGGTTTCCGGTTTCGTTTCGCGCAGTGCTCTATATGGGCGGACTCTCCTAAAGTAGTTTGTCGCCGCAGCGGTCCTCGCGGTCATTCACGGTCCAATTTGCAGCAAGCCCCATCGATGTCTCCCGGAGGAGGGGGCAAAAAAAAGTGACATAAAACAGAGCCCGCGGCCCGCGGCGCGCGGCTCGGGAAAATAAAATAGATATATATAAAAAAGAGAGGGTGTAAGGCGATGAGGGGGAGTGAAGGAGAGCGAGAGATAGAAAAAAAATGGCCCGGACGAGAGGAAGAAGATTTAGCGCGACAGAGACACGTTAGAGGCAGCAGGACGCTCCGGGACTCGGATTAAGAAAGAGATTTGTTGGTGGGGGGCGGCCTGGCCGCGGCGAGCTGGCCGAGGGCCGCCGAGGGCAGCTATGGGGATGAGATTGGGCTCTGTGATTGATTAATCGCCTTATACGAGATTGAGGCCATCACGGTTTCCCCCCTTTTTTATTGCTCGCGGAGTGGTCCGCGGGGGCGCGGCCGGCGAGGACTCTCCGGCGCCATATTGCACCACTTACCGCTGTTATGTATTCATGGGGGTGGTCAAATGTCATCCTCCGGGGAGATACAGAGGGAGTGAGGGTGAAACCGAAGGAGGCAACGGTTGGTGTTATATTCAATTATTCCACCAGTCACTCGCCTTCTCTCTTTCTCTCTCTCTCTCTCTCGGCAAGGAAAAGGGAGAGTATATCGCGTGAAAGCAGGCATCCGCCTTCGGTGAAAGGGGGGAAAAAGCATGCCTGCGGAATTGTAGCATTTCCGGGAGCGGGCACCACACAAGGGGCTCGCAGAGAGTGGGAGAGAGAGGGATGGTTCACATCAGTGTTGCCAAACGCACACCGCTCGATACTATCACACCCGTTTCCATTTCCGCTTTCCCTGTCATCTTGTTTTCAATTTGGCAACGCTGACACGCGGACACAAGCGTGAAAGGGAACTCTTTCGCTCCCTTTTCGAACTGCGATACTGAGTGTGATTGTGGTTCCAGGTTATCAAGGGTAAAAAAAAGCAAATCAACCATTTTTTTAAAGGATTTTAAAACTGTTAATATCATTTTTATTGACAACACGACTTCGGCTAAGAAACCTAGACCATACAGGGTTACAGACAAAACGGTGTATCTCCAGCGATGAGAGTTTATGGGATTATCACAGAAAACATCAACACATTGATAACACTAAGCCAGAGTCAGCATCTTCATAGTCTCCATACGTTTTTTTTTAAATTTTTCATACAAAATTAACACAATTGATATAAAAAAAACAACAACTCCAGTTTAGAAGGAAGACCAGAGTCAGCATAGTCAGCGATGTTCTAGCTGTAATTGACTGTGGTTTACATAGTCGTGACTTAACCAAAGGGAATGTGTAAAATATATAGCGGCTACCTATGAGCATTCTGGGAACTGTACTTTCATCGGAGAAGGGAACACAAGTTCACGTACATGGGTAAATCGTTACAAGGTCACCAACATTTCCTAAAGGTACTAATATTCTACTATCGATAATTTTTTTTACCTTATTTCTGACCACAATTTTCACACGCACACTCAAATGTGCTCACTAACAAAGTAGCATTATTTGTACAGTAGACCAGAGACTCGAGGGAAACTATTCTACGACCAGCCATTACACTCTATCGGCGTGAGCCACAATTCAAATAAAATTAGATCTCTAGAAAACGAGAATAAACGCTCTAAAACAAACCCGCCGTCTACAATCGTCTTGGTGGGACATTTATATCGCATTTGCTACCGCGCAACCAACATCTAATATTATTTTATTACAAAAAGACACAAGCCTGTGTCCTGATCAGTCTGCAGAGGCAAGAGGACCTCCTCCATCTCACCGAGTCGGGCAGCGAAAGACCATCCCCATTGACGGAGGTGGGTGGATGCCGGCACTCGTGGCCGAAGGGGGAGGCAGGAGTCCCGGCCGGGGCCCCGGCTGGCTGATCTAAGCGCCAAACTGCTGAAGCTACTCCCACTAAGAGCTCCCGTTTCGTTTTGTGCTTGCATAAACTCGAGCTGAAAGGCAAACGGGCTTATTTCCTGTAGTGCGGGGGCCTCGCAGAGCGAGGCACAGCAAACAGGCGGAGTGGTTCAGGACACTACATATATCTGGCGCTGGAGTTAGTTGCAGAGTGCCAGGGAAACGTTCAATTTTAAGTACGTACGGTCAGAGACCACCGTCCTGCAAAGCATCCACACAACCGACCCAAAGGGAATGGTAAATTCTAACGCACGCCCACACTCGGGTGCAATGATTTCTTTCGCTAAAAATTACGTGACCGATTTAAAAAAAAAAACATCCAAGATTCCGGCGAAACACATCCTTTTTCTTTTTGAAAACCCACTCGAAAAGGGCGGAAAGGTTTAGTTCTTCTTGACCTTCTTCTTGGCGGCGGTGGCCGCCTTGCCGGCGGGGGCCGCGTTCCAGTAGTAGGCGAGCTGGGCGGCGGTGATGCCGTTGAGGGTGGCGGCCACGATGTAGACGAGCACGAGCAGCTCGTCGCCCGTCTCCTGCTGCAGCGTGAAGATGCGCGCCAGGGAGCCGGCCAGCATCATGAGGACTGTGGCCGCCGACAGCTGGCCCGTGGAGCCGTTCCGGAAGTTACTGATGATCTGCATCGACTGCAAAACACAGAAAAAAAAAACAAGTCAAAACTAGACCGAGGTGTTTGGTTCCAACTTATTTACTCTCTCGATGCCGCCTGGGATGGGGGGACGCCAAGGCCGATATCAACTCAATTTCTTTTTGTCTGGCGTCAACAGTACAAGTCCAGTGAGCAAACCGACACGCCGCGGCAGCGGCATTACAAATACACAAGGAATGAGAGAAAATTGGTCGAAATTTCAGCAGACAAAATTACAACTCTCGACTACTCCGAGTCCAGGGGCCACGCGGCAGGCGGCGGCCGGGCGGCCCCCGCCCGCAGACACAGATAATCATACGGCGTGCGTACGAGTGTCGGCCGCTTGAGGGATCGAGAGCAAATTGAAAATTACGACTGATGAGGCTGCCAAAAGGTGCGCTGGCACGGATCACGCGAGGCGCTGGGTCCGGCCGGGCCCCGCCGGGGGCACACGCACGGCCGCCGCACGGCGGGGCCCCCCAAACAAGGCGGTCAAAGCGCCGCGCGGGGCCGCCGGAAAAACTTACTCAAGCAGTCCCCTCAAAAAAAAAAGAGAGAGAGAGAGAGATTTCCACGCTGACCACAAGAGCCACACCAAAACTGATTCTACTTCGTTTTTTCCAAACCACGCGGAGAAGGGGGTGGTTTTCCTTTTTGGGCAAGCAAATTAGGGAATCGCGCAAAGAAATAAAATCATTTGACCCGGCGATATTTAGGCCTTTGTCGTCCGTTTTTTCGTGCCGAGATCGACGCGTCCTCACACCATACCTGCTCCTCGGCCCGCTCTCCGGATCGCTCCGGGGCCTTGCAACAAAGTCTCGACAAGAGAGCAACAAAGTTCTCGGCAGGGCGCTGCTTGGCGCTGCTTGGCGCTGCCGGCGGGTGCACGAGGGCGGCAAGGGCGGGCGCTCCTTCCTCAACCTCACCGCCAGCCGTCACGCCCGGCAACACTACGCACATAGCCTCAAACTGCTTGGCGCGAATATTTTAAAAATTTAAATTTCCCGCCGGCGGCGCTGCATTTCTCGGCTGTATGACAAGCGCCAGTGCTCGTGTGGGCCCCGCCGGACGCCCCAGGCAGAGCCGGGCGGCAGCGGCGTGCCGGACTGCCCAATTAATGTCACTAATTGACACGAAACGAGCGGCCCGAGTTATGAGTGCGCCGCGCGCCGATCGGCTAGCCGTCATTACGACCATTCAGGTTCGGAGAATGTGAGGATGAGAAGGTTTCGTTACCGAGAGAGAGAGCGAGAGAGAGAGCGAGAGAGAGAGAGAGACTGCGTGAAGCTGGAGCACAGAATTACAACGAGGATGTAACCTTCGCGAAGAATGTTTCCAGAGGACCTTATAACCTCAAAATCCGGAGACACAAAACGCGCAGGTATTTCTCATACACCCCAGCGTGCGTGGCAAAAAAACAATCTGGAATTTGAATAACTCCTGTCACCGCGGGCACCAAAAGAAAAAAAAGACGCACACGGCCAGGACTTCCAATAGAGCTCACTGGAAAATTTGGCGCGTTTCTAATTGCAGGGCTGTGAGGGAGGCCGCTCCGGCAGGCCGACGGCTTATCGCCGTGTCGGAAAAAGGAAAGACGGGGCGCGGGCGCAGAGAAAAGAAAGGGGTGGGAGTGTGGTGGTGGTGGTGGGGGAGCGGCGGGGGGTTGGCTGGCGGACGTGGTAATGGCCAGGGTAATTAGCCTGCCGAGGTAATGAATTGCAGATTGAAGACGCGCTAAAAGGAGGTATAATTAGGAGCGTAAAGACATTAAAGCGCCGGAACGGTCCGCCCTGGAAGCAATCACAGCCAGCCACCCCCTTCAGGCCTTCAGCAGGCGCGGGCCAGCCCCCTGCGGGCCCTGAATGCGAGGAGGGGAGGATCGGGGCTCGGCGCCGGCTGAAGGGGATGAGATGGCGGCCGGCAGCCTTTTCAGCCCGCCCGACCCGCCGTCGGCACCAAGGTCACGTCCCGCTCGTCATCACCCGAAGGGCCCGCTCACCACCCGCGGAAGCCATAGGTAAAGCGTCGGGGACACAATCCACAACCGTGAACCAAAGGGTCGCGATCACGGACCGCTTCTGTTTTGTTCGGCGATGAGATGCTGTCCTCAAAACTCGTCCCCACACTGGAAATCAGAGTTGGCCTCAGCCTGTTCCCAGGATTCCGAGGATGCGGTCACATGACCTCTTCTGTTCGAAAGTGAGGAAGATGTGGTGAGCTGAGGTGGCCACGGTGAGGCCCGCGTCTGACATTCTACAATGTCTCTTATCAGAAGAGGTCCATTGTGACCCCGTTTGACAACTCCGGCCCAAAATGTCGAGTGAAGATTTTTGAACGGCCCCCTGAAGTTCTCTACTGTATCGCCCGAAATAGGGCGATGATTATGGCTCTTTAATCTCAGTGTAAATTGGAGATCGTGTCCACACGATTACAGCTTTTTCCAACCGATGAACCGCACAACAACAACAAATATTCTCTCTCTCTCTCTCTCTCTCTCTCTCTCTTCAATCAGAAGTAGGAGCAGAGCAGACGCGGTAAAGGGGGGCGAGCGAAGAAAAGAGGCTTGTACACTTTAATCTTTGGGAAGACTTTCAAGTAGACGGCCGCAAAGACACCGCATAGCGTTCTGAGAGCGCTGCAGCGGCCGCGGGTTCTCCTCTTCGAGACGGGCCGAGACGGGCCGAGACGGGCCTCCCCGCCGTCAGGGGTGGAAGGTGAGCCCTCAACGAGTTCCCACCAAGTATTCCTCTCCCCTCTTGCTCGCGGATATTTTTTCATGATTATCTTTTTTCCTTCGTCCTTTGGTTTCAATATCCACGGCAGCGTTGGGCTTGTCGTGCAGGGCTGAGATGGCCTGCGGACATCTTCACACGCCTCGGTGCGGCCCGCCGCACGGCCCCCAAAAGCCATCCGCATCAATCAAAATCAATTAATCCAACAGGTAGGCCCGCCACACGCACCACCATCTTCACGCGTCAAAATTGTTTTAAATGCGCGGCAACGAGGAAGCGAGCGAAAAGCAGCTAATTTGGTCTGACCGGGTGGTTTGGGGGGCCGGGCGGGCTGCAGCCCCTGTGGGCCGGCCCCTGTGGGAGGGAACCGCCGACAAAGGACGGGCTCCCGGCGGGCTGCACGCAAACCAGGGCTAGCGCCTGCTACGCCTGCTACGGCCTGCTCACGAGAGCCCGCGACGCCACGAACCAGTCCGAGGTGTTCCCCCGGCAACACCTTGCAGGTGTCGCGGCCGGGCGTCGCGTGGCGCACACGCGCGTCAGCCAGGTGCTCGACGTCCTCAAGGAGTGCGAGTCCGCGACTGCGTGCTCGGACGTCGTCGGCGACGTCTGGGAGCACTGCGGATGCACCCAGCGGCCGTTCTGAAGGTGATTCAAGGTCTTGAACGTGTACCATGGTCTTGAACGTTCTCCAAGGTCTTGAACGTTCTCCAAGGTCTTGAAGGTTCTCCAAGGTCTTGAACGTGTCCCAAGGTCTTGAACGTGTCCCAAGGTCTTGAACGTTCTCCAAGGTCTTGAACGTTCTCCAAGGTCTTCAACGGGTTCCAAGGCCTTGAAGGTTCTGCAATGGCTGCAAGGTGCTCCAATGTCCTGAGAGATGCCCTGCTCGAGGGGGACTTCCCCGGCGGCGCGTGCTCGCGGGACACACCACGTCCGTCTACATCCACACACATCCTGTCAGCCGGTGTCACGGAGAGGAGGCGGCGGCTTCGACGGCGTCCAGCAGGTGTGCGGCGACGCGTCCGTCACACCGGCCGCGCCCACCGTGACGTGACACGGGCGTGACAGCTGCCGCCGCGGCGCCGCCGCGTCCGCCAGAAGCACGACCACCGAGCCTCTCGCGTCTCGCGTCCCACGTTTTCCCCGTCTTCCTGGCGAATATTTGGCGACTTTGGCGGAGACGCGAGCGTCGGCAGCGGCGGCGGGTCCTGCGGCCAGGTGTGTGTCCCGGGCATCCTTGCCCGCGGCGTGCGTGCCGGATAATGACGGGGCTTCCGGTCCCACCTAGTTTACATACTCCGACTCCATCTCGCGAGCGGCCGGCGGCGCGGCGCGTTTGACGAAAGAGGGAACCGACACCGCACCGCGCAAGCCGCTGAGGATGGACTAGAATAAGAGCTCATAGTCAGCGAATCTCAATCACTTCAACGTTTCTCTCTCTCTCTTCTTTTCTTTTTTTTTTTGAACTGCCTGCAAAATCGCGGGCATTCTGTCCGCGGAAACCGCGCGCGCGCGTTTCTCCTTCTCCTTCTGGCAGAGAGCGGCCCGCGGTGGGAAGCTAACGGGTCACTCCGGCCGGGGCTCACGCGACTACGTAAGACAATGCCTCGCTTCCCGCGGCCTGCACCGCGTCCCGTACGCCGCGCCGCTGACCCCGCCAGGACCCTGCCAGGACCCCGCCAGGACCCCGCCAGGACCCCGCACTCGGGAGCGCCGCGGGGCATAAATGACTGTCATTTGTCGCGGGGGCCTCTTGCCTTCTCGACATGCACACCCGCGCGGCAGCAGCAGGGGCAGTGGCCGCCCTGCAGGCCGCCACACCAGTTTAAATCTCCACATTTCCGCGCCGTTTTCTTTTGGGGCGGGGTCGACGACAACAACGTAAGCGTCTTTTGTTTTTTTTCTTTCTCCCCCCGCGGAGGCGTGGGCCCCCTCATGACGGGTGCTATCATGACGGCAACACGCCGGTCCCCAACGGCGCGGACGCGACGAGACAAGCCGCCCCCCCCCCCCCAAAAAAAAAAAAATTGCCCACTCTAATTCATTGTCTTCATCCGTGTCGCCTAATGGAATGGAACCGATCGAGTGGCACGCGACATACGCATGCAACGAGAGGCGGAAAGAGACAGCGGGAGAGACAGGTGCGAGTGAGTGAGGTGAGAGAGACAGAGAGAGAGAGAGAGGGGGGCAGCCCTGTCTGCATGTGTGTGTGTGTGTGTGTCGTTCATAATTATAATTCGGGCCCGAATTTTGAGAGTGCGGCCATGTTGGCGGCCGTGCTGGGCTGCGGCCGGGGCCCCCCGTTACCGGACCGGCCGCCGCCGGCTCACCTGTTGCCGTGTGGGTACATCGGCACAGGTGCATGCGTGCGCGGGGCGGCGGCGGCGGCGGCAGCGGCAGCCACTTCAAAGTACAAAGCGGCATGCATTGTCTGCTATGGCACGGTGCGCCCCTGGCTGCCGCTGCCGCCGCCGCCGCCACCGCCGCTACCGCCCCGGCAACCCCAACCAGGCCAGTATCCTGGTCATTACACCCCCTCCGCCGGCCGCCAGAACCGGGACCTGCCGAACCGAGGTGTTCGGGAGCCCTCCTCAAGCCAGTTGCGGAAAGGAGAAAACCGCGCCCGAAAGAAGAGAGAGAGAGAGAGAGAGAGAGAGAGAGAGAGAGGAGGAGGGAGAGAGAGAGGGAGAGGGAGAGATAGAGCGAGGGAGAGAGAGAGAGAGACGGTTGGGACCACCGCAGAGGAGAGGCAGTGGCAGCCCCGCTCACTCCTCCCTCTCTCTCTCTCTCTCTCTCTCTCTCTCTCTCTCTCTCTCTCTCTCCCCCCCCCCCCCCCCCCCCCCCCCTCCGCCACTCTTCCACTGTCACAGACAACGGATGCGTGCATGCAGCGACCACATACAACGTCCTGTCTTTACATCGAGGAGGAGGAGGAGGGGGAGGGGGGACAAAGTTAAACGACGTCGATTTGCGTCGTGGGACCCCGCCCGCCCGCGCCGCCCCGCCCCGCCACACCTGTTGTCGGGGGGCGCGCCGCACCCCGTGTACTACTTTGCCACAGTACTACTTGTTGTTACTCACACGCCGCCGTATCAAAATTTTCCGCGCCATGAAACAAAACCAATAATTACTATTCCGCGCCATTACCCGGGGCCGGCCGACCCCCGACGCCGACGCCGCCCTCCTGTTGGAGCACGGCCCCATGTGAACCTCCCACACCCCCTCCCCTAACACACGGTAGGCGTATGCTGCACTACCCCGAACCGGCCTCTCTCTCTCTCTCTCTCTCTCTCTCTCTCTCTCTCTCTCTACTCTCTCTCTCTCTCTCTCTCTCTGCTCTCTCTCTCTCTCTCTCTCTCTCTCTCTCTCTACTCTCTCTCTCTCTCTCTCTCTCTCTCTCTCTCTCCACTCTATCTCCCTCTCTCTCTCTGTTGCACACATGGAGAGGTACGAGCCGCGCGAAAAGCCGTCGGACATGAGCTCATGGGACAGCCGGGCCAGCCGCTCATGACCTAGGCCAACGTAACAGCGGCCGATCACTCACACACACACACACACACACACACACACACGCACACACCGCGCCGTGCCCCGCCGCGTCCCGCTGTCCGTTGTGGTGGCGGTGCGGGCCGGGCGGGGCCTTTTGTCCCGCAACACCTGACGGACTGACCCAACACCGTAAACACCTCTACAGCTGAGGGGTGAGGGAGGGGGTGAAAGGGGACGGGGGGCGGTGAAGGGCACAGCGGCTTGTCAAAACCCGCCCCCCGGGTATGAAGGGGGGGGGGCACTTCACGCCCCCCCCCCCCCACCTTCTGTCGTCGTCGTCGGTAAAACAATAACGCAGCGACGACAAAGGGACCCGGCGACACAACAGGTGTGCGTTGCGCTGAGGGGGCGTGCAGAAATTACGTAACGGAAAAGGAAATGGCGGATAAGCAGGGGAGAGGAGGAGGATGACGAAGATGATGATAATGACAGTGCTGCTGATGATGATGACGGCCGGGAGCCTCCGTAACCCCGTAATGTCCTTACGAAACGCTGTCGCTGCGCCGTCGTCAGGGTGCCGATGGTGACACCGTCTCCCTCTCCTCATCCCCCGTCACCCTCATCTTCCTCGTTTCCCCCCCCCCCCCCCCCCCCTCCTCCTCCACCACCACCACCACCTCCTTGTAGGGGTTGCGGCCATTTCTTGCATAAGTTTTCGCACGAGAATTACCCCGTAAGTTGCGGTTCCCGCGCGAGGCCAGCGCCGCCGCCGCCGCACCGAGGCGGTACGCGCCGTATTCATTACGCCTGGGCTCTCCGCTCTCGCCGCCACCGCGGCCGTCGCCGTGTAAAACTTTCAAAACTTTTCATCGTCTCAGCCCCCCCCCCCTCACCCCCTCACCCCCACCACCGTCGCAGCCGCCTTTCACGGCGGAAAAGCAGCAGCGCGAGGGGGGGGGGGCAAACCTAAATCTCGAGGGTAAAATTGCACGCGACTTTACACGGCTCTCTCCCTCTCTCGAGACAAATTTATACTTTACCTATTATACTTACCGGCCAGGTGGGTCTGCGGACGTGCCCGCTGAGGAGAGGCTAGGACAGGTTAGGTTAGGTTGGCTCACCTTGCCGACGATGACGGCGGGTATGACCATGCTCTGCAGGAAGACCAGCACGGACATGGGGGTGAGGCTGCTGAGCAGCACGGCCAGCAGGGCCCCGTAGACGGCCACGTAGGCGTAGGCGGCGGCGGGGCGGCCGCCGAGGTGCAGCACAAGGGCGGCGATGGCGATGGTCTGCACGGCCAGGAACATGTTCTCACCCCACGAGCTGCGGGACAGCACGGCACACGTCAGGCACACGGCAGGAAGGGAGAGGGGATTTAGGCCTCGGCCCCGCGGCCGGCGAGGGCGGAGGCCCCCGCGCGCAGAAGAGTCTGCGGTTTGACACCGGCGGCAGAAGGCTGCGGCGGGACGCGGCGTGATTTGTGATGCCCAACCCTTCCCCTCCGCGAGGGGTGGCGAGGGGTGGCTGGCGTGCCCCGCGGCCCGCGGCCCCGGGTACCGGCGTGTTTGTCACCGCCCCGCCCTCCCCGGAGTTGAGTCCAAGTTCCCTCCGGCCCCGGATTCTGATTCTCGGAGCCCCCGCGCAGCGCCGCCTGCACTCGCTAACCCACTCCTCTCCCTCTCCTCTCCCCCATACATCAGGCCAGCCCGTGAGCAAACTCGGCAGACAACAGCAGCCCTGCCTCCGCCCCTCCCACCCTCCCACACGCACCCCGCCCCGCGTCCCCGGCACGATACAGCAGCAAGGTGTCGCACCTCGCGCCGAGCCGCCGCCGCCGCCGCCGCCGCGCAGGGGTGATCCTACAAACCGCACGGCAGGGCGAGACCGTCGTCGCCGACGACGGCGGCCTCCTCTTCCTCCGCACCCCCGCGGCGCCCGACGAACCCTCCCCGCCGCCGCCGCCCCTTGTCCGACACATGTTCCCCGTCCCCCACACGGCAGCCCAGCAGGAGTTAAGCCGGCGCCAACCCGCGCCAACCCCCGCCCCCGGGGCCGCGGGGCCGCGGGGCCTCGGCTCGACGGTGTAGAGACTCCTACAAATTGGGGCACCGACGGCGGGCAAGACCCCGGAGCCGAGCCCGACGGACGATGTTATTCGCAGAACAACCCTCGCGCCTCACCTTATACTTGTTTTCGTGCGGATAACATCTCGTCCGCAGGTATTTCCGCCGATCTAGCCACAGAAGGCCCTCGGTTTGCTTATCTGTTCGACTGCGTTTTTGTTAAAGGGCGTACTCACCTGAACGGGTACCCGAGGACGAAGGCGTAGGCGGCGTTGGCCGTGATGGCGCTCAGGTCCAGCGTGACCCCGACCAGGCTGATGCCCTCGCCGCTGCCCGCGCGCGCCATCTTCAGGATCTGGGGCACCTTGACTGCGACACAGGTGGCGGGATCGCATCAGTCAGACAGGCCTCCGGCCGCGGAGCGACAAAAGCGGCACCGAAAAGGTACCCGGCTCCGTCGATACTCCGCGCCGCAGGGGCCTTCCCCCGTGACGGGTGGCACTTTGTAAAGCTGGACAGGGGAGGGAGGTGATTCGTTCGGAAAACGCAGAGCGCCCCGAGAGTGGAGAGACGGCCCTCGAGCATCCCAGATTTGAGCCAGGCTGACTGAAAGGACAACGTGCGACATCTGGCGGGGGGTGGGGAAGGCATGACGGGAGGCGCTGACCGGCGCTACTCCTCGCTCCAGAAGGGGTCTTCAGTCGCGGGGTATAAACAATCACGACAGTGCCCGAGTAACGAACGTTCCCACGGTCCGACCGTTTCCCCACAAAATTTTCGCACCGGGGTTTCTTCACTCCCGAATATAAGGTTACCAAATTAGGGAAACGAGACCGCGGACAGAAACGGCATCTGACACAAGTTTAATTTATCTCCAGAACTCTACTGTTCCAGGCATCTGTTTTATTTCCACAGATGTAAGGATATAAAACTTACCCATGACAGAACCTGCTATGATGCCATACCCCAGGCCTTTGCTGAGAGCTGCCTTTAAACATGGTACTAGAAAACAGGAAAAAAAAAACAGAAATAAAATGTTTGCATTATTTTTGTTTAGGACAACTGTTTTATGAGTACTGTGGAGTATCTGAATTGGCACAGTATAATCAAAACTACTGTGCTTCTGCCCTTCATGACTTCCTGTCTGTTTCTGCTTGAGAGAGTTCTCCATAGCAGCATGAAGGCCCCGCACAGAAAAGGAAATGATTTTTACTTTTCAACAGAAAGGCAAGGAAAAAGGAGAAATGAAGAATTTTACCAAAAAAAAATAGAAAAATTATGGAGTTGTAGTTATTTTAGATTAAAATGCATAGTATATCAGAAAACATTCAGGACATGGGACACTGTCAAAAGATTCCTGAGCAATTGGCTATTCCAGAGTGATCAAGCTCCGAATAACACCTTGACTTAAAAATTACATCCATTAAGTTCACATGACAATTTTATTCCCTGCACAGAACAAAGTTCAACATACACAATGTAATCTTTATAGTAGGAGGAGTACTTGAAAGGCAGCATAAAACAGGAAACTATCATAATTTTATGAATGAGGAGTTCACAAATCACATTTTCCCAAGGGAAATTTATACCGGCACTCGTTAACTAAAACAATGCCGACGAGAAAAAGTGGATAAACAAAAACCATAACCTGAAGAAAGATTAGGCCTGATGAAATACGAATGACAAAATTTGTTGGTTGGTCGAAAAGCGGCACATACCGTTGAAGAAGTTGTAGTAGACGAAGAACTCGTCGTAGCACTGCGGTGTCAGCACCAGGAGACATGCCGTCCTAAAAAGGCTCGTTGCGTTAAAAGCCATTTCTGCCGATGTGTCAGCCGTTCAAACAAACCACGTCTCCTCGCCGAGATGTTTCGTGGAAGAAAAAGGAGTCGCCACAAGCAGAAGGCAAAGGTAGAAAGAGGAGGGGGAGGGGGGCGGGGGCGGAGCGGACGACAGGACAGGACGACGGTTAGGTTACTGAGCCTTCTTGATCCCCGTGAGCCGCATCGCGCTTTAACTGTCAAATGTTCAATTTCATTACGACCTTTCTCGTGCAGAAACATGGGTGTTGGGCCGAGCCAGTGGCGTTTCCAGCAGCCTCTACCGCCACCCGTCAGCTCAAACAACAAGAATCTCGAGCGACGGTTGACTTCGCTCCACATATCGAGCAGTTGGCAACCCTTACCTGTTTTTTTTTTGTTCATTCTTTTGCGGCGCAGCGTTGTCAACAGTGAGCCTGGGGGCAGCGACGGCGACCGAGTCGATCAACAATCTTTCGTTTTCCTGTTTGTATGTGTTTTTGTGAGCTAAATCTCTGTGGAGTGCCTAGCTGGTTGCGGCCACAACGCGGGGATCTTAACGCTCCGATTCCCCTCGCAGGCGTCGGCGGTCGGCGCGGCTCTGGGAGTTCGGCGGTGCCTGGCTGAGGCAGGGCAGGGCGGAGGCGGAGGCAGCGTCGCTGGTCCGGGTTTCTAGCAACAAGTAGGCCCTCGGCGAACCGCTGGAATGGGTTGCGCGGTGAGTTCTGCCGGCGAGAAGGAGGCGGCCGAGAGGTCCAAGAAGATCGACAAGGACCTGCGGATGGACGGGGAGCGCGCGGCCAGGGAGGTGAAGCTGCTGCTGCTGGGTGAGTGAAAGTGAGCGACCAGGGGCCTGGCACCAGTTGCTGGCCAGTCCACCAGGAAAGTGTCTGGACCTTCACTGTTTCTGCCTCCGGTCATGCGTCTGTCATTTTACGCTGGCTGTGTTCATTGGACGCTTGTCACATGATGATGCTGTGGTGTATTTCTGCTTGTTTCTGCTCCTCGGTCGGACCGGAGTTGGAACGGTTAAGTGAGGTGGTCTTGTGTGCATCATTTGGTTTGTTCTTCAGGTGCCGGTGAATCTGGCAAGAGTACGATTGTGAAGCAAATGAAAATCATACACGAGACTGGGTACTCCATGGAAGAATGTGAGCAGTATCGTCCTGTGGTGTACAGCAACACAATTCAGAGTTTGATGGCCATCATCCGGGCAATGGGTCAGCTGCGCATCGACTTTGCTGATCCAGGAAGAACTGTATGGCCCGTCATTCAGTATTTTAAACTTTATTTAAGACCTCAGATTTGAGTCAAGGTATTAACTTTTGTCTGATATTTTTCAGGAGTTGGCTCGTCAGTTTTTTACTCTTGCTAGTGAAGCAGGGGAAGGAGAACTGACACCAGAGCTTGTGTTGCTAATGAAGCGCTTGTGGCAGGATGCTGGTGTTCAGTTGTGCTTCTCTCGCTCAAGAGAATACCAACTAAACGATTCTGCAGCATACTATTTGAATGCTTTGGATCGCATCTCCTTGCCAAGCTATGTACCCACCCAGCAAGATGTTTTGCGCACAAGAGTAAAGACAACTGGTATTGTTGAAACACATTTTTCTTTCAAGGGCTTACATTTCAAGTAAGTGTTTGTGTGATTGTTCAACAATTAAGTGTGGGATAAACATGTATTGTTATTAACTGCTTCTGTCTATGTGTGAACAGAATGTTTGATGTGGGTGGCCAACGTTCTGAGAGGAAGAAGTGGATTCATTGTTTTGAGGGGGTTACTGCCATTATCTTCTGTGTTGCTCTCTCAGGTACGTATGAGTGTGGGAATATTTCATGCAGTGCCTTTCCAGACACAGTCATGAACTGATATATTGCTCTTTGTCATGTGTATCAGGTTATGACCTAGTCCTGGCAGAAGATGAAGAAATGAATCGTATGATAGAATCAATGAAGCTTTTTGATTCCATTTGTAATAGCAAGTGGTTTGTGGAAACTTCCATCATCTTGTTCCTCAACAAGAAAGATCTGTTTGAAGATAAAATCTCAAAAAGCCCCCTGACAATCTGTTTCCCAGAGTACTCAGGCAAGTTAATCAGAGAACTATGAGCTACTTGTTGATGTCTTCTCCATAAACTGACAGCTGGTTGGTTTTGAACCGAGCTCTGTAATCAACTGTTCTTACTCTACAGGCTCCAATACATACGAGGAAGCTGCTGCATACATTCAGATGAAATTTGAAAATCTGAACAAGAGGAAGGATCAGAAGGAAATCTACACACACTTTACTTGTGCCACAGACACAAACAACATCCAATTTGTGTTTGATGCTGTAACTGATGTAATCATTAAGAACAACCTGAAGGATTGTGGTCTTTTCTAGTTCATAGTGAGTAAGTCCATATTAAGAATCAATTGAGTGCTTTCAGAGCCTCTTTAAGTGTACATTGTATTTTTGGCTGAAGCAGTTCTTGCCAGTCTCCTGCACATTATTTATTCTAGTGATACTATGTGTGCTGCCTATGTGTTTTATATTTCTCATGAGAAAAGAAGACCTAATTCTGCTATTTAAGCATTGGCCTCACAGTATTGATCTTTTGTACATATAGATAGCTGTAACAAAAGACAAATTTGTGCATTTAAGGCATCAACTAATGTATTTTACTGAGATGTGTTTGTTTCAATTTTTGAGTCTCATATTATTATTCTTTTTTACCTGTGTCCTTGGTGTGTTTTGACGTAGCATTGATGATAGTGTTAGTGCACAATGTGACGTTTTAAAGATTTAATACTGGGTCTGGTTATTCTCTGGAACTCTCACAATGTTTCTGATGTTGCTCTCTCCATGACCAAATTTGTGGATCTAGAGAAGCCAGATGCACAACTGAAGTATTTTCACATTTTCTCTTACATTTTCCAAATAACTATATTTTTTAAATGTGTTTTCTTTGACAAACCTGGAGCATTAGATTTTAGCTTGCCTTCTATTTTTTTGATATCTTTGTACAAATATAGGATTAATTATCTTATCTTTTGTGATCAGCCTAGGATGTTGATTGGAATGGAACCACATGATTCCTCCATCCAGCATCAATTTATATTCCTGTTAATCTAGTTCAGCAGGACTGTATTTGATTCTCTATTTTTCTCATGATCAAAACTATAATATTATACTTACTATTTACCTAAGGTCCAAATGAAAGTCAGTATTATTTTTCATCACTAATATGTTATAGACTGCATGTACTGGAACATTATATGCCAGCATTTTGCCAAAAATAACAACAAACTATGTGCTATTTTCTTGCCATTTTAAAAGAACTACTGTATTTTTAAAGTCTGTACTGTATTTATACTTTGGCTTTGTCCTACAAATATTATGTAGTTTGTTGGGTGTGTGCGCCCTAATCTCTGGACTCATTGAAGTGGGCCGCACTTTTAATTGTGGCATATTGTTTATTTTGCCTACCAGTATACCTGGATATTAACTTGACAAGACTTAACTAAGTGTACTTTTCCCATTTGATTCACCTAGAAGTATCCTTTCCTGTGCCATAGCATTTTTCCAAAATGTGGCTATTCTTTCATAAAATCTATTGACCATTTTGACATCACTTGACAAATGTCATTTGTTCTTGTGAATGTGTACCATTTTGTATTGATTTTGTTTGCCCATGGGTTTTTGTAGACAATGTTGTATTCCTCACTGTCATTCCAATGCTTGCACTGTAATTCAGCATTCCCATTCATTCTTTTCTCTCTCATGTACTGTGTGCCATTTGCATCCATGAAAGGTAGTACGAGCTAATCTCAGTGTTTTGTTTTTGACGTGTTCAGAAATGTATCGTAGGATTATCACTAATTTCCCATACTGATGCCAAGCATTCATTTAATTATTCTGGATTGTATCCACAATGTTCACTTTTCATTAGACTTTTACATTCTATTAGCGACTGTGTTCATACTGATGCTGCAATGGAAACTGCTTATTGTCTCTTTACTTCAAGACTTGACTGATAGCTGGGGTCCAGTCAACCTTGCCTTTGTCATTGAGTAGGTGAAACCAGAGTTGTTTTGAATACATGATTTCTGGGACTTGGTCTCCTAAAACTGGAGCTTCGTATTCAGCTGTTTTCCTCTGTTCTGTGTGGCGGGTATTGTAGTTAAGGAAGCAATGACTAGTTCAGCTAATCTCTTACTAAGGATCTTTGACAATTTATGTGTGCTCTGCACTTTTACCTTATCACTATTTTTGTAAAAAGATAAATAAATGCCCCTTTTGTCTTTAAACTTTTTTTTTATATTTTTTGAGGACCAACTTCAACATAACACCGATACACACATTTTGCAATAGATATTAAACAAGTTCAGATTTCTGGCTCTTCTTCTACATAAGGACCCACCGAATTGTAATGCTCACCAAGGCGATAGAGGAATCGATGGAAAGTAACGATTAGAGGTTTCCGTGCCTTAACATACTGTTCTCCGATGGTCATAGGGGGTCCGGCAGCTTGAATAACTTCGATGGGGCATTTCAATGCATCAGAAATGGCTCTCAACTAAAATCAAAAAATCTTTTTAAGTGAAGATGTGGTAGTCATACATTTTAATCGGATGGATATATTCCTTACCTCAATTTGACCACCCCATGCTGTGGATTTTTCAACTTTGTTGCAGTAAACTTCAAAATCTTTTTCTGACATAAGGTCTCCTGAATCGTCAGTTAAAAAGGGCAGGAACTCATCTCTGTTTTGACGTATGTAATCAGCCGTCAATTTTCTCAGAGCTTTGTAGTCTAGATCAGCGTGAAGGCCATTTGCTTCCCCTAACTGATGTTCTACAGCACTATACAAACTAAAAAACATACACACATGTAATCAAAACTTGATGTGTGGCTGCGATAATTCCTCTGGGGTAAAAAAAAAAATTCTATGAAGTCTTACCAGTTTCCATCAGCAACAATGCTATGAATCGCAAGGCCTCGTTCTCGCAACTTTTCTACAATGGCAATCATTTCTTTATGCCTAGGCCCTAGTAAATTCTCATCTTCCTGCTCTTTGATACGGGCATCACGCTCCTTAGTAGCTGCTACTTTCTTTTGCCTCCTTTTCTCCGCCTTGCTTACCTTCACATGAGAGGAAACAATTTCTTGGGCATCTTCAGTAGTACTTTCATGGTTTTCCTCCAAAGAGTCCTTGCTCTGAAATTTTAAAAATGGGATCACAAAATTAGATTACAACTACAGCGTTTCTATTTTCAATTAACTTTTGAAACATAATGATACATACTTCTATGTTATTCTGCTTAAATGCTTCTTCCTCCTCTTTGTGACGTTGGTCCAAGTCAGCTTCCAGTTTTGCGATTTCTTCTTGGACTTCCTTTTTCTTCTTTTTGTCACCTTTCGTAGCAGACTTTTTTAAAGCCTGGATTTTTGCTGTAAGCAATGCAATCGTTACGCTGAACTAAGAAGCTAAGAGATTCGAACCAACTGCGAAAAGATTAAAATTTTGCAAAGAGTTTAAAATGCAAGTTTGTTTACATTTGTCATTTTCTCTGTGAGAAGTTAGTGGCTCTTTGAAAGGTTAGCAGTGTGGATCACGCACGAGATTACCTTGAAGTTCTTTTCTTTCCTTTTTGAATTTATTCTCTAACTCTTCCATAGTGCCTGAAATTCCTACGGAGTTTTCATGGTCGGACATTTCTCTTTGAAAGTAAGAGATTATACACGTTTTAGTAGACTAGATCGCCGGCACACGAAAACTACAACACTGTCTTGTTATTCGCAGATCGTAGCAGAAGCCTTTCAGTTGAGCTCGTCACCCCTTCCCCACCTCCACCCCCTCCTGGCCACCCCTCTCGTCCCTCTATCCCCCCCTCTCCCCCTCTCTCTTGCAGTAACAAGATCAGTTATTTGCAGCTTCGTCGTTATTTTCAGTCGCATTAATAACCCACGAGGACGCGAGCCATCGATGCACTGAAAGGGCATAGTTGAAAGTGTGAAGTATTTGGATTCTCATATGTAATAGAAAAGGTCTGCTCCTGAGATGGAGGCACGCGCCATGTTGAGTAAACGCCCCCAAGACGAGATTTTCAACTCCATGAACGAACGTCCTGTAGATGATATATCGTTGGAGTTTTTCTACAAGCCTCATACCATTGCCCTGCTCTTCACCTCCATTGCCGTTGTAATATATACATCGTTTAAAAGGTATGTCAGCGATCGGGCAGGCACAAGCCAAGAACTGTGTTTTCCCCCCGTCTACTGATGTGGACTCCATCAAGGAACTGGCATAATCTTCATTAATTTTTCAATTTTCTGATTGCCTGAAGGTTAGGCTTTTAAAGTTTTGTCTGCTCTTCCCTTCTGAAAATGATTTCCTTGGTTGATGGGTGCTTTAATTTATTTGGGGTAATTAACTGTTAGAAAATCTGCTTGTCCTTTTTATTTCGCTCTTTTATTGCAACCCATTCCTCATACTGGGTAGTTTGGCGGGCTGGTACGCCTTTTATGCCTGGCCTAATCTTGTCACTTTTGCTAAAATGTTCTATGAATCCATCCAGCAAATTCGTGTTCTTCGGTTTTTAAAAAATAATTGAGCTATTGGTTTTATTCACTACTTTTCAGATTTTTTTTTGTTTTAATGTTGCATCATGTATGAATCATGAGTACCTGTGTAGATTAATCTAGAACTGTGGTTCTTTTTCAGATCTGATGAGAACATTGAAGAAAACTTATGGGCTGGTTTCATGTGTGTCATATTCTTTTTTCTCATAATATCAGTGCTGGCATTCCCCAACGGTCCTTTCACTCGGCCACATCCAGCGATATGGCGAATAGTGTTTGGAATGAGTGTCCTTTACTGCCTTGCCTTACTCTTTCTGCTTTTTCAAAACTACACCACTGTGAGAAGTATATTCTTCTGGCTTGACCCTGGCCTAAGGGATTTCCACATTGACAGCGAAAAGGTTTGTGCATTGAGCAAAAATATTAGTATTACTTGTGCATTATTTTTAATGTCTAATAACCAATATTTCCCAAAAAGGAATATGGTGTAAACTGCTCGGATTACACTTTTGATCGAATATGGAGCACTGTGGATGTTTTTGCTGCTGGTCACTTCTTTGGGTGGGTATTCAAAGCTGTGCTGGTCCGTCACCCTGGCATTCTATGGGCAATGAGTATTATGTGGGAACTCACAGAGGTAGGTTGTTATTCTTAAGTTTGTCAGTAATAATTGGATTTATTCCATTTTAGTTCATAGCATAATATTTTTGAGGTGTATAATTGCGAATGTGGGCTGTTGACACTAAACTTTCGTCTCTTCTAGATGATTTTTGCTCATTTGCTCCCCAACTTTGTTGAGTGCTGGTGGGATGCTTGGATTCTGGACGTTCTTGTCTGTAATGGACTTGGAATTTATGTTGGTCTGTGCATCTGCAAGTGGTTTGAAATGCGCGATTACAAGTGGGCGAGTATCAGGTATGTTTCAAATACGAGTGTGTAACAATGTTGTACATCTTCTCATTCCTTATAACGATCTGTTCCTAATTCTTCTTAACTGCACTCATTAATATAATTTGTCCGAATATTTTCTTTCACTTCTAATCTTAATTACCTGTGGAATGGTTATTGTCAGCAGATAGCAGTAGAAAATTTGTACTATAAGAAAGCAATAGCATTTCAGCTGGCACCTACTTCTTTAATTTTTTAGGTAGTGTAGGAGTTGAGGATTCATCTGACATTCTTGCGTCTTTTTCCCCATCCTTTAGCTTTATATGTTTTCCAGACAGTATGTTGTAGTTTCATAGAGTTTGAAAAAGTTAAAAGATAAATTCTCACCACACAATTGTTAGATTGAAAATTGGTGCTGTTAGATATTTGTTTACTTCGCTGGTTGTGATGACCTTCCTTGCACACCGTAAGGCATAGGCATTTAAAGAAGTTGCTTTCACAGTGCCAATTTTCATTAGTTCCTTCAGTGATTGGTTTTTCTTTGTTGAAATAGGGCCCCAGAATGTATACAGAGACATCTAATATACTGGTAAATACAGTATCTGTGTTGTCTCTTATCACTAACTGTTTTGTGTTCACGAAGTTTACATTACAAAATGTCATGTTGTGAAACATTTTGGGTACAGGTTTTCTGCAGTAATACTTCTGAGTTTAAAATTCAGTCTTTGTAGTAATTTATTTTAGCACACATTGGTGCCAGTGTATAGAAATTATGTTCTCATTGCCTCCATTAACGAGTACTTGATGTCCTTTACCTCAAAAGTCATGTGATATCAATTAGGCATCCATCCGTACCATAGTTCTGTGTTGTTTGAAATGTATACCATTTAAAAGTTTGATGTAACACATTAAATGTTTTCCATGAATGGTTAAAGAAGGTGTTCCAAACCATACCCATTTATTGCAAGTACAGAAGTTTGTGTGGTTAATTTCTTTATTTACTTTTGGCTTTCTAATTCTCCTGTAACAAGAAATTTGTTATTGCGTCACGAGTCTCATATTTGCTTCAACGCATAAGGAAAGTTCTCTGTGGGTGGGTTGTAAGCTTATACATGAGTTATTGGTGATAAATATTATTCTGCCTTGTAGTTTAGTTTCATGCTTGGGTTCACTTGCTTATGTCAAAATATTGTCAGTGCTTTTCAAGTAAAACACGTTTCATGAAGCACGTACCTATTTTCAAGCTCCTTCACTTACTGGTTTCTGAACACCTTTGCTTGTCTGCTGGTATTTTTTTTCCTCAGTTGTATCGGTTTTTGTCTGAAGTTAAGCTTTTCAGTGGACATTATTCTTCTAAAGGCATGTTTATCCATTCCTTGAATAGCTGTGTCACTTGCCTTGTCACTTGAACTTCAGCTTCATTTTAGTACATGTTCCATACATTTGGTGCAAATGGGGGGATGCTTTTGTGCAGCATCCCTATTTTAATCATGTCACTATATCTTACACTTTTGGAATTAGAGTTGGTAATTGATCACTAATTATTATCTATCATTAATTCTGTTTCCCAGGGACATTCATACTGCCACAGGAAAGATAAAACGGGCTGTCTTGCAGTTCACTCCAAGTAGTTGGACTCCAGTGAGGTGGTTAGATCCCAACTGTACTTACATGCGTTTTGTTGCAATTTGTCAGTTGGTTATATTTTGGCAAGTCTCTGAACTGAATACGTTCTTTTTGAAACACATCTTTGAGATGCCTCCTTCACATCCCATTGTCGTTGCAAGACTATTCCTGGTTGGAATTGTTGTTGCACCATCAGTCCGGTAAGTTTCAATATTACACCTTTCCAATTTTGTTGACTTTTCTGATATCATGTCATTTATCATGGACTCTGTATGTTTCCCAGGCAATATTATACTTATGTGACTGACCCTCGGTGTCTACGTGTTGGCACACAGTGTTGGGTCTATGGAGCCATCATGGTGTCAGAAAGCTTACTTTGCATCAAGAATGGGAAAAAACTGTTCGAACATACCCAAATCAGCAATATAATGTTTTGGCTCCTGTTGCAAGCAGTCGTTTCTGTCCTCTTTTTGTGGGGAATTTCGCAGTATCACAAGTATTTCCCGGTACGTTGAAGCTTGTTATTTTCTTAAGTTTCTGGCGTTGCGCAGAATGTATTTTAATATAATATTTTTTTCCAGGGGGAGAGTGATATATCCAGAGACTCATCCCCTGTTAAATCACTGGATTCCGATTCCTATGACGATTCAGGTACTGGATGCTCAATATGTGTTTTACTGATCATATTGTGGTCTTGAGCTTGTTATGACTGTCATATATTTTTACAGGCAATATCCGCCGGAGACATGTTACATTCCGTGGCCAACAAGAGCATGAAAGATCGGACTGAAGAGAGACCTAAGACTTACATTCAAGATCTCGTACATTAAAGCATCTCCATTGCTCTCTAATTGGAGTTTTGCTTATCCATAGGACTTAGGAAGCTGACCCGCCTGATTTGTCTTGTGTGTTATTGCTTGTAAAGATTCTATGTAGTTAATTATCATATAGCGTTTGGTATGTCCGGAATTTCAGTGACAAATCCTGGAGTTGTGATCCTATGCTGCTAATTTATTGTAAACATTATTGTACATACAATATTGATCTGTAAGTAGCTTGTTCACAGTCAATGTCTTTATTTGTAAATGCCATTCATGTGATTCACATTGCACAGTAAACATTTGAGAAGTACAATAAATTATTTTATCTTTTACTTTGAGTTATTAGCTGTGAGGCCAGCAGGGTATGACATCTGTTTCAGTGCTCATGTATTATTTCAATTTCCTAGAAGATCTTGTGACAACTTGAAACTTCTGCTTACCTGTGAGCGTATTTTTGTGTATTTTGTTTTAAAGTGATGGACATAAGGGAAATTTTCCTTACTGTAATAATGTCTAAGAGTAATTTTAGTTCCCTTCAGTTCTGTTTCAAATTAAATGTTAGTTCTTTATTTAATGAATGTGTAGATGTGTGCTTGTATTCTGTGCATTGGTACTGCTAAAATGGAAATGGTTCACCACAATATTTATGATGCCCAAAATGGAGAGGACATGTTATGTAGACAAAAGCATTTTATGTGAACATTGCCATTTTAAAACTTTGGAACCAAAGAGTACTTATGTTCTGTATGTTAAAGGGCCTCTTTAGAGTTTTAAGTCAAGTTAGAGAAGTGTAACAACAGAATTAGTTAGTTTCTATCGGACTTCACTGTAGGCCACCCTGGGCTCCTTCTGTGTGGTATTAATGTCATTTTGAAATGCTGACTATAGATGGTCAACTTGGTGAAGGGAAAACATACGACACACAATGTTGGTACTTTCAAAGGATGGCATTATGTAGTTTGATATGATTAATTGTACCTGTGCTGAGTTTGCCAATCATAATGTGCCACATACCTGGACCGTAATGTGTTCGTCTCCTTACAGAAACTGTACAGAGAGAATCTCAGATTTATATTTCATCGGAGCTTATGTTACTTATTGCCTGCTTGATTCTAAACTCTGTAGAACTTCACTACTTTTCTTTGAAACCTCAAACAACGTGTACTGGTTTTTGTGTAGCTTGATAGATACACCTGACATTCTGACATGCCTATTTGACCTTGATAGTAGTCCTAAAAGTTGGAATTTATTTTTCTTCTTTTCCATTAGATCGAGACTGGACTTGTGAGTAAGTATTGTGCTGTATTTGATATTTGCTTCAAGAAGAATATTTAAGTTTTACTAGTCTATGAAAATGTTTGTTGTAAGGATATGGGTGTTAACCACCCCTTTTCCATTTTAAGGTTTTGCTGATTTGCTATTCTCTAGTAGTATCGCCATTGTCCATAATGCTCACAAATCCTGTGTACTTTTAGTTCAAGTCTGCGAGTCACTCATAATTTAATTGTACAAGTCACTTGTCAAAAATAAATGATAGCCTCTTGGAAATAATCAAAAAAATGTTGAGTGCTGCAACCAGTTTTGTGCCATGTGAACTGTGAGTGTTCTTCAATAAAAAGAAAGAGAAATATGAGTTATGATTAAAAAAACGTTTTATTTCTTCTCCATTTCCAAACATTACAAAGTAGTAGGGGTGATCATGATCTATTTCTGCATTTTTCCGTGGAAGAGAATTATCAACGTAAACATGGGGCTTGACTGGGTCTCAACACACCACCGCCACTCTCGCGCCGTGACGTAGCGGGGCGACAACAGATAAAACTAATTTTGTTTTAATGGAATGACTAGCACTGTTTCTGACGATGAGAGCGAAGACACGATTTTACGGTCAGAGCGGAGTGCGGAACTCTCAGGTCCCTCGGAGCGCCCCGACCAGCTGGAGCACGGCGGCGACGGCGGCGGCCGCGACACGGGGCACCGCAGAGGTGCGCGCCGCGGCCCCGAGCCCCTCCACCACCGCGATGTGGTACTCGTCCAGGAAGTCGGCGCGCACCCGCGGGCTGCGGTCGATGCGCAGGTACGGGCCGCGCTCCGTGCTGACCGGCGGCCAGCGGGGCACGCCGTGCGCCGGCGAGGCGGCGGGGGCCGGCTCCCTGTGTCGCGGGGGCAGGAGGGGCACAGCGTCACAGAGGGCGTGGCGGGCGGGGCCTGCCGCGCGCGCGTGCGCGGGGCCGTACGTACCCGTACGTGGCGAAGTTGGTCCAGAGGTCGACCATGGTCCTCGCCGTCGCGTCCTCCTCCTCGTTAAGGTCGCCGTCCGGGAACAGGTAGATGAGGTCGTCCGAGTGCGCCACTCCTGAGGACCGCGAGGGAGGTGAGGGGAGAGAGGACGTCGTTCCAGGAGGGGCCGCCGCCGCCGACGACTTACCTCCGGAGAACGGGTACTCGACGGTGTAGCCGTAGCCGAACTTGGTGTGCCTGCCCTTGAAGTTGAAGCTGTACAGGTAGCTGGGGGCCAGCCGCGAGTTCTCCTGCACCATCCGGAAGGTGCAGGCCTTGAGCAGCGCCACCCCGCAGATCTGGGGGCGTGCGGGGCAAAAGTAAGGGTCGGGGGGACGCGAGGCTGCGGCCAGCGCCGTGGAGGCAGGCAGCCCGCGGACCGCAGCGCCCGGCGGGCCGGCCTACCCGCCACCCCGCGGGCGCTAGGCCGCCCGGCCGCTCCCGTCCCACATCCCACACGCCCCACACTCCACACCCCACTCACGTCGATCAGCCCCGGCGTCATGAGGGAGAAGTTGCCGAGGTCGCTGTCCTTGAAGTACTTGTCCCGGAACACGTCGGCCAGGGCGCCCGTGTCATCGTCAATGCCTGGGTAGAGAGAGATAGAGAGAAGGATTGATAGATCACAGAGAGAGAGAGAGAGAGAGAGAGAGAGAGAGAGAGAGAGTTGCATTTATGGACAGCAGGCCGGGTGGACCACGGCCCGCCGCCCCGCTGACGGGGGTCTCACCGCTGAACTCGAGTGTGACCTTGGTGAGGTTGTGCCGGAGGTAGTCCGGGTCGTCCATCCTGCGCTCCGGCTCCAGAAAGATGTCGTAAATGTCTGAAACCGAGAGACGGCGTGCGTGTCGGGCGGTGTGCGTGTCTGCGAGGGAGAGGAGATGGGCGGGGGCTCAACCCCAATTTTTCCGAAATTCCGTTTGTGGCCTCAAGCCAAGAAACATTTTTTTTTCTCTTCCTTTCCCCGCTCTGGGTGAGAGAGAATGCGGTGCCGTGTATGCAGTGAACGCGGAAGCGCCTGCCGGGCACTTGTGTAAGAAGAGGCGCGCCTTTGAGATACGCCACGCGCCACGCTATCGGAAGGCAAATACACCGCCGTCGCGGCTGAGGAGGGCCGCCTAGGGACGCCTAGGGCCGCCTAGGGCTGGCCGGCTGCCGATACTCACTGCCCAGGAAGAAGGAGCCCTCGTGCTTGGTGACGCCGCCCATGACGGGCAGCCGCTTGTGCCGGCCCTGGCGCAGGCTGTGCTGCGGGTGCTCGACGAGGAAGCGCTGCGCGCCGGCCTTCTGGACGACGGCGTGGTTGCCGCCGGCCCCCGTCGCCCGGCCGCCCGCCGCCAGGTCCTGTTTCTGTGCCACGTACAGAGGGAGACACGCGCGGACACACACGCACGCACGCACGCGCGCGCGTACAAGGAGAAGGGCACATAGGGGAAAACAGGGGCGTAGCGAGGGGGGGGGGGGAGGAGGTTTGCATGCGCGCACGACTTAACCACACAGACTGTATGTCGCGCGCGGGCGTGCATGCATGCATCCGCAATTTTACTAAGATGACGCCAAATTAGCAGGGATTTTTCTTTTAAATCTCAAACGTTAAAAATGCTAGAACAGGACTTCAAAAATCACCCCCGTCTTATTGGGATTTTTTCCCTCCATTAGTTATTCAGAGACAGTTACGCGCCTGGCTGACTACCGCTGGCTGGGCTCTGTCCCACTCAGGCAGGTCGGCCCTCCGGGATCGGACATAGCCCCCGGCAAGTCAGTGGGGAGCAGACCACCACACCGCTCCCGGGGTCGAAAAGGCTTTATTCCCTGGCACAACCCCTCCCGTCCCCACAGTGGACAACGAAACCGCCCAGACATATCATGGTCCGTTCAGACGACATCAGCAGCGCGAGAAGTCGGCTCACAATTCGACGGTGGCGCCCTCGGCGGCGGCCCCCCTAACTACGTCAGCAGCGTTGCAGTTGCACCGCTGGCCGCCGCCGTGCATGATGGCGCCACCGTCGAATTGTGAGCCGACTTCTCGCGCCGCGCGTATCCGTCGGACTTACACGACTACCTCGACACCAAACGTCTTGGATGTTGTGCCCCGGCGCCACCAGAGGGCGGCACCGTGCAACTGGCAGCCGACTTCTCGCGCTGCTGATCTCGTCTGCCCGGACCATTATATATCTGGGCGGTCTCTTCGTCACCCGTGGGGACGGGAGGGGTTGTGCCAGGGAATAAAGTCTTTCCGACCCCGGGAGAGGTGTGGTGGTCTGCTCCCCACTGACTTGCCGGGGGCTATGTCCGATCCTGGAGGGCCGACCTGTCTGAGTGGGACAGAGCCCAGCCAGCGGTATTCTGCGAGGGTCGTAACTGTCTCTGTGTAACTAACTAATCGAGGAAAAAATCCCAACAAGACGGGGGTGGTTTTTGAAGTCCTGTACCAGCATCCTGATATTTTTGACGTTTGAGATTTTTGGCGTCATCTTAGTAAAATTGCGAATGCATGCATGCACGCCCGCGCCCGACTTAACCGCACAGACGCTAAGTCGCGCGCGGGCATGCATGCATGCATTCGCAATTTTACTAAGATGACGCCAAATTAGCAGGATTTTTTAAAATCTCAAACGTCAAAAATGCCAGGATGCTGGTACAGGACTTTAAAAATCACCCCCGTCTTGTTGGGATTTTACCCTCGACTAGTTAGTTATACAGAAACAGTGACGCGCCTGGCTGACTACCGCTGGCTGGGCTCAGTCCCACTCAGGCAGGTCGGCCCTCCGGGATCGGACATAGCCCCCGGCAAGTCAGTGGGGAACAGACCACCACACCGCTCCCGGGGTCGGAAAGGCTTTATTCCCTGGCACAACCCCTCCCGTCCCCACAGTGGACAACGAAACCGCCCAGACATATAATGGTCCGGTCAGACGACATCAGCAGCGCGAGAAGTCGGCTGGCAGTTCTACGGTGGCGCCATCTCGCGGCGCCGAGGCGCAACACCCGAGAGGTTTGGTGCCGAGGTAGTCGTGTAAGTCCAACAGAAACGCGCGGCGCGAGAAGTCGGCTCACAATTCGACGGTGGCGCCATCATGCACGGCGGCGGCCAGCGGTGCAACTGCAACGCTGCTGACGTAGTTAGGGGGGCCGCCGCCGAGGGCGCCACCGTCGAATTGTGAGCCGACTTCTCGCGCTGCTGATGTCGTCTGACCGGACCATGATATGTCTGGGCGGTTTCGTTGTCCACTGTGGGGACGGGAGGGGTTGTGCCAGGGAATATAGCCTTTCCGACCCCGGGAGCGGTGTGGTGGTCTGCTCCCCACTGACTTGCCGGGGGCTATGTCCGATCCCGGAGGGCCGACCTGCCTGAGTGGGACTGAGCCCAGCCAGCGGTAGTCAGCCAGGCGCGTAACTGTTTCTGTATAACTAACTAGTCGAGGGTAAAATCCCAACAAGACGGGGGTGATTTTTGAAGTCCTGTACCAGCATCCTGGCATTTTTGACGTTTGAGATTTTAAAAAATCCTGCTAATTTGGCGTCATCTTAGTAAAATTGCGAATGCACGCATGCATGCCCGCGCGCGACTTAGCGTCTGTGCGGTTAAGTCGGGCGCGGGCGTGCATGCATGCATTCGCAATTTTACTAAGATGACGCCAAAAATCTCAAACGTCAAAAATATCAGGATGCTGGTACAGGACTTCAAAAACCACCCCCGTCTTGTTGGGATTTTTTCCTCGATTAGTTAGTTACACAGAGACAGTTACGACCCTCGCAGAATACCGCTGGCTGGGCTCTGTCGCACTCAGACAGGTCGGCCCTCCAGGATCGGACATAGCCCCCGGCAAGTCAGTGGGGAGCAGACCACCACACCTCTCCCGGGGTCGGAAAGACTTCATTCCCTGGCACAACCCCCCCCGTCCCCACAGGTGACAACGAAACCGCCCAGACATATGATGGTCCGGTCAGACGACATCAGCAGCGCGAGAAGTCGGCTGCCAGTTGCACGGTGCCGCCCTCTGGTGGCGCCGGGGCACAACATCCAAGACGTTTGGTGTCGAGGTAGTCGTGTAAGTCCGACGGATACGCGCGGCGCGAGAAGTCGGCTCACAATTCGACGGTGGCGCCATCATGCACGGCGGCGGCCAGCGGTGCAACTGCAACGCTGCTGACGTAGTTAGGGGGGCCGCCGCCGAGGGCGCCACCGTCGAATTGTGAGCCGACTTCTCGCGCTGCTGATGTCGTCTGACCGGACCATGATATGTCTGGGCGGTTTCGTTGTCCACTGTGGGGACGGGAGGGGTTGTGCCAGGGAATATAGCCTTTCCGACCCCGGGAGGGGTGTGGTGGTCTGCTCCCCACTGACCTGCCGGGGGCTATGTCCGATCCCGGAGGGCCGACCTGCCTGAGTGGGACTGAGCCCAGCCAGCGGTAGTCAGCTAGGCGCGTAACTGTTTCTGTATAACTAACTAATGGAGGGAAAAAATCCCAACAAGACGGGGGTGATTTTTGAAGTCCTGTTCTAGCATTTTTAACGTTTGAGATTAAAAAATAATTCCTGCTAATTTGGCGTCATCTTAGTAAAATTGCGGATGCATGCATGCACGCCCGCGCGCGACTTAGAGTCTGTGTAGTTAAGTCGTGCGTGCTGAGGTAGTTACAGGTGCTCGCGATAGTGGCAAAAGTGCCATATTATCAATTTTCTGAACGTCTAAAAGATCGAGTGTCGACGGGCCCTTTTGGGAGGTCTGCGGGCCCTTTGGAAGGTCCCCCATCCCAAATCAAGGTCTCGCTACGCCCCTGGGGGAAAAGGGTTATCACTTCTCTTTCTGCGAGTGCGCCGCCGCCGCGGCCACGTGCCGCTGCCGCTGCAGCCGCAGCCGCTCCGCAAACTGCGCTTAGATTAAGTGCCCTCTCCTCTCCTCCCGCTCAAGTTGACACACAATAGAGAGCCAGAGACAGCGGCAGCGGCAGCGGGGCGGCAGAGGTAGAGGACCGTATTGTCGCGCTGGAAAACCTGGGGCCTGGGGGCATGCGCGCATTATTTATGATTGTGGAGTGGGGGGGGGGGGCGCTGGCCCTCTGGCAGTCAGCCTGCTCGTGCGGGGGAGGGGAGGGGGTCATGAGCGTTGCCCGTGAAGGGCCGGCGCGACACGGGGGCAGGGGCGCTGCCTGCTGCGGTGCCCGCGGCCTGCGGTGCCCGCGGCCTGCGGTGCACACAGGGACTCGTGTGCCAGGGCCACGCCAGGGTCTGGCTGGCCATGGCCAGGGCCGCGACGGGATGGGATGTTGGCATTACTTTCAATTGGGCCCTGGTCCAGTTCCTTTTTTCGCTTCCCGAGGCGTTTTTCGCGCCTCGCCCCCGCGGCGCGCGCGCGCACGTACAGGACCGTGGCCTCCAGGACGGTCCGCGGGCCGGCACACTCACGAGGTACTGGTTGTGGGCGGTGAGCAGCGCTTGCGGCGACACGGCGCGGAGGCACGCGGCCAGCTTGTCCACGTCCGGGCTCGTGCAGTTGGCGTAGTACGCGATGTTGCGCGCGCTCGTCACGGGCCGCTCGTCCATGAGCCACGTGCACCGCGCGGCGCCGCTCTGAAGGATGACGCGCCGGAACAGCTCTGCGGCAGGAGGGCGGTGCATAGAAAAATGGGGAAAAAAATCAAAAGGTTTAAATTATGAACAAAAAATGAAAACAATCGAAAAACCAACAGAATTAAAAAGTAAAAAATAAGTGAAAAAATAAAAAATTTGAAAATTAAAAAAAAATAAAAAATTGAAAAAATTATAACTTAAAAACCTCATTTTTGACAATCGCAACACTTTTGAAATCACATCGTCGTACGGAATTGTGAGGTGACTCGCGGAGGACGCATCGGTGCACACCGGAAGGCAGCCCCCCCCCCCCTCCCTCCCTCGCCTCGTGTCCGTTTACCACTGCCGACGAGTGGGCTGATCATGAAGAGGGTGACGGAGGCGGCGCCGGAGCTGGAGCCGAAGATGGTGACGTTGTCCGGGTCGCCGCAGAAGTGGCGCCCGTGCTGGCGCACCCACTTGAGGGCGAGCAGCTGGTCCAGCAGGCCCACGTTGCCCGGCACGGAGTCCGACTGTAGAGACAAAAACCCTGAGGGGTGGAGAGGGATGACCTGACTAGAGCGTCGTCTCGGCACGCCACGCCACCTGCAGCCCCGGCCCCCGCCACTGACCTAGGGGCCCGAGCCGGTACTGGATCACGACCAGCACCACGTCCTTGTCGAGCAGGTAGTGCGGCTTGAAGTCCTTGGCGCTGCCGACGCGCCACGACCCGCCGTGGATGTAGAACATGACGGGGAGCAGCGAGGCGCCGGTGCACTGCCGGGGCCGCTGCGCAGCCACACAGGGGGCCCTCGGTTAGGCCGGTATCATGGACCGATCGTCCACCAAACTATTTTGTAGTTTATATTTTTTAATTATTTCTAAACTTTTTCAACTTTCTTTTCTTTTACTCGGGCACTCACCACAGGCGTGTACACGTTGAGGGTGAGGCAGTCCTCTTCGTCGCCGGGGTGCTGGGCGGCGGGCTGCGGCCCCTGGGCCCCCTGGGCCCCCTGCTGGCCCTGCTGCTCCGGCTCGGGCGGCTCCCACTCCTGCGGGCAGCGCCTGCCGAGGGCCGTCGCGTCCAGCACGCCCTGCCACGGCTTGGCCGGCTCGGGCGGCTGCGGGGGGTGAGGGTGGCGGCCGTGAGGGTGGTTGCGCCTGCCGAGGCTCGGGTAGGCAGTCCCGCCGGGCGCGCGCGTGTCGGTCGGGCTGCCTACCTCGGCGTCCGCAGGCGTCCGAGGCCGAGGCCCCCGTCAGACTCACCAGGAAGCGGCGCGCGCCGCTGGGCGGCTCGGCGTACGGGATGGCCTGGTACTGGAAGACGGGGCGCCGCCGCCAGTGCGACAGGGTGCGCGAGCCGCGGACGCTGCCCAGGCCGGGGACGTGGTCGGGCTCCTCCAGGGGCGCCTGGTCGTGGGGGACCGACGCGGCCGCCAGCGCCGCCAGCGCCGCCAGCGCGGCCAGGGACACCAACCCCCTCATGGTGCGGCGTCTCTGCGCAGGTACAAGCACCGGCGCCGTTTGTACGACGGCGAGAGAGAGAGAGAGAGAGAGAGAGAGAGAGAGAGAGAGAGAGAGAGAGAGAGAGAGAGAGAGAGGAGAGGGGGGAGAAGCCGAGTTCACCGTGTTCAGAACCCGACGGAACCGGAGGCCGCACCGCAGCCCCGTATAGGCTGGCCCGGGAACCACACACATCAATTCCTCTCCTTGGCTCCCCTGGTCTGAGGTCCTCCCTAGAGAGACGCCCTCCGCCCCCCCCCCCCCTCTCTCTCTCCTTGGCTGGGCTTGGCTGCGCCGCGGGACCCTCTGATTGATGTGTTTCGTATCGCCCATAATTTTCCTTCCCGAGCAAACACCCAGCGCTGACCCCCAGTCGGGTGAGGGCCTGGCCGCCCCCGCAGCCCCGCGGGCCGACTGACTTGAACACGGCCAGGGGTGGCCATAGGAGGGCGCGGCCTCATCGGGTGTGCCCCCCCCCCCTCCCCCATCCCCCGGAGGACGAAAAAGTAAATAGGGAACTTACGGGGAGATTGGACGCCGAACAGCGAACCCATCGTCCCTCCCTCTTCTCCTGGGCCGGCTCCTTGGCCTTTGCCTGCCCCCCTCATTCGTCTTTTTTTTAAAAGTTGTTTTCGTTTTTAGTGGGTTTCGTTTCCCTTTTTACTCCGTCGCCATATCTCCCCCGGTCCGCTGGCGGTATAGAAGGGGGATGGGGGGATGAGATGGCTCGGGCATCGCCAACGCCGCGGGCTGAAGGCAGGGCAGGGCGTTGGGGGTTTATAGCCGCGGGTCCTGGACGGCCATCAAGACGAGCGGTGGAGCTGGGCGCCACCGCTGCCCCGGACTAGCCAGGCGGGGCGCGTAATCCGAAATGCGCTGTCGGAAACAAATAATGCTCGGGGAACGTCATCCTTCGGATTCACTGAAAACCCATCCTCACAGCAGACGGAATTCGCCCGCAAATGGGCGCTAACAGTGCTGCATGAGCGGTTCGAGCCGCCGGACCCCAACCCAGAGGCCGGACGGAGCACCCCGCGCGAGCTAACTCGTGGTCGGCTCTTCGTAACCTGGGGCCGGAGGCAGGCAACGCCTGAGCATACCTCCCGCCTCCGGTTAGGTCGAACCGACCGTGTATTAGCTCGCGCGGGGCGCTCCGTCTGGCCTCTGAATAGGGGTCCTACAAATTTCTCCCCAGAGGGCGCTGCTGTCGCCGCCGTCTCGCCGGACCCCAACCCAGCGACCGGACGTAGTACCCCGCGCGAGCTAACTCGTGGTCGGCGCTTCGTAACCTGGGTCGGAAGGTAGGCAGCCCCCGAGCATGTATGCCGAGGGGTTGCCTACCTCCCGCCTACGGTTAGGTTGAACCGACCGTGTATTAGCTCGCGCGGGGTGCTCCGTCCGGCCTCTGAGTTGGGCTCCCTTGCGTCTTCACGGCATACGCCCGCTTCTGTCGAAGTGGAGGGAACTACTCCTTGATCAGACCAGTGCGCGGCGGGCCGAGGGGACTTACGCTCGCGAATGTGGCATGAGATCACCTCAGGTAGATTTCCACGCTGAAGGCCCCCCCCCCCCTCTTCTACGACAACATCCCGGGAGAGCCAGGCGTGTGCGGGCGTGCTCAATGTATGCAAGACTTTATCTGCTGCAGCGCGGCCGAACACAAAATCAACCGCCCCCCAATAAAAAAAAAACCTCAATGACGGTACGTGCCATGCCACGGCTATTCCCGACTACCTCCGATCCAGCGCTCGGCTTCAAACCTTTTCCTTTCCAGAAATTGTATATTCATCGTGCAGCAGAAAACTAGCCAACCAGCAACGCTTCTTTCTTCTTTTTCTTGTTGCAATTTCCCCGCATTTATCAGGTCGGGGGATGTTCCTCCACTGCCGATCACCTACCGTCACAGCAGAGGCAGTTAGACGCCAGACACGCTCCGCATCCTGTTCAGGACCCTCCCCTCCCAGGTGAGGCACCGACGGCGCGGTCCGAGTCCAAACAGCCCAGCCCAGCCCAGGCCGCGCGCCGACACAACCGCCACCGCACCGCGCAGCGCACTCGTGGACACTCCGCTCTCCTCCACGCGCGGCAACACTTTGGACCGTGCCGCGCCGCGGGGGGGCCTCCTCGCCGCGGCCCAGGACTCTCTCCCCCCTCCCCTGCCCCCGTCCCTGCCCACGTCCCGCGCAGGCACGCCAGACGGCACGCCAGGGTATCCTGCGATATCGGTGTCTTGAGGGGGGAAGGATTCACAAGTGAGCTTCAACTGTGCTGTTTAATCCTCGATTTATTGTCAAACATGATGAAAGTTGATGACTTACAAGTACACAGGTACAAAACTGTTTCATTATCGCTTTACCGTCAAACATGGAGACAGTTTGTAACAATTGTTTCAAAGCACATGTACACGTACCAGCTGAAACATATCACGGTTTAAAAAAAAAAAACATTCATTCCAAAAACAAATTTGACAACATGAAATACTTTTGATCAAAATCTGCATATACATGCAGAAATAAAGCCAATATAAAATATAACAAGCATGTGGACAACAGTATATTCAACTCCAGACTGAAGCAAAAGTAATTACATGGCTCAAAACCCACAAAACACTATCAATTGCGTTTCTTTTTCTTCTTGGAGATTTGAGAGTCATCTACGCCGGCTGGCTTAGGTTTTCGCTTAGAATGTGACCTAGAATTAGGTTTTAAATTGTTTGAGGTTTCGTGATTTGATTCAGAAACGTTGTCATCATCATCCTCAGGTTCAAGGCCATTAATTACATCACTATTTATATCACAGAATGTAATAGAATCCAGGCCTTGCCCCATAGCAGCTAATCTTTGCAATTTCTTCTGTTTTTTACCTTTACCTTTAGGAGCCGAATGTTTTGCTTTCTGTCTTGAAACCCCAGCTGACCCATTAACTTCATCAGCGTCATCACTTTCACCAGAGACCTCATGTTCCTCTTCATTATTCCTGCTGCTAAGTGATTTATTTTTAAAATTCTTAATCTCTTTCAAATTTCTGTAAGGAAAAACAAAAGGCCAATAGAAAACACTTCTTATTGATAATATTGTAATTGATTTTACAAAATATGAAACCATACTTACTTGACATCCAAGCCCAATTCCTGAGCAAGAGACCTCAAAATTCTTTTGGTGTCTTTTTTGATACCTGCACCTCTCTGGCAAAATGAGGTCAGTGCAGTTGACAATGTTGATGTATCGGCTGGTTTGATTGTTGGGTTGTTCAATATGCGATGGACAAGTCGCAGTACACTTGGTACATGCTGATTTAGGCGGTAATCCTTCTCTGTGGTATTGAGGAACTGGACAGTGTGATCCATTATGGATGCGACCATTTTCTTCAAGGCATCAAGCTTATTGGCAGTGCTTAGCATGGGACTATTCCTGAAGAAATGTATTAACAAATCTAAAGCTTGGCCACGGCGGAAGAGGAGCACCTTGGAGTCAAAGGCATACTGTATTATTGACGGGGCTATGTACCACCATCCATTCCACCGCAGATTAAGGACAGACTTGAACATTTCAATTGAAAGCAAAGACTTTCTCTTGGTGAAGAAATCCAAAAGTAAGGTCTTGTAGATTCTCACAACGGGGCTATCTTTCAAGGTAGCATCGGGTTTCGAAGACTGAGATCTGACAAGCTCAGAACAACGGACCAAAAAGGCACAACACTCGTAGATTAAATTAGACAAACGCAAAAAGGTGGAAGCATTTCCAAACCCTTTAACAGCCAGCAGTTCAATTTGATTAGCAATGGCTTCTTCATTAACTCCATTCATCGATGAAAACTTCTTCACATTAGTAAGTTTGTGCAAGATGCTTTTTGCTTTGTTTTCAACAGTCTTCAGACGAGCATCTTTCATACAAAAGTCAAGCAATGACAAAAGAGGCGTTATACACTCCTGACAAATATCCATGGAAGGGTCTTTAGTTATGTAAATTTCAATTAGGTCAAGGACTCGACTCCTGAAATGTGATACAGGCTCTTCTTTCTTCTCCTTCTTGTCAGATTTTCCTTTTGACATCTTCATTGTTTTGAAGGCTGCAGCCAACGCAGCATCCACTCGCTGGCCTTCTTCTTCATCTATGTCATCTAAGTCCACGGATTCAGTGTCAGTCAGAGAAGCTGCATTTCCAAGAGCCAACCTAATTTCTTGACGAAGTTTATCATTCACTGTCTCTTCTTCCTCTTCATCAATATCATCAAAATCTTCATCATCTTCATCCTCATCTTCCCCATCGTTATCCTCTCCTTCAGAGCCATTTTCTGGTTTTGTCTTATGTTTCCCATTAAGTTGCTTGGCATCAGATATATTGTCATCTTCCTCAGAATCAGAATCGCTCTCAGATTCACTTGCATCATCCCCATCCTTGACAGCTGTCAGAGGATTTTCATTCTGTTTTGGGTCAATAACTTCCAGTATCTGACAGAAAGCAGACACAGTTAAATATTGCCCCAGATAGGGGAAAGCTTTACCAACGATTGTCCTCAATAAATGAGAATCATGAGAGAGCAAGGATAGAAATAGATCGATGGTCACTTCAACCCATTCAGGTTCATCCTGGATTTTAGAGGAGCGCTTCTTGCTAGATTTCATGCGCTGGTAACAACTGTGAAGTTCATCAAGAGCACTAGTTGCCAACTTAGGATCAGACAGAAGCTGAAGACCCATGGAAAGGAAAAGGAGATGAAAAATTTGTATAGCACTTTTCTTATTGGTACCCTTTTCTTCGATACGAGTAACCTGCCCATACATTTTGTGCCATGAGTCCAATGCCTAAAAGGTGAAGGAAAAAGACAAAGTTATCAAAATATAGTTTTAAAATAGGCTGTCATCAATCCAATACTAGAGAACGGCAAGAGAAAACCAAACAAAAAAGTTTGAACCATACCTCACTGCTTAGGGGTGTTCTCATGGATTTAGGTGACAGCTTTCCATTGACATGAGTAACAGCTTGGCTCAAAACCCCAAGGAATGTCTCAAGATTTGGAAATTTTTGATCCAAAGCGGAAAAGAAACATTCTTTCAGAGTATCTGAAACAAAATTGTCATGAACGATAACTTTGTCTATGAGGTACCACCAACATGAACAATAAAACTGAGTGATTGAAATCAACACGTACGAGCTAAGCCAGAATTGATAGTACTGGGAGTCTCCTGGATAAATATGGCACGATCCAAAAGGAACACCACTTGTTTGGTTTTCCAGTCCCAATCATCATTGCAGGCAGAATGGCTCATTAATCTAAATTTGTTGCAAAAAAGAAGTTACCACAGAGAAAAGTAGAAATGTTATTCAACAACAACAACAAAAAAGTAAAGTTTGGTGCTTACCTTGCAAACTGTTGAACAGCAATTCTTCGATATACATTAGTTAATGCTTGCCCATCTACATTAGAAACACCATCTATGACACTTCTGAATCGTTTGGCAAGTTCATGCACACTTTTACTGCCAAGATTATCAAGAAGATCTGAAAAGGTTGCACTTGCAAAGCCTGTAAATAAATGAACTTATGAAATTGAACTATCAGGTAAGGAATTCCACGCCATGTAAAATTTGCTTACCTGACAGTGTTTCAGACTGAAGTTCAGGGGTATCAAAGAATATTTTGCAGAGCACATTAAGCCTGACTTTTTCCGGAACATCTTCTGATGCGAGGGCACTTTTGGTAAGATTTAACGCCTCTTGAGCCATTTGATATACCTCACTAGATTTTCTATCTGATAACGGCATACTCAAGATTCGGCCCAAAACACTAATAAAGCTAGGCATTAAGAGCATTCCAATCTAAAATTTGAAAATAATAATAACACTAAGCTGGAACACAACTTTTTACAAGGAATGCGACACAACGCACCACGGTGAAAATTGTACATACCTGCTGTTTATTGGTCAATTGACTGATTATTGCTGTGAACATGCGAATGGTAGCATGAGTGACAATTTTATTTTTATTTTCTGTCAATACTGAATTTACACTGACAGTCCAAAATGTTTCCAGTAAAGGTTCTTTTGCTCCCTTGCATAACGCTTGACCAAGTTGATCATAGATGGGATGATTTATGGTTGATGGAGTGCACTCCCCCTGAAATAAGCAGATTAAATAAAATACTGACCAACACAACAACATTAAAAAAATATCTAATGCCCAAACGAGCAAAACTTACAATCAATTTCTGTGCAAACAGTTCCATAGACTCAGAAGAGAATAAAGAGAAGCCCAGCCAAACTTTGATAGGTTTACTTTTAACGACATTTGGTGCTCTGTTGTAAACTGATAATATTAGCATAAGGGTTTCACAAGAAAACCTCTTGGAGTTTAATATTTCTTCCTCCAATACTGGCCATATTATATCAGCCAGAACAGATTTATCGCACTGAAAAAATGAACACGAAACAAAATTGTTATAAGAGATACAATTTCAGGTCGACGGCTTATGCCTTCCTTCACAGTAAAAATACATACAGTAAATATTAAGTCATACAGAAATGAAGACACAACAGAGGGAAGGTAACTTCTCTTTTCTCCACTATGAATCAAATCTTTAATCATCATTTTCTGATGTTCATTTGAGCTCCTTGAAAAGAGCCCTCCTCTGATGGCAGCGCCATAGGCCAAAGCTTTCCCAACATGTACCTCTCCCTCTTCCTGGAAATGATAAATTTATTTTGAGACCTCCATTCATAGCAAAATTATACTAAAAGTAAAAAAAAAGGAATAAAAACACATACCTTTTTAGACAAAACCTCACCATACTCCTGATTTACTAGTTTCAAGAATGTGTCAGATGTTACTGTGGTGGAGAAAGTATCCAGTAATGAAACTAAAGCTGTGAAGGAACCTTTAGCAAGAGGTTCCCGAGTTGCACCCAAACCCTTAATCAGACGTTTGAGACTGTACATGAAGTCTTTGGGAGCATCTTGAGTCTAGAGGAAAAGAAAAAAGGACAATTACTGACAAAATATTTTTCAGCCCAAACCAAATCCTAAGGATATGTCTAGTTTCAAATCACAAAGGAAAGGGAACGAATTGAGGATGTGAATGTGTTCTAAGGGAGGGAATCGGTAAGAACAGGAAAAAGGGCAGGGGCTGGAAATCTAAAGGAAGGTAAACAACATGTATTTAAATGCATGTTCAGTGCAGCTATCAAGGAACGGTGTAGAGGTTACGAGACCACTAAAATGTAACAGACAAACTGAAAATCACCCCAAGGCTGAAAGAAACACGACCAATAACTTTTAAAAATCATTTGGCCCCCAAATCAGCATCCTTAAATACCCAATCATAAAAACAAAAATACATAAAACACACATGTTGCAACACATGTGTGGTTACGTTGTATACGATCAACAGCACTTACAGCTAAATGTTGAACGAGTGCGATACATGATTCACTTCGCTTCGCTTGCGATTTAACGCCGAGGTTGTCGAAGAATTCAAAAAGAGATTTGTTAACTGTGTTGGACGACATCATTCGTGTTTCCTTCGGTCAACTTTCGTCCATGTGGTAAACTCGCGAGCCGAGCCGGACCGATCCACAACTTTGAGGCGCCTCCGCCTTGTAGAAGGCGCAACTGTTCCGAAGCAGTGCCGCCTCACTAACCTAGGCAACAGAGCTCCTCTTTATTGTTTGATGATAAGTTCTTCTACTCAACATCTGGCAGAGAAAGTGTCTTTATAAAGTTTCTCAATATTATCAATTTCGATCAAGAAATTTTGCAGCGTAAAACAAATTGAACATCTGTAGGACACTGGCACACCTCGCCAGTTGCATCCATCCAACATGGCTGGACGTAGCGGGTATGATGAAGGAGAATCGTGGTAAGTATTTATTTGTAAGTTTTCCAGTGTTTATCGTAAGGCAAAGGCTAATGTTCCAACAAATTCGCGTTTTTGCTGCTCATCTTTTGGTTGTCAGCGTTGGTTTTCCCGGGGCGATCTTGTATAACTACCGAACCCGGCTTATACGGCAGGCTACCCCATGGCTCTGATGGATATACTGATATGTGATGTTATGCGGGCTTTTAATCAGTTTCTGCTGCCGCCTTTGCTTCCAACAGTGCCTCTCCGACTCTAGTAGGGTTTATTTGGTAATTGCTGACCACAAACGTAAGAACTATTTGTTATTTCGCGACTGAGCTCGGGGGCACTGTGCCCGACGTGGGGGTTAGGTTCCGGTTGAAGCGCCAATGAACTTTTTTCTTTTGTCTTTCCAAACGCGGTATTTCTTTCAAACAATACTCTATCCACACCTGTCATTTTTCTTTCTTCTACACGTCGTTGTTTGAGGTATTTTGTTGCCGCCTGTACTATTTAGGCGTTTTCTCAGTGATATCTGCATGCTGTTATGGCATGTATGAGAATTAAACTGCTGGTTGGTGAAAATTGTTGGTATTTTATGCAACAGAAGGCTTTGATGTTTCTGTGACATTGCGACTAACGGTGAACTCTCTTGGTTTCTAGGGCAGACTATGGAGGTGGTGGGGGTCGCTCCAGAGCCCGCCAGAGCCGCCCTCTGCCAACAGAACCCCCATTCACTGCCTACGTTGGAAACCTGCCTATGGGCATTGTCCAGGGTGATGTTAATAAAATCTTCGAGAACATGAATGTGAGCAATGGATTACTTATCGATGAAGTGTTTTACTACAAATATTGTAATTTGCTAAATGTCATCTCACTATGATTTCAGGTCAAAAGTGTGAGGCTTGTTCACGACAAAGACACAGATAAATTTAAAGGGTTCTGCTATGTGGAATTTGACAGGAGGGAAGATTTGGAAAGTGCATTGGACTTACATGAGAGAGTGGCGATTGAGAACAGTCTTATTCGGGTAGACATAGCAGAAGGCAGGAGGGGTGACCGTGGAGGCGGCTTCGGTGGCCGAGGAGGCCGAAGAGATGGTCCTGGCGGTGGTGGAGGTATCGTATTGACTACCGTCTTGAGTCTTCTTTTCTGTTGCTGCCATCTGCCGTGCACACCTCGCCTATTTTATAAAAATGTTGCGACAGGTTTCAGCGACAGAGGTCCCCGAGGAGGTGACCGCGGCCCTCCTCCCAGGGGTGGCGGCGGCCCCGGTGGTCCAGGCGGCCCGCCGGACCGGTACGGCCCGGAGAGGGGCAACAGGGGCATGTACGGGGGCCAGTTCGACGAGGGCCGGGGCGGTGACTGGGACCGGGGCGGCCCCGGCGGCGGGGGGCGGCGGGACCGCGACGGCCCCGACCCACGCGGGGGCGGCGGCGGCTTCGGAGGCCGAGACGGCAGGGACGGCCGGGACAGGCCTTTCGGCGGCGGCGTGGGAGCGCCCGGCCGTGACCGAGACCGTAGACCATATGAAGAATTTAAGGAACCGCCAGGTGAACTTTCAATTTAACTAATGACTGTTGACACTCCTTCAACGGTTTTTATGATTTTTTTTTTTGTTGCAGCTGATACTTCAGGACGGCCAAAGCTTAAGCTTGCTCCCCGCACAGTCCAGGCACCAGTAAATGCCTTGGCTGAAACCTTACAAAATGCTTCTATTTTTGGAGGCGGTAAACCAAGAGAGGAGAAGGTGGACCAGGCTCAGGAGCAGGCCCAGGCTCCTGAGAAGCAAGATGCTTAGATTGTGACACCTAGCTTACACCTTCCACAATTGTGAAATATTCAGGTATGGTGTTGTAAATAAAGTCAGTACTTTTGACTCTTGTATTTCAACTCTTTTAAACGGCTCCTGTTTCCTCTTTTAGACTACAGCACAAGGGCAAGAGTGGGGAGGACAAGACAAACCACTTTCTGATGATCATGATTCCACACAGTCTCCAAACCTATCTGTGTATGGAGAAATATAGTGAGATATGGACTATTTGATTTTCTTTTTGTGGGCACCTTTAACCGAATATGTCAACTGGAACCCTCTCTAGATGCCGGCGAGCATTAATATTTGTACAACAATATCTTAATTTATCAGTGCTTAAATTTGTGAAGGTCATTTGATGTTTGGTATTCAAGTTTAGAACTAGTTTGTGAACTTTGCTAATGAAATAGTTCTGTATGTTAAATTTGTGGTTGTATACTTTGGAAGGCTGTGGAGGGGGGCAGTGGGTTAGAGAGCAGGGCTCTATTCCATGAGAATATCAATCCTTTATTTCAAACTTATTTTAGCCCACCTTTAGATTTAAAGTAGCTTGAAGACGCTACTGCATCAAATGATCATAAGCCGGTATTGTCCAGTATGTGGGAATGAAGATTTTTAGTGGGAGTATTATGGATTTGTGGGAATATCATTCCTATTTCTAATCTCAAAAAATGCCAAAAGTTATGCTCAGAGAATTTGTGTGCTATGCATTCCTGGGTTTTACCTGAATGATATATTTAATAATTCTGGATCAAATGCTTCCTAAAGCTTGGGTTCATGTTAATCTTTATGGCAGTAAGTTTGGACTGATTGTGCCTTCTTGCTAATCATGTTTGTAACGTCAATTACACTCTATCTGTCTTGATGGACCTAAAGTCCTCGATCATTGTACATTTTTAAGTCCCTTCCATTCTGTACCGTGTGGTTTTCCTTGGGATGGTTTTGTTATTTTTGTCCTTCCTCTTTTTTACCAGTTTTTTTTTTTTGAGACACCAAACCATACCATACAATATGTTTATGTGTATGTTCTGGTATGTTACAGCAAGCATATACATTAATGTAAATTAAAGTAAATTTTTGTCTGTAAGGTCTCAAAACATCAACATGGAACCCAAAATAATTTTCTAGAAATAAGATTGTATCTTAAATGTGCCTTGGCACAATGTGGCTAATCTTCAGCCTTGAAAGCATTGTCAAATAGTGGTACGCTAGGACTTTTATCTCTTCTACTGCTCTCCTTTAATAAATTGAAATAATGGTTGAAAATTTTGCGCTGTACTGTCAGCTAAGTTGAAATTGTTTTCCTGTTCCTATACTTCTATTTTCTGCCCCATTTCCTATCACTTCAGTGATTTTTATTTTAACTTTCTCTTGTCATGTGAAAGAATTTGAAGTGCTTTGATGCATGAAATGTTGGTTTCCTAAGGTAAAATTTAACTTGTTTATTTTTCTTGGTTAACTTTGTTAGTTGTTGTTTATTAACTGGGTTAATGTTAGATGTTTGGTTTCAATAATAGTTCAGGCACATGAGGAGAATCCTCCAGTGTTTGCAAATGGTTACAGATGGTTAGTCGTTTTTCTATGTTCACTTTTCTCTTGGATTTCTTTTATTTATTTTTATATGTGATTTTGAAGTCCTGTGTGCCGGTAACAGAATAAAGCTAAAGTATCACTGTCGAAACTGATTTTAAAGACACACCAAGCGGTCAGGCTGTGTTACATTTGATAAGTAAATTGTTGGGTGTTTCACACGCTCCACTGCCGGCTCGTCACCGTTGCCGCCCAAAACCTACGTCAGAACTGTCCTTCCTATGCTGACCACGGCCTTGCGGAGGTGGTTTCTCGCGCAACTCGTTTGTGTGGCCTTTGAGCTCGTGGGGCTGGTGGCACGGTGGTGGTGGTTGCGGGTCTAGGGAAGACAGCGTTTCGCACAGTTTTTTTTTTCCCCCTTTTCAATCCATCTCTCGTTCCCACGTGCCTGCCCAGTCTACTACAAGGGGCTAAAATAAAAAATCGCACGCTGGAGAGAATGCAAATGAGACCATTCGCGCGGCCCGGCGAAGTTCAGCCCCCGTGGGTGGAGGGGGGGGGGGGCGTGAAGCGGGGCGCGGGATGGATGGTGGGGAGGTTAGGGAAGTAGGGGAGAACCACCATCTTACCCCTCCAGTACGAAATGAAACTTCAGCGAATGGGAAATAGGATTCAGATAAAGTAACACGAAGCATTCGCAAGAGGGAGCGCTCCGCTCTACACTCGTCTTCCACCGTATTTGCGGCATTGCCGTTGAATTACGACCATAGTACGACCAAGAGCTGATTATATAGGTACGTCGGCTGCTAGCTAGCAGACTACTCTCCTCTGCACCCAACTCTTCTGCCTAGGTAACCAATTCTTATAGTGATTGACTAGAACATTTTCTAAACAGTATTCGTTCAGTATTTCGGTAGAAATTCAATATGTTAGCTCCTATCATACATGTGGCTTCGTGTCAAGGCCGTACACCTACTATTGTACATGACAAGACAAAACTTTGGACAGGAAGTATTACCCAAGCATTCCAATTCTGATTCCACTTGATCATCACAAGTGCTCTGAAAGAAAAGTTTTACCTCTGTAGTTAATGTTCAGGTAGGCCTGAATGAAACCTGGAAGAGTCTAAATCGCATTTCCTGTAATTAAGGGTGGTTTATATTAGACAATTCTTGCAAAACTGTTAAAGCAAAGTTTATATGTTCTTTTACAGAATCATGTTGGATTTTACGTTCAAAGGTGTGAACCTATCAGTCCCAAGCACTGGTGGCCCAGAATGTGCCAATTATCTACCCATGCAAAGAAGAGCTTGGGAAACGGTGTTTGGACTAATATTTGCAGTTCTGCTGCTATGGGTAGGATGGAAGAATCTGTACCCAGTATTAAAGCCGTCACCATCACAATGGAGAGATCGTTTGGGACGTAATATTCTTCTTCTTTCTATGTGTCTTGTGATTGGGTGTGAGATTGGTTTTAAATTGCAGGCTCAAAGTACAATATTTCTCCTAAACCCTTGCCATGTAACTACTGCAATCCAAGTAAGTCCTGGCTTTTAATTGTGGTTTCCTCTAAACTTCTTTGGTATTGTGTTAGATGATATTCTCTTCTCTTAGATTTATCTACTGGCTGGTCGGCCAAGCAAAACAATGACATCTGCTTTTCGCATTCATCTAAATTTTTTGAATGGTCCTATACTTGCTACGGTTTTTCCTGAAACACTATCCAGACAGGTATCAATACTTCTGCTGTGTTTACACTTTTTATGACTTTTTATTCTAAATAAATTATTTTAACTTTATTCCTCTTTACATGACAGTTGCCATGTGAACTTTTTGTCTATTGGGCGCAACATGGATTAATGGTGATCGCACCGTTCTACATGCTTCGTCTTGGAGGTCTGCTCAAAATTCTAGCATTGATTACCAATCAGTTTGCTGTACGTTATTATTCCTGCAGTCATGAGTCATTGTTTTCTGTGTTTTCTGTAGGTGTATACAATGTTGAGCCCCTTACTGACCTGAGCTGGAGCCTGTTCTCATATGGCTTGAATGTTATTTACCATTTTGTGATACTGCAGGGTTTGGGTTTGGTATGTATAAGAACATTTTTTCTGTAAATTTGAGCAAAGTTTTTGTGTTATTATCATTTGAATTATTTTTTTTCGTTGCAGCCTACAGAAATCAATCTTAACAAAATGCTTTGCCCTGCATCAAAAGATCCTTTTTCTGGCCAAAACTACAGAATATGGGGTACTCTTCATCAGATGCTTCTGTGCCCATTGGCTTGCAAGCTGTTTATAATTGGGGCTGATTATTTTATTACCAAGTGCAGTTTTACCAAAGTCAAGGCACGACTTGAAGATGAACTGCCCCCTCCAAAGTCTAAGAAACGCCGTGACGATTAGAGATAACGTTTTGTGCCATGTATACCTAAGTAGGTGATGGTCCTCCTAATTGGATTTTGGGAAATCTATGGTTTTTGTGGATGGCAGTGGGGATGGGTGTGAGCTGGGTGTCCGTTATAGGGTATGGCATACAGGGGATGGTAAGTGGGTTTGTTGTTGTTACGTACGTGGGGTAGGGGAGGTGCCTTAAAAATGTAATCTCATTTATTGTCATACATTTCCTCCATTGTAAACTGTAGAAGCTTCACATATTATAAACGCATTCTATCGTTCACTTCATGTGGTAAAGCTGGGTAAACCTGTGTTAAGATTTTTTTTTCTTGATGTGGGGAAGAGGATGTGTCACCCATGGATTTAGTCATACAATATTTAACTATTATTCATTAGATCAGTGAAAGAAGTTATTCTCTTCCTGTGATCATCATTTTGTATAAAGTTCAAGGTGATTCACACTTTAGCGTTTGATGCAATATTCTACCTTCTTTTTACATCCCTTGATTTAGTCTAGTAACTTTTAGAAGGCATATGTATAATACTAGGAAATTTCAACCACAGGCATAGCCGTATTTTACAATTGTTTCGGAATTGTGGTGGCAACCCCAAATTGAAAGGTCTTTGTTTTTGGTGAAAGCAACCATGTGCCTTATTCCATGAAGGCTGTATTGTAGCTATATTTGGCAATGTGTAGTAAAGTATAATGAACCACACACTGCAAGCATTAAAAGACGAATAATGTGATCTATTCTGGTAGTTAGATGCAGGTTACCAACTAACATCATAATAGAACTATAATGTTCATCCAACATATGAGTGTCTATGAGTTACATTGTTGACCATGTCTACTTTTGTGGAGCTCAGTGACCACATTGTTTGTCACCTTTGACAATATTTAGCCCAGTGTATTTGGAAATTCTTCTCTCTTTTTTTTTCTGACGCATGCACTCTCTTTGTACTTTCTTACTAAGTACCACAATTGCCTTTTCACATTTAATGTTTTCTACATTAAATTTTGCACCTATTTTCAGGAAAAGAAGCAAGTGTTATGAAGCTGTGTGTTTACATAGTGCATGCACTGGAGTTTAAAATTTTAAAATGTGGGTGTTAATTAAAAAAAAAAAGAAAGGTCTTGGATATTTTGGTTGTCTTGGCTTCCTTATATTACACAGTGTTTTCAGAACACTTCAGGGCAAAAGTTTCCAACATTATGACTTGTTTTTCTTCAAATTTTCTTGGCTGCCCCAACATTTTAAAATGTAGAGATTCTTCCATTTTTCCAAGAATGCTTTGATATTTTTATGAATTTTCCATAACATTCCAGACTTTTGGGAACCCTGTAACATGAGGTATTATAGAATTATAGACTTTCTTGCCTTGATGCACGTTACCTACAAGCCAAAAGGGGGGTTGGGGTGATCTCTAGATAATTCAAATGTTGTCAAAGTTTTATCATAGTGATACACTATTTTAAGAAGTCATCTCACATAGTTTTGGGGTTAAGTCCATATTACTTCCTACTAAACTATTTTGATTTTGTATTGTGATTTTTTAGGATGTTACCTTTCTATGTTCTCTGTAGTTACTTTTCCACTTTAGCTCACAGCATGGTAAGACAAAGGAACTTGTCTTTGTCTGATACTGGTTGATTGGGCCTTGGAAATGTGTTCTTCATTAACCAAATAAAACCAAATGTGGTATAGAAGTTCCGTGATTCCCATTTGATATGAAACATCATTTGTCAATCACTCCAGGGATCAAATAGACTATTTTAATGTCTTTAGGTGCCCTTTCCAGAATTAAAAATCTTGAAAACACCTCTTCCTGTTCAGAGTGTTGATGTATTTGTTGCTTGTCTGTGAAAGAGTGGATGTATTTTCTTAGGTGGATTTGCTAAGTTAAATTTGTGTATCTTCCCTCTATCTAGTTCAAACTGGTATGAATAAAGAATTCTTCCATCCTAATGAAATTGATTTTGCAAATATTGTCCCACACAGCAGCCAGCAATGCGTATTGACAAGTCAGTCCTTTTTTTTTCAAAGCGCAAAACCAAATAAACAAATAAAGATTTTAAAATGGTTTTTAAGGTGAATACATGAATGTGGATGTGGATGGAAGAATGAGTGGATCCATGAGAGTAACGAGTTAATGAGGTACAATTGTCGGATGTGTAGTCGCACGCTCAATGTTTATACAGTATAAAGGGTCTGCCGTTAGCACGCACTTCTTTTTCCGTTTTGTTTTTCCTTGAGCACTCCGAGCGCGCCGCGGAGAGCATTCAAATGTAGCGGTATCACCGGAAGTGAGGCTCATGGCCGGAAGCCAGTTCTTCCCTGTCATTTGTTCAAATGGATTGGGGACTCGTTTCTACCAATGTAAAAAGGTACGGATGTTGGGGAGTGCGGGAAATTATATGCTTTGGGACCTTCTGACCGGGAGTGAATTGTCACTATCACCTTTGAACAGCAAAAGTGTGTTAAACTGCGTTTCAAGACACGTTCCGAAACCCTGCACGCCGGATCACCTCTGGCTCAGTTTACATTTTTCGCTGTTGTGTCAAGATTGTTGATTTCCCGACGCCATATTGGATAATGGCATTGTGAATCTTCTTTTGTATGTAGTGAGTGCGTCGGGGGATCAAGTTCATTCAAATCTGCTTACTTTCAGTGGTGAGATATCTGCGGATGGTCTTAAACGTTATTTCCTACGGAAGTTGGTCTGCCATTACCATAGTTTAGAAGCTTAATGTGAATTCGTGTTTGCCGTAAACACAAATCGGCTTTAGCCTACTCAGTCGTCCATCAGGGGCGGTATTGTGTTATTTGGCATAACCACTATTCTTTTCCGTTCTTTGGGGAAGTCTTTATCGTAAGTATGACTGTCTGCGGCGTACTTGTTTTCATGAGTTTCGCACGCGTTTGCCTTTAAGCCTCGTGGAACACCGAGTGAAGGTGGCTCGCTGGTGAATGGTGGCTTGTGTTCGTGGTCCTGATGACAGCGGCCGTGTGTTTTGATTATTCGGTCGTCGTGTTTTTTCATGTCAGAACTTTATAGTTTGTGCTTTGAACTTCATCTTTCCCTCAGCGTTCTTCGTATAGCATGGGAAGGCATTCACAACATTTTTATGTTGTCAGCAAACTAATTATTGGTACTGACATTTTTAAGATTTTTTTTTTTTTTTGGTGGTGTTGTATGTCAAACCTTGTGGTGCAGGGCAAAGTTAGGCTTTCAGGTCTTTATTTATTTATTTATTTATTTATTTTGTTTCATACCCATCTGTGCATAACTTACAGTTTGAGTTTTGTAGTGTTCGGTGTACCACTAGGGGGAGGGACTGAGTGTATTTAGTTATACATTCTTTCTTGCATTGACATCTAATTCTTTGCCTACCAGGACTCCAATTTGTGCTTCAGTGCACCACTATGGAGGACCTATGAATAGTTGCGATGCAATATGTCCCCTTGTTGGAAAGCCTGATGTGAAAAAGCACTTGGTCAGAGGGGAAGCTCTTCTCAAAAGTATGGAAAGCAATGCCGAAAAGTTGAAGAAAATAGAAAAAAGGCAACATGAACTTGAAGTGGCTATACACAAACTATCTTATAACATTGAGCAATTGAAGAAGATAGTGCACGACGCTAACTTGTAATCTGCTGTGAACAATTCAAGTTTTGCTTGTGTTGTGAGCATTGTCCACATGTACCCACTTTCCATGTGAAGATTTGTTTATATTAGTGCTGAAACCTAAATCATTCTGAGCTAGATTTTCTCATCTTACAAATGGAATTTGACCTCTGCAAGGTGGTGTGTAAGTAAATTTGAATGTCAATTTGGCATTTTACTGGCATGCACATTAGGTATTAACTATGCAATCATGTCTGGTTCTTACAAATGCAAGCTGTAACATACCACTAATAGCAGATGCTTTTTGTTTGTAAACCCTCCACAAAATATGCTTGGTTTTTAAGCTGCAAGAACCATATTCGTGTTTGATTGAGAACCTCTCAGGTTGCTCATGCTATGATGATCTTATTTGATGCGCACTTCTAAACTTTCTGCTTGATACCAGCACCTGACAGGATTTAACTAATGAAGAAAGCTAAGGTTGCCTCAAACAGTTTGCAGAGATTGTACTCAAATTACTAACTAGGGGGGCGATAGAGGAATCAGTACGAACTTTATTTTGTACTACATAGTAGCAGGCTAGATATATGCCTGATTGTAGTATTTGTGGCTGAGGGTCATTACTTGTATGTTCTGCTTTTAGTTGAATTGTCAATTGTCTAAAATTTATTTGGTCCATTCTCATTGGCTTTTGATTGATAAACATGTAGTTGGGATGGAATATATCTGTTGCATTTCAGGTAGACCCCCAAGAGTAACAGAATAGAATAATCCGGCGTCAGGATTTGGGCACAGAAGTCTATTAAAAGAATTTTGGCTGGTAGAAGGTGGTTTTTTGTTTCAAAATTAGTTTCTTGTCCATGGTTTCTTTTGTTAGTTTAGACCCAGCGGATCTTAATAGTTATTGAAACTACAACTTTTCTTATAAGTATTACACTTCAGCAAATGAATGTCCTCTTTGACTAACCGAAACAACTCCACACGGTCATTGTGTCATATTTCAGCAGGCAGCAGGGGGCAACACAATGCACCAGCGTACGCATTTTTCATGTTGCACACCTCGCCGGGTTTCCTATGTTGAGGGTGTAAGCATTGGTCCTTGCATTGTGTTCCTTCTTGCTGCTGTCACTTTCCTGAGTAAAATATTCCTTTTTTGTTTTGTAGTGTATTCTCCAAAACATTCGTAGCTGTTGTGTTTGCACCCACCCCCTCTCAACTGCCTTCTTGTTTGCAGATGGACTTTTGGTTAATCAAAGTATTTATAATGAGATAGTGGAGATGGTGTTCCCTTGTTAGAAGAACTGGTGTAATGACCTTTCACTCTAAAGTTTTGTAAAGGTAATTTGGTTGTGCTTTTAGATTTGACTTCTACTTGAGATTAAAAAAGCTAAATTAAACTAGAGATTTTTTTAAAAAAATGTTTATTTTTAGATACTCAAATCAAAAATGTGGTCCCCTCATTCACAACAAAATATGACGCAACAGCAGCGAACCTTGGGCATGACATCAGCTATTACCTTGGCTGGCCCAAAACAGATTGATCATGTTAGAACTGAAGAACTGGTAGAAACTTTAGAACAATACAATGTTTCCGTGTGTGAAGAGGAACTTAATCATAGGCAAGTCCTTTTAAACACACATTTATTCCCGGTTTCATTTGTGCTCACCTGTATTTTCTTGTTTTAATTCTAGAATGGAAATCTTAAGCAAATTAAATAATTTGGTGAAGGAGTGGATAAGGGAAACGAGTATTAACCGTAACATGCCTTCCAATGTGGCCGAACAAGTTGGAGGCAAAATTTACACCTTTGGGTCATATCGGTTAGGAGTACATCACAAAGGTGCTGATATTGACGCACTCTGTGTTGCACCAAGACATGTTGATCGATCAGATTACTTCACCACATTCTTTGACAAACTAAAAGAGCAAGAAGAAGTTTCAGACTTAAGGGTGAGCATTCATTTACAGTTTTTATTTTTTCTAAATTTAAAAAAAATCTCCTCTTAATCGATTGATTTCAGGCTGTTCCAGATGCTTTTGTGCCTGTAATTAAAATGAACTTTGATGGAATAGAAATTGATATGCTGTTTGCAAGACTAGCCCTTAAGGAAATTCCTGATTCAATGGTAAGCAAGGCGAATGCAGTAGATACCCTCGTAACTCTTGTTTTTAGTGAATCACCATTCTAATTTGTATATTTTGTTCCAGGATCTTAGAGATGATATGCTTTTAAAGAATTTGGATCAGAAATGCGTGAGAAGTCTTAATGGATGCAGAGTAACTGATGAAATTCTTCGTCTAGTTCCTAATGTAGAAAATTTCAGATTAGCTCTAAGAGCTATTAAACTCTGGGCCAAAAGTAATTACAGTCACCTTTTTGTACCACCCTAGTACTAACCACAGAAATGTAATACTTTCTATCTTTTTCAGAACATGGTATCTACAGCAATGCACTTGGCTATCTTGGTGGTGTGTCATGGGCTATGCTCGTGGCACGGACATGTCAGTTGTATCCTAATGCTGTAGCGGCAACTCTAGTTCATAAATTCTTTTTGGTATTTTCTAAATGGAAGTGGCCTCAGCCAGTATTGCTCAAGCAGCTTGATGATGTTAACCTAGGTTTTCCTGTTTGGGATCCAAGGGTAATTGTACATAACTGCTTGGAAGTTACAGGGATGGTATTCTTCACTAACCTTGTTTTGCTCTTCAGGTCAATATAGCCGATCGTTACCACCTCATGCCCATAATCACCCCAGCATACCCCCAACAAAATTCAACATTCAACGTGTCTATGTCTACAAGAACCATTATGGAGGATGAATTTAAACAAGGGTTAGCTATTACTGATGAAATTATGTTTGGACGGCAAACATGGGACAAGCTATTTGAACCTCCTAATTTTTTTACCAAGTATAGGTATGTGTGAACAGTACTCCCCAACTGGAATAGTTACTTGAATCAAACTCTTATTGTTTAATTTTTTCTCTTGCTTCAGACATTACATAGTTCTCCTAGCATTTGCTGCTACCCCTGAGGACCAACTGGAATGGTGTGGACTTGTTGAATCAAAAGTCCGTCACTTAATTGTCAGCTTGGAGCGCAATGAACATATAGTACTAGCTCATGTTAACCCGGAGTGCTTTCCTCATTATGGAGGCAGTGAACTAGTTTCTTCCACTCAGCCGGCAACGCCAAGTCCGACGGATTCTACAGGACCTGTTGAAAATAGTGAACCAGCTCCTGACGCGTCTCCTCCCTCCAACTTATCTGGGTCGGGTACAACCACTACGGCTGCCACTACTACATCAACAGCCGCAACTGCGACTACCACCACCACTACCACTACAGCCACTACTAATAATGCTCCAAGCACACCAAATCCACCACCCAAAGGTGGAAAGGGAGATGGATTGGGATCCATGTGGTTTATTGGCCTTGTGTTTGCTAAGACTGAGCATTTGAATGTTGATCTCACCTATGACATTCAGTCCTTTACAGAAACAGGTCAGTCAGATTTTATGTACTTGTTTTTATGTGTCATGGAAAACTAGTTTTCTGTCTTTAACTTCATTCTTGGTTTAGTAGTCTTGTTTGTGTTATAAGCTGGTATTGAAAGACTGTTTTCCCTTGATTTTCAGTTTATAGACATGCAAACCAAATAAAGATGATGAAAGACGGAATGAAAATTGAAGCACGATATGTAAAAAGGTTTGTAATTATTTTTTTTCTTTCTGTACTGCATTATTTCATTTCTCACCTTATTATTTCTCCTGTGTTTTGTAGGAAGCAGCTTCAAAGCTATGTACCCCCGCATCTCCTTAAAAGGGAAAGGAAGGTATGTTAAACAGTTTGCCTTGGCGCTGTCTATTTCTCTTCTATTTAAAGGCGGAATTAAATATCTGATGCTATATATTTTTTATTTTTTCAACAGACAAGTACATCAAACTCAAATTCTTCCCAAACTCCAAAGAATGGAACCACAACTCCGATGATGTCGCCTACCAGTGAATCAAAGTCGAGTACTGCAAACAATGGTGCTTCAAATAAGAAGCGCATTTCTGATAATGCTTGTGATGGCTATTTCAAGAAGGCAAAGATTGGAGATGAATCAGGTGGACAGGTAATGCTGATTTCTTGTAGTGATTTCTTTTAGAAAACTTGTGTCTGTAAGATTGCCTTTTGTATTGCCCTTGTATTGTTCCAGGGAGATGAGTCACCAAATCAATCTATAATTCAAGGTGGAGAAGATTCAAATTCAACATCGTTTTCCTTGGATGAATCGTCAAACCCTTGTGTGAATATAGGGGAACCCCAAAAGAACACAGAATCAACTGGGTCTCAACTTGTAGGGACCAACAATAGTGCTGCTTTGACTAAGGAGGTATGCCATGTGATAGCAGTAACTACCGAGAGACTTTGTCTTAATCAGTGTGTTTAAAATTATTTTGTAAAGCTGCCACTACACTTCCATCATCTGTTGTGAAGTTTGAAGCCTCCATCTGTGGAAGAACACCTTTTTCTGTGCTGTTTTTGAAATATGTGGAAATTGTTTGAAGGGACTTTGCATTTGTTGCATGGCCAGTTTCTTTAAATTGGTGCTTATGGCTTGCAAGATAAATGATTTATCTCTCAGCCAGAACTTGTACATCTTTTTTCTTGGGCTGATGGTTCTCTGTGTCTGGTATTTATTTGATTGAGATCATGAGGTTTATCATTCCAACACATTAATTGCATGTTTGTTTTTCAAAAGTTATAAGTCTCAGATTGGCACCCAGATTCCTAGATTTGATCTCTTTGGTGTGTATAATTTTGTACTGTTTTTTTTTTATTATTTTTATAAAAATTGAAGTCAACATTTCTATGACAGCTTTGATCTGAACCTAACTCTACAGTTATACCTGAGTAGATTATTTTGTTAAAATTAGTTTTCTTGAACTGCCATTACCTGTGTTTTCCTGTATACTTGACTCTTGTTTATTTGTTATTACTTTGCTTTATTCCTCATGGTCATGGTTTAGTGTCTTGTAATTTTTGACATCTACCTTATATTTTGATGTGGTGGATTTTACTTCATTGGATTTATTTTTAGGGGAAGTTATGAAAAATTTTGCACATGGAAATTGGCCTGCAACAGGCTGCTGTTCAGTTCATGTGTTACAGTATTTATCACTTAGAGTTATGCACTTATCGATTTTTGGGACCATTTTTGTTGGATTTATGAATCTAATGCCTTCTTTTTTTCTTTTAGAAATTTGCAATATTATCACTCATTGCAATGATCATATTTTTGCCAACTCGATAGTTGTTTGTGTGTATATGTCTTTATATGGTCTGTTAATACTCTTGATAAGGGGATCCCTGTGATTGCTGTGCGAAGATTTAGCAGTTCATGGCAGAATATATGTTTATCAATCTTGTGCACTTCTTCTGAGGCTATGTGACCATCGCCTGGAAGCATCCTCTTCCAAGCTAACAATCATTTAGATCAGGAATTTCCCTGCTTTTTTGCCATTAACCATTCTCTACTGTGGTTAGTTCAGTTGATCCAAATATCAACTACTGAAATTGAAAGTCTGAATCTCTCAAATATAGTTGGTATGAGATATTTCAATTTATATAGATGATAAGGGACCTTTCTGGTGCTATCCTTCTTTTCTACTCTTACGGTGGTGGTATGAGACTTGCTGGCTACCTGTGTCCTTTTAACTGACCTAATTTTGACAGTGTCCCAACAGACATGCTCTAAACCACTTTTTAAATACAATATCTGTTGAAGAAAGGACTTATTGTATAAATGAATGTGCTTAATGCTGATCATTTGTCCATGCATCTCTGTTATTCATTTTACTCGATTATTTACTTCTTTTGAACGGATAAATTAAGAATGTTTCATTTTAATTTCTTGCCCAAAGTAACTAGAGATTAGCAAATCCTGAAAATGTTTAAGTGTAACATGTAAATATATTTTTGTTCACCAAAATTTTGGTTTTAAATGTGGATCTGTTCTCTGTATAATAAATTTACTTATTTATGGTCAGCGAGTGGTTCGTTAGCTAGGCCTTCTTTTAATGTGTTCTCGTTTTCTATCACTCTCTATCAATTATTTGATCCCTCCAGAGTCCTTGTTTTTAAGTCATTACTTGTGTATCTTGTTTTTTTTTTCTGGCTCAATTGTGCTGCTCAATTATAATTTCTATGCATTGTGACCCTTGTTCAAATGATGTATGAATTTAGGTAAAACGGAAAGATATCTGTTTCACAATAAATTGTGGTCCTGTAACATAAAATGGTGTGGTTATTGCATATCTTGGCAGTATTACATGGTCTCTCTTCACGGCCAATAATGTGTGGCACAGCCATCAAATGAAGCTCTTCTTTCTCTCTCCTCTAACCCCTGCTATTTCTAGTCTTTCGCTAAGTAATGTCTGTATTTTGTCTAAGAAAAGACACATGATTGATGTAACTTGGGACTTCCGGTCCAGACGACTTACATATATTTGCCTATTCTGAGAAGGTTGACATTCTAAGACCATTGATAATGTGTTTAAGTTTCTCTTGACACCCTTTCAATATCAAGTGAAGAAATTTGTATTTCATTGTATATTTTTAGCATTTTGAAGATGAGGTGTATTTGAACATTTCTACCATGCAACTTATTAATGTTACAGCTTTTTCAAATCATGTCAATGTTTTGATAATTTAAAAACAAATCTTCTTGCCAAATTTGACACTGTGCCAATCACCATGCAATACTTGTTGGCTGCACTTACCGCATATTCTCTTGCATAGGGTGCATTTTTAAATGTATTTGTTGAACTAATGCATTTTATTTTCTGTCAGCAGGATACTTCAAGTGTATTACATGAGGGCTTCATTTGCACATGACCTATGGAAAAGTCAATGGGATCACCGAGCATGTTTAAGGAGCCCCGGTAAGTGTACAGGATGCGTGTCTGCTGTTCTGCACTTTTGGCTCCTGCTATAGTGAACATCTTATTTAAAGTGTTCTTTCTTTTCTTCCAGACGCAGACTTTAATACCATAACCCCAGGAATCCAGACAAGAAAAAATATTGGACGGCCTGCTTGAGAGCCTGTGATTTCTTAATGAAATACTATGACCTTTTAATTAGTTGACATATGTGTGGAAAATATCCCTTGTAACAAAGATGACAATTTTATTGAAGTTGGTAATTTATACAAAGCCAACATTTAGTCATGTCTTTTCACTTACTCTTATCATCCCCATTTGTACAGAAATTTGATTGCTGAGGGATCATGTAGAGGGATTATTTCTTTTATTTATTAAGTGTTTATTGAAGTAAACTCTTTCAACACGTACTGTTAATATTTAAAATGAGAAACCAGCGGACATACTTAATAGAGTGGTTTAGAAGTACAAACAAGACAGATGTTGTGTTGCTTGTGTTCAATGTGGTTTGAGAGTTGAGGAAGATATGCTGTTAATTTGCATATACTTGTAAATAATGTCCAGAAAATTTCTTTCATTCTAGAAAAAAATTGTTTGTTGTTTTGATTTCTATTGTAACATTGGTTTTGTACTTTGCGAGTATACTCTCGCCATTTCACTTTTTTTTAAAAAGAAGAGAAACTATTAGAAACAGTCGCCAATTTGTGTGTTGACAGTTGAATGGATGGTTACCTATGACTGGTATGGCACATTTTGATCAGGCAGTTGTGAGCCAGTTCAATAACGCTCATGCTAAGAAATTCTGTGGAAGTGATCTGTGGAATTTGTTGACCTCTGGGTAGATCAATAGCTGGATGAGCAAGAGCTCTTGCCTATGAGCTGCTGTGGAATTAGCGAAGGTGATAGTTCAGTTAACATATTACAGATATCTTTTTGGACACAATGAATTTTTGCACAGTGTTTCTGCGTTTATGCCACGCAAATGTTAATCATTGCGTAATGTCTGCAGAGCTCTTGTTCTCTCCCATCTGTAATGTAAAGACATGTTCATCTGTATGAACAATAAAGGTGCATTCAGCATGTGGCTCGACTTCGTGCAAATCTCAAATGTAGGCAATAGGCATATAATGTAGCATTCTATTTATGTGTCAATGATACTTTAAGATACCCTTCAACCATAAGTAATTTGTGAAAACTTACATAATCATGTGTTCTGTTTCATATCTCAGTGTAGGTATTTACTGTTAGTTGCAGTAGAAAGCTTTCCATCGTTTAATTTTGTACAAGAAGACTAACAGCTTGCTGCTCTCCTTTTTTTTGTCAGTGCCCAAACAAATCTGATGACTTATCTTCTTTTCTTTTGCAGAGTGAAAATCAGTTCTTTATTTTTAAAAAATGATAATGAGCCAATGTGCTTTGCTTTGCTTTTGTGGGAATGAACCGAGAGAGAATGAGTGTGTAAATTCTCACATGTATGTACTCCAGATTTGTGCTGTAAAATCTCAATTGTGGACATTCTTGTTCAAGAGCGAGGCTTTTTGGTTTGTGCAACCTTTGAACAGCTTAGCTAGTAGTTTGGTCCTCAACTGAAATCAGATCTGGGCTGGCCCACACTTGATTTGTCTCATATTTGTGCCCCCCCCCCCCCCTTTCCCCTTCCCCCATTTCGCTTACACTATTGATAAGATGTGCTCATTCCTTACTGCTATTCCAGTCTTGCCCTTGCACTCTTTTACCTTTTTATTCCTAATGGAGATTCTACCTGCTTGTCGAAACAACTATTTTTCCCCCCCTTTGTTTTCTGTATGACGGTTTTTTAATCATTTTTTTTAAGGCAATGGCATTGCACAATCTTTTTGTCTATTTATCAATGAGAATACTCTGCTAAGGTTTAATGCTGGGAATGTGATGTTTTCTATACAAAAACTGAATATGCAGATGAAATAAATAGGATTAGAATATAGACTAATTCAAATGGTGATGAGCATCTGTGTCCATTTGTTGGAAGCATGGTAGGTTGTTCTTATGCTTATGATCAATAAGCGTTTGTCTATCTAAATTATGTAGAGTGGGAGAGTTTGTACTGTACATAGATATATTTGTAAAAGTCAGTGGATTTGAAAAGAAAATTATGCTTTTGGGTTCTAGAATTTTATTGTTGAAGCACATGTCGGATGTATGTGGTTGTGATTGTCTCAGTGGTGCACCTACTCTACCCTTTCATTTAGTTTAAGTTGTACCATGGTGCATGATGCCATGTTCTCATCCTTCACTTCCATTCATTCAACATGGTTAACAGTTTAAAACATTCATTTTTTTTTTTTTAAATTAATGAATCATTCATGTATACAGGTCTTTCAGTTCTTATGAAAAGGTAAGACATCAACTTTCTGCGATTTGTACATTTCAGAGTCACCTCCTCAAATGGCTCTCAGCAATGGAATAAGATTCACTGTTTAGAAAGTGAGAGCAAGAACTCCTTATTGTGTTATGCTTTTCCTCCCTCCAAATCTTTTTTCATGTTTTTTCCCCTTGCAGAATAGCTTGATGTTCTTCGTACTTGCAATGTTCTTATTTTATTTTTGTTTTTTTATACTATGTTCTATGATTGCCCCTCTCCCCTTCTCTTTTTCTTTTTTGACAGTCTAGTAGTGTTTTGCCGCGGACAACACAGTGAGTGGTGTGGTTGACTTTTGGCCATACCAGAGAAGAATGATCCATGCTACATTTTTACTTGGTAATCCTATGCATTTTATTTTATTATGAAGTAAAAAAAATCATTAACTTTTGTGGGGGATGGGAAACAGGAGAGCAACCATACATTTTTGTAACTTAATCACTTGAACAAAATTTTCTAAGCAAGTTGATTATTACTCACACTGTTTCCGAGGGGTGAACCAGACTTTTGATTTTTAATGGGAGTTTAATTTATTCCTTCTGGTCTGCACATATTAGTTTCCTTTCGTTTTTCTTGTAATAATTTAAAAATACTGTTTCCTCTCAGATTTTTCATGATTGTGAATAAAAGTAGGAACACTAAGTGATTCTTGTTAAAATCGTGGGAAAAAAAATAAATACTGAAAATGTGCCGAAGAATGTTTGTTTTGATTTCCCCAATCATTACCTGCAGCTCACACGGGCTCATCCACAATCGCGTGTGCAAGGTGACGCAGATGTATATCTAAGTAATCGCGGGCCCTCGACAAAAACTTGCCGAATTAGAAAGGGGAGGGAACGCCTCACAGCAAGCGGTAGGTCCCCTCCCCAATTTCCCCGGTCGCCGAGAGCGGCGCTGCGATCGAATGCAGCCGCGTGCATGGTCTGTCCCGCTCGTCTGCAGCTGGCCTGGTCCATCCTCGGCGGCGGCAGACCACGGCAGACGGAACTCAGCTTAGGCAGAACCCGCTTACTTAGTGGTACACAAACAAACTCTGACGAGCTCGCTGGAGCCCGAGCGCACGAATGGGACCCGAACCCGAACGGCTCCGGTCCCGATCCTACGGCTCCCGTGTGCCGTGTGCTCCTTCGAAACAGTGGACGCCTGCCTAGCCCGATAGGTGTGGCAGCCATATTGTGAAGTGATTCAGGGGTCAGATTATCGGCAAACGTTTGTGGTGATGGGAACGAAAGTAAACAAGATAATTACTGATTGAAAACAAATACATCTCGGTATGAGTCTTATGCCACTACTCTGACAGCTTGTTAACTAGGATAGGTCCTCCACTTTCAGAAGATTATGCGAACAAAGCTAGTAGTTCGCTAAGGTTAAATTTTCTTTTTTAACATTTGATCAATGACAAAAGTTTGCAATTTTTATTATTAAAACTTCGGCGGATGAAACGATGAAACTGAAACTCAATGACGCTTTTTGATTTTGGGTTCCGAAGAAAATGATTTATTCATTCTAGTACGCAAATTTTGGGTCAGCTCTGTGAAATAGGTACAATTGACCTTTTAACTGTGATCCATTACCCCTTCAATATCCTACTTAGGACTTACGCCTGGTGAATGCACTTGTGAATGAGAGTCTTGCTCAGTAAATGCAATTGTTGGTGTTATTTTCGTTACTTTCCTGCCCGTGCGCGATGGTAGGCACATCCTGCTCCAGTTTGGAAAGTGCATAGTAAATTCTTGAAGTGGATGATTTTTTTACTCTTTTAATGTTATTTCTGTACTTTTTCTGCGTTTAAAAAGATTTTTGCTCTACTGGAAGTGATTTTTGTTGTTATTGCTGTGCACTCTTACCATATCCTAATTTGGATTGCCAACTTTCAGCGATGACTCCTGGGATCTTAACTGACAAACCTTTTACTCACCTGTGGTGAGGAAATTGGAATGTGGTAGTGCCTTAGTACCGTCCCCATGTCGGAGACGGCTTTAAAACTGTCAGCTCTCCAGGACTCGGGGGGAGATGGCAGCACAGGTCAGTGTTCAACTGAAGTGCACATTGAATTATCTGTGCTGGGTATCTAATTTGCACAAATTCTTTCATCCTACTTTAAATAGGAGAGAGACGTTTGCGCCAGCTGGAGTCCCTATTTCTTGGTGGGCCCATCCAGGGTCAAGGACAATGCTTCAGCATTGAAACATTATTGGACATCCTCATTGTATTGTATGATGAATGCTGTAACTCATCCCTGCGAAGGGAAAAGACAGTCTCTGAATTTATTGAATTTGGTAGGTTTCATTTTGAAATCCAGCCTTCTGAAATTTAGATGTTTTGTGTACAAAAGAGTTAATGTTTTGACGTGTTCCAGTCAAACCAATTGCAAGCAACATCAAATCTATGCGGTTATCTCGAGATGATTTTGAAATTGTGAAAGTAATTGGCCGAGGGGCCTTTGGGGAAGTATGTGTTGTTAAAATGAAGGGCAGTGACAAGGTCTATGCTATGAAAATACTTAATAAATGGGAAATGCTGAAAAGAGCTGAAACTGCATGTTTTCAAGAAGAAAGAGATGTGCTAGTTTATGGAGATCGGCGCTGGATCACTAATTTGCATTATGCTTTCCAAGATGACAATAATTTGGTAAATTGATAAGACTTGTGTGTTCGTTAATGCTTTGTTGTATTTGGTACTAATTGATTGGATTTTTGGTCTTCTAGTACTTGGTTATGGATTACTATTGTGGAGGGGACCTTTTGACACTTTTAAGTAAATTTGAGGATAGACTGCCTGAAGACATGGCACGATTTTACATAGCTGAAATGATTTTAGCCATTGGTTCAATTCATGATTTGCGATATGTTCATCGAGACATTAAACCAGACAATGTTTTGCTGTGTGCAAATGGACACATCCGCTTGGCAGATTTTGGGTCATGCTTGAAATTATCCCCGGATGGCACTGTGCAAAGCAATGTTGCTGTAGGCACTCCTGATTACATTTCACCAGAAATACTGAGGGTAGGTGTTCCAAAATTTGTTGTATAATTTTCTGGCCTTTTCTTCCATTTTTAATGCTTTTTTAAAATGATTTTCAGGCCATGGAAGATGGTCAAGGGAGGTATGGACCAGAATGTGACTGGTGGTCCCTAGGTGTATGCATGTATGAAATGCTTTATGGTGAAACACCATTTTATGCAGAATCTCTAGTTGAAACGTATGGAAAAATTATGAATCACAAGGTAAATTCCTTTTTTTGGAACGATTGGAGACATAAAACACACTATCTTCATGGCTTAAGTTTAATTTTCTCTCTATATTCAGAATTGCTTCGACTTCCCTTGTGATGTTGGATATGAAGTTTCGGCGGAAGCCAAAGATCTTATGAAGAGACTGATATGTAGTTCGGAGCTGCGATTGGGGCAGAATGGTATTGATGATTTTAAAGTAAGTCTAAGTTAGATTCATCATCACAAGAGTGAATGTCAACTTAACTGTTACCTCTTATAAATTCTCTTTATTTTTCATAGAACCACGCCTGGTTTGTTGGTTTGGACTGGACCAATCTGAGAGACACAACAGCGCCCTACATCCCTGAAGTAAGCAGCCCAACTGACACATCCAACTTTGATGTTGATGAAGCAGACACTCGCACATCTGATGCTGTGCCACCTACTGCGGCCAATCCTGCTTTCTCAGCTCTGCATTTGCCCTTTGTTGGATTCACATTCACCTCAGGAAGGTATGTTTCTCTCAAAGTCATACATGGTTTTATCTCCTGTTTTGAGAAAAAAAAAAAAAAAGAATGTGCTTGAGCCATTCTTGTGTGTTTTGGTTTTAGTTGCATATCAGATTTGGGTGGTGTGCCGAGCAATACGACTGTGATAACACGCCGTCTCAAACAGTTAGAAGAAGAAAACCAAACATTGAGGAGAAGCTTAATAGGTATGTACAGATTTTTTTTTTTTTTCAATGTAAATTGAGTTTTGATTGTGAACATCCTTGTCACTATGCAGATGCTAAGGAAAACAATCTGGCGCACTACCCTAATGATGTATCTTCTAATGAAGAACCCAAAAGATTATCTCCTACTTCTGAAACTGCCAATGGCACTCGACGCCTCCAGGATGAAATCAATACTTTAACAAAGCGGAACTGTGGTAGGAGAAACTTAGATTACTTATGTTTCATCAAGGTGGAATACAAATGGAATTATTGTGTTTTAATCATCAATTTCCTTAATTTTGGTTCTCAGAGCTGGAGAATCAGCTAAAGGTTCTTGAACAATTACAAAACCAGGGATCTGATTTGAAGATTCTATCTAAGGAGGGAGAATCAAGCACTAGAGTTAGAGAATTAGAAAAAATGGTCCGCATGCTGCAGCAAGACAGAGATGATGCTCTCAAGGTAGAAATTTAAGCTCAATCCTATTCAGAAAAGTTACTTTAATGCAGGTTTTCTTCTTGTCGGTTCAAATTTACTCTCAATAATTATAATCATTTCAGGATAAAGCTGATGTACATGAAAAAATTAAAATCCAAGAAAAGGAACTCAAGGAGGCTTTGACACAAAGGAAACTTGCCATGGATGAGTATACTGAAGTATCTGATAAGTGAGTATTCGGAGTTGATGTACCACAAACAACATTCTAGCTATTTAAATATTCTCCTGTTTGTGCAATTTAAATTAATGTGTCTTTTACCATTTTAAGGTTGTCAGAACTTAGACAGCAGAAACAAAAGCTCTCAAGACAAGTTAGAGACAAGGAAGAAGAGTTGGAAGTCGTTATGTCGAAGGTTGATGCATTACGTAATGACATCAGGAAAGCAGAGAAATTACGTAGAGAACTTGAAGCGAGAGTCGATGAAGCTATAGCAGAAGCTACTAAAGAGCGTAAGCTTAGGGAAAGAAGTGAAGAATACTGTCGCCAAGTTGAAGCTGAGGCAGAACAGAGAGTGCGGTCTCGTACAGACAGTACAAGTAGTAATGCTGCTGTTCATGCCAGTCAAGAAATAGCGAGGTGTGTTAAAATGATACTTGATAAATTATAAAGCTCTTTTTGTCATGTATCCACTAAAATTTTGGTTTCTTCAGGCTGAAAGCTGAATTTGAAAAAATTGAAGTTCAATACAATGAAGATTTAAATCAACAACAAACTCGTTATAACATTGAAGTTGGTAGCTTGAGGGAGCAATTACAAGAGTCTGAAAACACCCGAGAAGTTTTGGAGAGAGAGGTACCTTTTTTTTATCTATCCTATTCTTGATTAGATTTTGTACTGTAGTAGAGTACCAGGAAGCAGGTTTAAATTCGCATAGTAGGCATGTATTGCGATTTTAGATGCTATGTCTTAAGTTTTCGCCAACATCATCTTGTCATAAGGGGATTTGTTATTCCACTCATGTTTAAATAATAGCTGGTCCATTGAATGAGAGTGCCTTGTCCATTCCCAGTATATTCTCAATATGACTATTAAAGAGATTGAACTATCACAGGTCGCTATGTTCAAGGAACGGTTAGATTCAATTCGGCTTGAAAGTATAGCAGACAGTGAAGAGGCTGTTGCAGAATTAAGTAGAAGGCATGATAGGGATAAGTCAATGCTACTTGACGAGAATAAGAAACTGATGATAGAAATGGAATCGGTAAGAATTGTATGCAGGTTATCATACCGTGAGAATGCGATATGGAAGACTTGATTTTCAATCTTTTCTTGTAGGCTCGTGATGCTCTTGCCCGTATGCAGGCTGAACGAAGACAACTGGAGAGTGATTACGAAGACCTGAGAACAAAGAAAGATGCCATAGCTCAATGGGAAGCTCAAATTACAGAAATAATTCAGTGGTATGTATTTAAGTTGTATTTGTGTGGCTCTATTGAAACTTTATATTGTCCTTCAATTCATGAAACTTTATTGATCTTTGCAGGGTTAGTGACGAAAAAGATGCTCGAGGATATCTACAAGCTCTAGCGACAAAAATGACAGAGGAGCTTGAGTACTTGAAGCACTCGGGTGTAGGCAACACTCCGGCTGCTGTAAGCACTTTTGGTGTGATTTTATTGTAGGTCTTTTTCAACATTATTCCAATCCCAATTATTTTTTTTAGGATAAAAACTGGAGAAATAGACGCAGTCAGAAACTTGACAAAATGGAACTTCTGAATCTGCAAAGTAGCTTGCAATCTGAAATACAGGCAAAGCAAGCTATTAGTGAAGAACTGAGCAAAACTCGCTCAGAATTAATTGCTGCTCAGAAGTATGGTCTTGTCTCGTAAATTTTTACTAAATGTGTGTTGAAGAAAGCTGGCTTTAAAGTTAACTTGAATTTTCAGGGAGTTGAGAGATGTTCGACAAAGATTGGATAATCTTGCTCACGATGTTAAGCGCAAAGAGTCTCAAGTGAAAGAACTGCAGTCTCGTTTGGACTCCGGAGAAGGATGTAAGTACACCTGTCCTTTTGAACTTTTTTCAAATCCTATGAAATATACAGAGCTTGGGCATGGTTAAACATCTACTCGGCAAATACAAATTTGATAAAAGATGGGAGTGGTATTTTTGAAGCTGTAAGAGTTAATGTAGCAGGAACCATGGTGTCGTCAGTTGTTGTGGTACTTGTTTAAGAAAAGGAAGAGAGATTTATATACACATACACATTTATGATTCTACTATCCTCAGCAATATTAAGCAGGATGTTCTGCCAGGAACTTCACCATTTAGGTTCACTGACATGTATTTGATGTTTATGAATTTTGCTTGCAGCTGCACACTCACCATTTCTTAGAAGTGGAAACCATGGTGATTTTTCTAAAATAATATTTGTTATTTATTTTCCTGATAATTCTTACAATGTAGCCTGGCTTAATGTTGTCTATGGTTGAGATTTAGATGCAAGTTGATATTCGTAACATATTGGAGTCGCCACAAGCTCTATGTTCTGTTGTATGTATATCTTTCAATTTTCTTAAATCTACTATTCTTTTTCAATATCATACATATCTCTCTGTCTCTGTTCCTGAATCTGTATTTATTTTTGATATGTGTGCCTCTTAGGCATTGCTATTCCAAAGTATGAAAGTACAGTATTTACTACCACATGAGGCTGCCCATTGCAAGCTAATTGAACTTATTTACATGAACAATGTTATGACTGTCTCTGAGAAAAATAAGTCATGCATTTATGAAACAGCCCTAAGTAAAAGACTATCAGTAAAAGACTCCTATAAGTAGACATTAGAAAATAATTAGAGCATGCAGTGCAACCAAGTGATATATTTTGTTTTGTGATTTTCATTTTATCTTAAGGCTTAAGGCCTCTATAATCACTTTAGATATTGTTTTAACATCATTGTTTATGCAAATATAAACTGCTAATTGTGAGGTGGCACGGTTGTCTGCAGAATTTGAACTCATTTCTGTTGCAAATTTGCATTATTATTCATGTTGTCTTTACAAAACTTTTCATATCACCTAATTGACATCAAGCCATTTCATCAATCGTCATGGGTCCATTACCCTGTAGAAAGAAAGTTCTGCTCTTTATGCTTGCTTTTAAGGAGGACATTGACATTGAGTATGTGTAGGAATTTGCAGGGCTTTATTTTCTTGGTTGAGTTTCAAGGTCTCCTTTCACTTAATTTTGAGAGAAGTTATTGAAAATATTTTTATTTTTGTTCTGTGATGATTTCATTTTTACCTGACAATTTAAAAAGAAATCCTGGCCTGTTAGTTGCAATTTATATTTGTATAGATTCGATGTTGGGACATTTTGGGAATTTTCAGAGTCGGCTTTTAAACAGCTTTCACCATGACAATATGGAGGTTTATGGTTGTGGTGACATTTTCTTTTTTTTTTCCATTGTATCTGTGTAGACAAAGTTCCTCTGTTTATCGGTGTGACAACGTGCATTTGGGGCATTATCTTGCTCCTCATGCGAATGTATTTGTGACTGTTGGGGTCCATGTCCCCTCTTTCTCCATTCTGCATCGCCAGGGTGTCTGGTAATGTACGCTGCCCAATGTCCGATGCCCGCTGCCTCCATACCCGCTCGCATTTCCTAGGCTCATAATACCTGTTTGTGCGGAATATGGAACATGACTTTGACAGCTTGTTGTGAACAGAGAGAGGAGCAACAATGTTGTCTTGAGATTTGACACTAAAGCATTGGATTCTTCTGATAAAAAAGAAATTTGTAGAAGCTTTGCTGGATTTGCAGCTTGCTAGTGGTTTCCATTTTCCCTCCTCTTATCTCCTTCAATCTTGTTCTTTTAGTCTGCTGCGTACCGTAGGAGAGTTGTGAACTCTTTGTCACAGTCGATGTGAAGCTTCAAAGGCCGATTGTTATGTCATCAGTGTCAGGATTCAGGATGCAGACACTTGCAACACATTTGATGTGTGGTGAATCTGACCTTTGCCAGGCGCTCTAGAGTGATGACTTCAACAGTTGTCCACAGTTGAGGGGGAAAAATACAACTAATGTAAATGAAGCCTCTCCATTTCGTTCCAACTGGTTACCCCTTTTCCAAACCACACCAGCCCTTGTTGCAGTTAACCTAATTGGACTGATCTCTGCTCTTGCTCTGCTTGTTGGTTGTTGCAATCGCCTGATAGGCCCCACCATATGCTTTCTAGGTTTTCGAGTAAAACAAAATGCAATGCTCTCTGTACATGCTGAATTGATGAAGTGTGACTGCCACTGTGGTTTGCGCTATTTTAACCCTGTCTTACAACTGTGCCATTTCAAATGAATCTTAATGAGTTCAATTGCTGCTCAGTTGAGTGCCGAAACAAGGTTTTGAAATAATGTAGTCAGAAAGTGAAGACAGTTGAATTGTCTGTGGTCAGATGACCATGGGACGTCTATTTGCATTTCTTGCAAATTTCTATCTTACAGGCATGAGGCATGGTGTCATCTTTTATTTAGCTATGCAGAGCAATTGCAATGAGATGTAATTTCAACTCCTTGTTATGTAAATTGTGTTGGTTTTTGTGTGTTTAAGTTATTGGTTTAGTTCCTCTAGCCCCATTTGAGTTTGTGTGACTTTTAAAGTCAATCCCCACCCCTCACCCCCTTTTCTCCCCTTTTTAAAAGTGTAAGAACAAGCCTTATTTTTTGGAGAGTTTAGAATGCTTTTGTTTTCAGATTTACATATTGTTTACTTACTTCAAACTGCACTTAAATCTTTTCTAATTTATTGAAATTATTTTCCAGTCCTGGAACGACCCTCTTCTCAGATGTCTTACCTGGACCACTTCCTGAAAGAATCTTCTGCTCGGCATGGAGGGTCTGTTGAAAGTGAAGAGGGTGACATTGAAGATAATCGGGCTCCATCAGTTTCAAGTAGCAAGTCTAACCTTTCGGAGCTAAGCATTGTGAGTACTCGAAGGAATACACTTTAGTTATTGTAGATACACCCAATTTTCTTCTTGCACTGTATGGTTAGCTTTTTCATTCTTCTCACTCTATCCTTGGAACATAGGGCACAATTCTGAATAAACTGTTGAGTTCTATCATTTTATCATCTTTTACCAATATTGATGTAATGTGTATGGTGCGGCATTTCATTGCATCTGGGTGTGGCACCACTTGTTGGCGTTCAAATAGATGTCGTGTGCTGATGGGTTTGGTGGGAAAGCATTCTGTCTGTTTCTTCTGTTGCTTATAAGATTTTAAATTATGCAAATTTTGTTTGCATGTTTGTGAATACTATAGTTTGTCGAAACTAGTCAAAATTTTACACAGTTCATATTGAACACAGTTTGAAAATCTAGTCGTTTTGCTCAATGCAATATGTACCTGTTTTATATCCATGCCCATAGAATTTGCCACTGTGGATCATATTGATGCCAAATTTTTTGCCCTACCTTAGGCAAAAACAGCAGTATTATCATTTTTAAAAAGAATGATGTCTTGATTTGTTTTTATTTGACATACCTGCTCCTTCCTTTACACTCTGTTTGTAATTTATTATTGGCATGAAGGTCGTGAGCTATTCTCAGCTAGTCATTTTTGCTACAAAGCTACCGTTACCTGTTGAAAATGAATTGAGTAGTTATTAGAAGTTTGTGATGTTATACAACTAGTTTTTTATGTGTAGTTATGTGTGGTCAATGTTACCTTTTTCTGCCCTGCCGTTTATGTTTGTGGGCTTCTTTGCATGTGAGCTTATATGTGAGGCATGTGTGCATGATTTAAGACACTTCACCGTAGCATCTGACTATTTGTCACTTGTAGTCTTTGTTTATGGTTCGCCAATTGACTTATGTTCCTTCCTTACCTTATATGTCACCGCATGTGGTAATTCCTGTATAATTTTATGTTTACATAGTTATGATGAAATAAAAGGCTTTTTTGAATATTGTGAGCTGGAGCATGTTTCACTGGCTTATTTGGTCTCTTACCTATCCTCTGCATGTGTACCTGTGTTTTGTTTCCTCTCTTCACATTCAGTGCTGAGATTTATCGAATAGCAGATGTGTTCCCTCTTAAATTACATAAAGAATTTAGACTGGAGGTGAAAAGGGTAAAGAGATCTACTTGGGATGCCATCTTCCTTTTTCTTTTCTTTTTTTTCTTTTTTGCATTTCTTGAATTTACCACGTTGATAGTTGAAAAAGATGCATACTGAAAGTATTTATTGTATCAAGTAATTTGCAGTGCCAAAAGTAAACTTAATTACTTGCATTGCGTATTTCTCTGAAGAAATTCTGTAAAACACCCTCTCCTTTTTCTAATATTGGTACTGTCTGCCTGAGAAAGCTGATAAGATAAGTGGTGCTCCCATGAGATAGTGAAGATCTGGTGCACATTGTTTTTGTATACCTACATTGGTAGAGCCATAAGCATTTCTTAGAGCTATATTTATTTGAAGTTGGCACTCTGCAATATACGTTTTTATTATGTAATTAAAGCATGGAGCATATCAGCCATAATAGTTCAGGGTGTTCATTCTTGTACACTATTAACATAAAGGTGTGTATTCTGCGCTGTTGGCGAATTAATTTTAAAGAGCAATGTCCAAATTGTTCTGTCCAATTACCGTTGGTATAATAGACTCTTTGTGGTGCGCTGGTTACATTCTGGTAGGACCGGGTTCTGGTGGATTTACTCACAAACTTTGTACCTTTTCTCTTGTTTTTACAGGATCCTGGTTCTCCTCTAGGGCTAGACTTAAACCTTAGCATGGGACATCATAGTGGAGGGAAGCTTCCACCTCACCTTGTTCCTCATCATATGAATATTGCAGCAATGAAACCCAAGTCCCATCAATTTCTTGTTCGCACATTTAGCTCACCAACAAAGTGCAATCATTGCACGTCACTCATGGTGGGATTGACACGACAGGGGGTTGTTTGTGAGGTTTGTGGGTTTGCATGTCACATGTCCTGTTGTGACAAAGTGCCTGCTGTCTGTCCTGTTCCTCCGGATCAAAGTAAGCATTAAGTGTTGTGAATGCAATTAATAATGTCACATTCTCGTGTTTTGTTTGCGGTTTTAAATGTGTTTCCTATCCACAGCCAAAAGACCATTGGGTATAGACCCAACGAGAGGTATTGGAACTGCCTATGAAGGTTATGTTAAAGTTCCCAAAACAGGTGGAGTCAAGAAAGGCTGGGTGAGGCAATTTGTAGTTGTCTGCGACTTCAAATTGTTTTTGTATGACATCTCCCCGGATAGAAATGCGCTTCCATCAGTTTATGTGTCTCAAGTTTTGGACATGAGGGATGAAGACTTTGCAGTCAGCTCAGTCCGGGAATCAGATGTGATACATGCAACGAAGAAGGATATACCATGTATATTTAGGGTAGGTATTCTACTTACCCCTGCGTGTGAAACACAACTACACACCTCTTTAAATGTTAAATGTTCACATTTTCTTCATGTTTTCTTTAAAAGATTACAACATCTTTAATGGATCCTCCATGGCTGAAGAACCATACTTTGATGCTGGCTGATACAGAAAGTGAAAAAACCAAGTGGGTTGTTGCTTTAAGTGAATTACATCGGATTCTTAAACGCAACAATCTTCCTAACACCACTGTATGTATGAGTGATCTTGCTGATTTGCTTTATTACAAAGTTGAAATCTAATTCTGTGTTTTTAAATAACTGACATGCTTTCAGATATTCCGTGCTAAAGAATTACTAGACAACACACTTGCCTTCATCAAAAATGCCATGTCAGGTGCAATTGTTGATCCAGATCGTCTAGTCATAGGTACAGAGGAGGGGTTGTTCTGCTTGGATTTAGATCGCAATGGTGAGTTCGGCTCTCTTAGTTTGTTTAGTTCAAAAACAAATTCAATTCCACTAACTCTTATAATTTGTCAATCTACAGAAATGGCCCGTGTTGGAGAAGGCAAGAAAGTGTATCAACTAGAATATGTGCCCGAGGAGCAGCTGTTGGTCGTTTTGTCTGGCAAGCAACGGCATGTTCGTCTCATCCCTGTACGTGCCTTGGATGGGGATGATGTGGAATGGATCAAGGTCGCTGAAACCAAGGGTTGCCTTACATTTGCAACTGGTGTAATGTCGCGTACACCCCAGGTTACATACTGTTTGTGTGTGGCAATTAAAAGACAGGTACTGTATTTCTCAACAAAAAAAAAAAAGGACAGGTTTAAACAATGGCAACTCATTCTCTTAATTTATACTTTTTAATTACAGAACTCTTCTCAAGTGATAATATATGAAATAACTAGAACAAAAACACGCCACAAGCGCTTGAGAGAGGTTATGCTTCCAACCACAGCCCAGTCACTGAACATTCTTGGTGAAGGACGCCTTTGCATAGGATATCAGTCTGGATTCAGTGTGTATAGTATTGCTGGAGATCACCATGCTATCTCATTGGTTCATCCTGACAATCAGCTTCTTGGTTTCCTTGCATACAGTGCTGTAGATGCAATGCGCTGTGTTGAACTGTCTCGTGGCGAGTTCCTTCTTGTGTTCCAAACTCTTGGACTTTACGTTGATGCTCAGGGTCGCAAATCCCGTGATCGTGAAATCATGTATCCTGCCATCCCTTTGTTTGTGAGCTACTGTGATGGGCACCTGCTAGTTTACACTGAAACCCACATTGACGTGTTCAACGCTGCATCCGGAGAATGGGTGCAAACTGTTAACGTAAAGCGAGCACGCCCGCTCAACTCATCTGGGTCCCTCAGCATGTGTGTCATTAATGACATGCCTCACATTATTTATATTTGCAATGTTCACCAAAGGGAGCAAATCAATGTTACTGGGGTGGATGCTTCTGGGCGAGTCGTCCCTCGCCCACGCCGTAGATTCTCTATGAGAGAAGGTCATCGTACAGCAAGGGCACCAGATCGCCGCTCTAAAATGATATCGGCACCAACTAATTTCAACCACATAAGCCATATGGGTCCTGGTGATGGGATTCAAATACAGCGTCTACTAGATCTTCCTACGACACTAGAAACAGCTGATCAAAGGGTGAATATACTTTCAGTATCTTTATTTTGTGGTGGAAATAGAGCAGTCATTTATATATATTTTTTTAACATAATTGCTCAGGGTTTTCATAGTGGAGCATCAAGCTCATCCAAGATGACTGCGACACCTCCCAGACATGCTCCTCATCCCCCTCCACATCAAGAACAGCGGCGTATGTCAGGAAATATGCAACGTACACCGCCTCCAAGTTATACAGGACACAATGGTCTGTCAAACTTGAATTTCACTTGAATTTCAGGGTTAACCCGCGTCTTTTTGCATGATGTGCCCTCCAGCTTTAATACATATATTTCTTACCTGTCTGTCCCAGGGTCCAACTTGTCTTCCAGACGGGGCATGGCTCCACCTCGACCCTCGGTGACGCCACCATCTCTTCCTCGCTCTCCTGATTCGGCTCCTATTGATGGAGCTGTAGGAAATAATTCAGATCCTCTGGCGTCAATGTCTTCTTTGTCTCACCCAAGCCATTCCAGTGTCTCATCCCTACATGAAATAATGCGGGTATGTTTGCTATAGTTATCTTATCCATTTAATTTTGTTTCTTGATAGGTTTTTCTGTATTTTTCCAACTTTTTCTATCCATTTTACAGGAAGCATCAGCCAGTGGAGGAAGTCCTCGTCACTCTATTGCATCGAACAACAGCAGCAACCCCAGCACGCCACCCAGCCCTGCTCATGGAGATCATGGTTCTTCTAGCTATGATAGCTAAATCATTGCCTACTTATCTCAGTTTTTTCCTTGTCTTTTGTTTTAACTTACCTAGGTTTCTCTGCTTAGTGAATGTAAGCATCCAAAGATTCAAAATAGTTGCCTGCAACGTGATGTATGAATTCGTTAACTGCAAATCAAGTACTGCCTTATATTGTATTGTCCCAGACTTTGCATCTCACTATGCCTGCAAGATTATCCCGTTTGCTTGTTTGATAGCTTGTTTGTTTCGTTTTGTTTTCACTTTGTAAAATCTCAGTTTGTGAAATGTGGAGGTTCACAATGTTTGCTGATAAATTCAGGAAGCGTGTGTCTATACTTATTGCCATCTACTCTTAGACTATAAGTATATTTTAAATTATTTGTGTTTATCCAATTGGCTGAGCTTATGCTTTCATTACTATATTGATGCATCATATGTATTAGTTGTGTCCATTTCTTTGCTTTGTGCCATCAGTTTCCATTGGTTGGAAGTGTTCTGGAGAAGCAGAATGCTGGCCACTCAACCTATGTATCCTCAATGTATTCAGTATACTTGATCTAGAATAGAAGAGAATGTATTTGAAAAGATACTTTCGGTTTGTTTTGTCAAATAATCCCTGTATAAAAAGACTCAGCAGATTCTGCCACTGAATTCATATAGTCTGACTAGGTTCTCCTATGCAGAAACACATGTATATTCATATACATTGTAAGTTTTATTATGGGAAAGACTAAGGGAACTGATTTTCACAGCAGTAAGGGCATTGTACTTCACTTCAAGTCTCATGTGTTGTATCATTTTTTTTAAACATTGTTTTTTGTTTGACCACTGATGTTAATTACTATGGGCACACCTTCTTGACTAGTGTCATTCCTTCTCTGTTTTTTTTTCCCTCTTTCTCTTTTGTTTTCCCCTTTTTCTTAAAAAAATTGTGGGGGTGGTACACAAGTAGTCTTGGATTGAGCTAACTTGACCAAAAGAAATACTGCCACTGATAAATAAATTTCTGATGACCAAAATGTCAATTAAGAGGACTCAGTCGGTTTGCAGTTTTCACTTTTGTCTAAAGTTAGGGAAGGAGGTAAAGTATTATGTAATTGTGTAGATTTTAAACTAAAACAAACTGACTGGTTATTGGGTATTACTGAATTTTTAGAAATGATACTGTAGCGCTTTTGTGGAACCTCAATCCGCAGGTAAAGTCCACAATCCTATTTTTAAAAAATATTGCCCTTTGTGCATTATATCAGTATTTAAGTTGTCTTTCCCTGTTTGTCATTATTGTGTGTTTTCCTTAATCTTCGATCAAAGGTTCAAATGAAGTACTTAGAGGTCTGTTTTGTATGATCTTTGGAGATGTAAATAATAAACAGAGTCAGTGCAATTGGAATGATTGGTGGGTTGAGAAAATTTCATCTGTGCAGTATTGTGTGTTTGTGAGCAACCTCCTTGTTCCTGTTAATTTTAGTCAATGAAATGTCATAAAATATTGGATACCGTGAAAGCAAGGACTCTTAAACGGAATTGTATTACTTATTATTTATTATTGCAGGGAGAAGCATTGCCAAGCAATGCTGCTTTTCTGATTAAAGCATTATTTATATGAAATATTATGATTTATTTGTATTCATCTCTCTCATAAGAGAATTGTAATTTATGCCTGCATGTCATCTGCTGATTTCTAGTTATTTCATCGACTGTTGTATTAGCAGCGTTTGATTTTCAGGAAATTTTAAAAGATTATTTATTGCGGTGTCTGTTGGTATTATTGCATGACCTGCAGTATGTATCTCAGAAATAGCATCTAGTCATTGTCATACTTGAATTATTATCACCATAAATGGTATGGTATCACCAGCATATTATTTCATGTTTTTTTCCATTTCCGACATTTTTCGTTGTTGTAACCAGACTAAATTTGTACTGTAATATGAGCATATAGGAAGTCCAATACTGTGCACACATCCTCGTCTTAACCTTGTACCCTTGTCAGCATTATTCTAATGCGTTGACTAAAAGGAAAAATGATTTCTAAATCTTAAATTTATCATGGAGTGTATTTTTGGCCATCTTTTTCAAGCCATGACTTTACACTCATCAATAGGTAAGGGACAATAATTTAACACTTGTGTAGTATAACACTGTATTTCATATGAGTACAAAATGTACGTACCTTAATAACTAAGAACAAAGTCTAACATAGTAATAGCGTTTTGTGTACGGAATTTTCATATTGCAATAATAAATCATCTAGCTCTTGTATTCTGATCATGATTGTAGCATGAATCAGTTTTATAAATAGTTAGTTCTAGATGCCATCAATATGGACGAGGGTGTAAGTTGGTGGATGTTTGGTTGTTCGTTAAATAACTTGCCATGTATGTTGCCATGCCTTAATAACTCCATTGCTGTATGCCTCCTCATAACTTATCGTGAAAATATTGTATGTGCTCCATCTGGTGATAGATAAATGTGTTTTTCTTTTTCTTGTTTTTAAATGAGATGTCTTCATTTAGGCATGGTGCTAAGATTCATCTAACATGTGTGGACACAATTGCTCAGGTTGTAGGTACCATTTATCACAAGTAGTGTATGTTACTTAATTTTGATCTTGGTCTGGATAAATCATATATTTAACATTTAGAAGAATCCTTCATACTGAGATCTGATGATTTGTGTCAATATTCTGTACTCATTCACATGATATCATTTTTCTCACTAAGATGGTCACATTAGAAATTTTTGTGATCATGGTTGGCTTGATATGACTTAAAAAAGTGGCTGTCAGACTTTTCTCAAAGCTGGCAATTGCAATTCTAATTTTATTTGCATTTCCACAAACCAGTCTTAACAAAGCATTCAAATCAACTACTCCACAGCTATGCTAGTAATGCTGGGCGATATATTAATTCAGTCACTGTTTATCTTATCAAGAAATTGTCTACCTTATATTCATAAGTACATCTGTATGTTATGTTTCATATTTTTTTATAATTTACAGCTCTTAGTAAAAAGTTATCAATACCAATATGTGACTTATTACATTCTTACAAAACCCTTCTCCCCCTCATTTTCTGAGCTTGAGTCACAAGTCATAGATAAAACGTTACGCATTTCTCATTTTGTACATTCGAGTGAGAGGGGATAAAATCTTTTTGATCACTGGTACAGACCACGCTCTTCCTAACAAACCCTGGCGTTTGGTGATGGAGATATCAGGTCCGTCTGTGTAGTGGGTTGGAAAACCAAACAGACGTTCTCTTTCTGTGATAAGAAGACCACTTTCATTGCCATCCTCAATAACTGGTAACTGCATCTCTTTCCCTGAAACAGACTCGTTTTAAAAATACACTTAAAATTCTGACACAGCACGAAATCACAAGCATGAACTTACCAGTTGTCTGAGAGTGAAACGTGGTTGTTAGTGTAGGTAAAGTTTGAACCACAGCTTTCCTGTATGGTTCTAGTATCTCGTTGAGACTCAGAGGTGGCCGGTCAGTCTCCTGTAGGCTGTGAAGTTCTGGAATGTTTCCCCAGAAGAAACGCGCCCTTTTGGCTGGAAGAAATTGAATTCCATCCCACTTAGCTGGTTTACACTGCAAAGTCCTTTATAAAAAAAGGAGAGTGAAATTGTTATTCTTACTTTGTGAAGAAAAAAAAACTATTTTCAGAAGGAATTTTAATAATTCGTATTTCCACACTGTCCTTACTTGGAAATTGTGTCTCTAAAATTATGAGGCATGGCTGCAACATTCTCATATAACCAGTAGAGTGTGTTCCCTCTACTCACAGCATCTGCTTGAAGACCTTTCAGAACACGGTTAAAATCAAAAAACAGTACCCCTGATTCAGCAGGGTCTGCAAGAAGGTAGAGGTACTGATTAAGTTTCAAAACCACTTAACACAGGCCACTGCTTTACAATCACCAGCATTAGCTCAGCTTTTGCTTACCATACAAGCCCTTGCGAGTGGGATTTGCAAGACTTAGTTGGTTGCAAGGTGACCCACCCAATACCAGATCAATAGGACCAAGTGATTTTAGCTTTGGGGAAGACAGATTGCTGACACTTCCTAAATGCTTGATCCTTCCAAAATAGTGATAATCTAGTAGAGCTATAGCAGTATCATCAATTTCACATGAGAAATATTCTTCAACCTCTAGCCCCAAGGCATCTAACACAAGGAGTCCTAGGACAGCCAGACACAATTAGATGGATTGTATGTGCATCTAACTAGTCCCTCTATAAACATGTTGTAAAAATTGCACTAACCAGTTCCAATACCGTCAAACATTGAAAGCACTCTCAACGCCTTTTTTTCTTTCAAAAATGTTTTCTCCTGAAGTTGAGACAGCACTAACTGAACAGAAAATAAATTTGGTTCAAGTCAAATAAGAGTTTTTAATCATACAAAATTAATAAAAAAAATAAAAATTATTTCAGAAATACCCTTTCTTCAAAATCATGTCTTGGTTTTGGAAGTGAGCGAATGTTCACCTTGCCAACGCAGTTGTAACATAATATCCTGCACATACCACAAAAAAGAAATAGTGAGCCAAACAACATCACAAAGTCAAACCAGTTACAGTCATAATTAATTACCGGAGTTTGTATATTGTGAGACATCTCACACTAGTACACTTCTCACACTTCGGAAGGAAATTGGCAGCACATGAAAATTAGAAGTGACGATTTAGACTGTGTTTTCTTATTTATAAGTTTGGCTCCTCATGTAAAACAGCCTTACCTGCAATGAACTTCCAGCAGACCAATTTAGCACGACATTCTTGCAAGTTGACTGGAAGAAGAGAGAATGAATATACAGGGGGAAAAAACTATCAAACAAAGTTATTATTAGCGGTGCAAAAATAAAACCATTGCTTACTAAACAAGCTGGGCAAGTAGCGCCGTACAGCCATGGATGTTCTTCCTTGTCCTCCTGTGCTACAACAGTTTTACACACGACACACTGGGCAGCGGTCACATCACCACCCCCCTGACGCGGGGAGGCGGACCGCGTGCGTCGCCGCTTCAATGCCGAAGTGTCGTAGTCAGACATTACTATGAGATAGAAAACGCCCAGATACGCACCGAAGTCGCACAGAGCCGACTTGGCCAAGAAATCGGTGATCTCTTGGTGGAGCGCAGCGCACACAGCCTGAGCTGAACTGTTGCTGCGGTTGCAGTGCAGTCGCGACAGAAGCGCTGCGCTGCCAGCGTCCGGTCGGTTCAGGCTCACCTGAACCGCGCATCCCCAATCCCAGTTAAGCCAAATGACAATTGTGTGTATTTCATTTAAATAGGTCTGTGAGTTGCACGGGCATGATGATCTAGGTATGGGATGGTGCTTAAATGATTTTTACTATATCAGTTCTTTGTTTTATATGCCATTTTTATTACTTTCAAACAGCTTCTTAAAAAAAATATTTCATATATCTATTTCTTTTATAGCAGACTCTTTGGTCATAATGTATTCTGTGTGAATGGCCTGGAAGCGTTGCAGGAGCCTGGTCAAATTTTCTCCAGTCTTTCCCGATACCGGAATTATTTCATCACCTATTCTTTGAAGGAGATGTTGATAATTTTCCTGAAAAATACAACACATCTGTTAAGACCTCCAGAGAAGAACATGCAAATGTGTGCAATTTTATATGCTATTAATATTATACCTGTGAGTCTGGCAGATCTATTTTGTTAGCAATTATTAATTGAGGTCTCTCTGCTAATTCTGGACTAAAGTGTTTGAGCTCATTGCGCAAAGCATCTAGTTGATGCCATGGTTCTGGCTCGGATAGGTCTAGCACCATAGCCAATGCACTGCAACGTTCCGCATGCCTCAGAAAACCTACTCCCAATCCTTTGTTTTTGTGTGAGTCCACCACAAGACCTGGCAAATCAGCGACTAGAATTTTTTTTTTTTAATGGACAAAATATTAGTTTTAGTCTCTACAGGTATTTAGAGTATGAATCCAGAGCAAGAATGTTTCTTTAATCACAATAATGGAAAACTTACCAGCTAGCTGGGTATGATCACTGTACTGGACTATTCCTATATATGGCCTAAGAGTTGTGAATGGATATGGAGCTACTTTAGGCTTGGCTCTGGAAATAGCTTGAAGTAGCGTGCTTTTCCCAGCATTCGGAAATCCAATCTGGAATTTTAAAGTTTTTTTTTATTTAATTATTTTATTTAACTATTTTATTTAATAGTTTCAGAGGTTTCGCTACTTTTTGGAAGCATTGACCGACTTACCAAGCCAATATCTGCCATACTACGCATCTCAAGAAAGTATGTCATACTTTCCCCCTCTCCTCCATACTCAGCAACTTGGGGTGTTTGGTTCACATCTGTTCTAAAATAGTAATTTCCACGCCCCCCACTGCCTCCCCGGGCAGCTACAAACAATGTGTTTTCTAATTCCAGATCACCAACAACTTTCCCTGCGTCATTTTTAATAACAGTGCCAACAGGAACCTGGAGAGAAAAGAAGGTAATTGCAATAGATTGTGGACAAAAATTGATGAAGATATGACCCTTATGTCTCCATTCCCTTGACCAGCTATTACTTACTTTCACAACTGTGTGTTTGGCATTTTTTCCAAAACAATTTTTGTTCTGGCCTGGTTCTCCATGTTCTGCTTTGATTGTAGGTGGGATGTGCGCAAGATCTCGTACTTCCCTTGTGGCCTACCATACAAGTGTGAGTATACAGGATTAATTTTGGGGTCATGAAATGTGCAGACCATCACCAAAAAAATTTAAATGTACCACTCACATGAAATACAATATGTCCACCTGAACCACCATCTCCACCATCAGGACCAGCAAACTCGTTAGAAAAAATTCTTAACAGAGATATGCAGCCATCACCACCATTACCTCCTACAGCCATTACTTTTCGGTAATCAACCATACTTTTAGCCTGAAAATAAACAGAAAGTAGACATTTTGCAATGCAAGCCACAGACAAAATTTTCTCATGCACAAGAATAATAGCTTACTATATTCTTGAAAGATTTTCCTTTTTTGGGACGCAAAGGGACAGCCGCCACATCTCCTGAGAGCAGCCTGATACTCCAGGGCCCACGGCAATGTGACCATTGCACTATTAGTCGTGGTATGGAAAACATGCTACTGTAAGGACATCATGAACAAAAATGTCAAAATGATTAAGAGCACAGAACTCTGTTTTATCATGCTCCTGAAAGTTTGCCTTGGTGATTCTGATCCTTTCCTGGGGTCAAGAAAACAAAGTATAAACTTTTGCCCAATAAAATTTATTTGATACATACACCTAAAATGCTTTCAAGTGTGCTGCCAAGAACATTTTGATGAAACTCCAGAACTGCTTTTCTGCACATTGGAATCTCATAAGAGAGGTAACACAAGCGGAAACACAAGCTTCTCTTACTACTACTGATACAGTAAAATTCACTAACTTTGACTACATCAGAAAGGACTTCACCAGCAACATCCCACAATAATGTGTAAAACTTATCTTCTGTGAATGATTCATTAACTGTATAAGATATATCAAATGTATAAGAAACTGGGTAGGGACATATGCCACCAACACACGGTTTTCCAGACTGAACAGTAACATATACATTCTTGGCCCATAATTGTCTCCAACTACTAAGAGGGAACATTGCAAGTGCAAGTGTATCAACATGTAATAAAATTATAGGGTGGGTGACACCACCACTATGTCGCAAATATAGTTCTGCCAAAAGGAATTCGTCTGATCCATTCTTGAGAATGAATCTCTTATTACTTGGTGCCTCATCAACGCTGTCTTCTACAGCAATTTTATAATTAGCCATCTCAAACATTGACTGAAGCTCAAGAATAGCTGTCACAAATAAATCAGAAAATTCATTCTTTCCAATCAATAATGTTTGAGTGATTACAGGAGCTCTTTGAAAGTCTACCACAGAATGATTCAGGACATAGAAAGAATAAAACAAAATATCACAATCACAATCTGCCCACGATTGCAATGCAGAAGCAATACCACCATCCCTAGGAAGAACTGTCTTATCTATCAAATGACTGCAGTTTAATTTCAGGTTCATTTCTTTTATAAGGTGGTCTAAAACAAAAAAAGTAGGGCTTGAATTATTATTTAAGATGCCCTGGTTTAAAAGTCTGATGAATAATGGATGTAAGGCGGGGTCATCAACTTTTCCCTTCAAATAAAAATCAACTACACCCTCCACAAGGAAACTCAGGGAGTTTTTAACAAGGGAAAACCTATGAACAACAGCATCTTCTGAGTGAAAGCCCTTTTCTAAATTGCGATATCCAACATTACTGTATGCAGGGAATAATGACCAATCAAACAAGGAACATTCAATAAGAAGCAGATTGGCATGACCAGCCATGTCAACGACTTGCCACGAATCGGACCATATTCTTTTGCCCAAATAGTCAGCTCCCTGACCGCTGCATAGGGAAACTACTATATTCCCTCCGGGCAACGCCAATAAGTTTGAAGCACTTCCAAAAAATAAGCACAATAGTTCTCTGTTTTTATTGATTTTCATTTTGCCTCCAGTGTGAGGAAAGTTAAATATAATCTTGTTAAATCTCTTGCCCATGAGAGGTTCACACTCATGAATTTTAGTGGCATCAATGCCTGACAACACTCTCACTCCTGAAACAATAACAAAATGTGTTCCAATGCAGAAACGTCCTCAGGAGTCAGAAATGCAAAGTTTGAAGGTATAAACTGACTTACCATGAGACCTGAGAATTTCGCAATTTGTTATTTGTTTCTCAGTGAGAATACTTTCATAGCATGTGGCAGTAAGTTTAAGTTCAAGTCCAATGTTTAGCAATCCTACAGAAAAGGAAAAATTCCCTTCTCCCAGTAAGAGGACTGAATCACCAGGTGCAAAGATGTCACGCCGCATGATAAATCACAGTTGCGACTGAAATATAAACTATGAATCACAATGTGCTGCTAGCTTGAATCCCATACTGTCAATGTCCCAACTTAAAATTTGACTCGTACATCGCACAGAAAAACACCAGACACCAGTAACTGTGACTCCGCTCAAAGAAAAGGTAGACTACACTCAAACCACAACAAGACAAACCCGGTCCAAAGGTACTGATGCTTAACGAGACGGCCCACCGATGAAATCGGAGCTAAATACGCTGTTCTGATATCTTTCCCGGACGTAGCAGGTACTGTCAGTTATTGAATTGACATAGCCACTGTAAATACGAACATGCAATTTCTTGGTTAGGCATGTATTCCTTGAATGAATGGGAGGTGGTACGTGGGCTTGCCTACCCCCCAGGCGGTGGCTGGGCCCGGAGCCGGCAAGGAGGTTGTCTGGTAGGCGATCTACCCATTTAGCCTTTAAGCAGTCATGGGGTTCATGACCCTCGACGCTCAAACCGCCGGTGACTACACGTAAAAATTCGCGATGATTTATTACAACGGTCTCCCGTTCCCCAAGTGTATTAAAAGGGGAGTGGGCCTCCCCCGTGCGCCGCCCTGTTCTCCCTAACAAATAATAATTAATGACGTCGTGCAGGCAACGTTTTTGTCCGAGAGTGTGTATTCCGTAGAAGGACTGCGACTACGTTCAGTTGTAAATTTCATTTGCGAGTTCAGAAAGTCCGGCACAGCGGACACCGGACAACGCACAACGCTTGTTGAAGGCGAGCGCGCACGCAACGCCCCTGTCGGCAGGCATCGGAAGCCGTAAGCATCAACCAGCCCGTGTCCCGACGGCGATCGACGGACCATAGAGCGGACCCACCCTGGTTGTGGTCGGTGAAGGATCCCCGAATCACGCGTGGATATATTTTGTGGTGGTTATGGTTTGTGGGGATGAAACGGCGTCTGCTGGAGACTGCGGCACGGACCCGAGCATGCTCTCCTAGCCGCCTGCGTGTCTCGCGGGAGCCGCTCCTCGCCGCGCTCGTGCCGTGATATACCAATGGCTACTGCTATCAGTGATACTACGAACCCAGTGTAGTTGACCCCCGGATCAAGCGGTGTGAGCCTGCCCAGACCCAGGCTCCGACCAAAATGGCCTCGCACCCCAACGCCAATAAAAGAGAATGTCAGCCGACCTCGTCCAAGTTGCCGCAACACCAGAAAGCGGCGGGGACGGGGTCCAGCTTCGAGCCTTTGGACAAAACGGCGAGCAACACTCTCAAAGTAAGGATGCGGACATGTACGGGGACATGTCTCTGGCCGCACTTGGGCCCTTTGTTTATGTTCACCCTTTCTCATTATCGATGCTGGGCTCCGGTCTGTTTCTCGGGCTACCTGCCATTGATAAATGGTGATAATTGAATTACTCACCCTTTCGGTCCTCTGTGGCTGACGTCTTCCCCATTAAAGCAGTGTAGTAATAACAAATATCACTGACCATACTCAAATTCAGCTCTTCATTCCTTTTTCTATTGATTACCGCACTTTCAATTTGTGTCGTTTTTTTGTGACGATTTCCCATTTGGCCCAAGCTTTTGTTTAGTATTCTTTTCATTTGAAAAAAATGGCTATGTGGTTTAAGTCACAAGTTTTTCCATTTGCACAATTACTTGTAAGGTTAGGGCTATTCTGTCATCACACTTATTTTTAGATTGTGGCAAGAATTATTTATCACCTTTGTTGTTCAATTTGTATGATATGGGGCCTGTCTGAATTTATTTATTTATCGACAGCGAAACCCAAAGATGGAGCTTAGCAAACAGGAATTATTAAAACTCCTCAGTTATTTAGAAGGTGAAGTAGAGGCAAGAGAAGTGGTAATAGCAACATTAAAGGTAAGGTATACTTGCTTTTGTGCTTCCCTAAATTTTTTAATGTTTTGTAATTAATAAACTTGTTTCTTTTCATCTTCAATTTTTTCAGTCAGAGAAAGTTAAACAGCTTGTCCATCAAAGTCGTCATAGACCAGGTACTATAACGCAGTCACACTTAGCCTTACAACAAGATAGTTTTGCTGTTGCGGATTCGCGACTGGGCCTTGATTGCCTTTTAGCAGACCATCAAATGGCTTCATTAGACAATGTTATACTACAACACAAACAATCTCAGCTCCGAATGGCAAAAATGCTACGTGATATGGAGCTCAGACACCTGAAGGTTTGTTTTCACATGTTCGCATCTCTTTTTTGTTTATATCAAAACATTGAATCTCACTTTTTTACTGGATTTCCTAAGGTGGTTCAGGAATTGGACGAAGAAAAAAGGAAACATGAGCGTGATACAGCTCAAGGTGATGATATTACATATGGGCTTGAAAAAGAAAGAACAAGGTTAAAACAGGTTAGTCTCGAGTAAGCCTTTTATGCATGATCAGAGTAATATTTTTGACTTGTTTGAGAATAATCTGACCCTAAAATATTTTGATTCCACTCCTTAAGGAATTAGAATTGGAGAAGCAAAGCAGAAAAAAGCAAGAAAAAGATTTGAAAAGAGCCAATGAAGTTTTGGAAGAGGAGAGAAATCGTCAAAAGCAAATTGTCTTGTTACTCCTTGCTGAGCGCAAGAAGCTAATAATGAAATATGTAGAGGAAAGGAAACGGTCTGAAGATTTGGCTCAAGTGAGATTTTAATTTGCCTTACATTTTGTGGGTGTGGTCTTGAAGAAATTTTTGATTTTGTATTTGTGTTAATTGTATTATACAGATTGTTAGTGAGGAAAAAGTTCAAATGAATGCGATGGCTGATGGTCTTGAAGAAGAAAGTAAGAAGTCTCTACAGATGGAAGCTGAACTTGAAAAGCATGTGGCACAGTTTGACTTAGAACGTCAGCATTTAAAGCAACAACTGTCACGTGAACAAAAGAGGTCGGTCAACTCTTGCGATTTTCATCTGTGTGACTACTTCAAAACATTTTCTCTCTCGCTCTCCGAATTTTATACCGTATTTCACATTTTATGCTTTTCTCCCCCAGAATTACAGAATTAGAAACTGAGTTAGAGAAATCTAAAACAGAATTGTTTTCTGCCAACAAACAGTTGGCAGAAGCTCATCAAGTTGCCATGTTCCAAGCCAGTGTGAATACCACTCGTCCAGGTGTGGTAGGAACCGTTTTGCACAAGCCAGTTCCACAGCCACCTGGTGAGCAATTCTTTAAAATATTTTTTGATGGTGTGCTAGATATCATATTACCCTTTCTCTTTTGAGTAACTTTGTTAATGTGATCCATAGGATCAGTGAAAGGTGCTCCATGGTCTGCAGTCTCCGATGGAGAGGCCAGTGCCCAAACAGGCACTCCCATGTTGAGCAGTGTCGCTAAAGTTGTTCAGCCAACTGCAACCGTTTCCAGTGTGCCTGTGTGTGCACCCAGTAAGTACAATACCCACAATGTGGTAAAATAAAATTTGGTGGTCTTTGAGATTCAGACTACTGTTCTTTCTTTTTTTAGCAACAGGAATTGCTCGGTCAGTCTCTCCTGGTCAAAGTGCAAGAACGGCCCTCTTTTCACCAAATTCTTCAACTTCTCCAGCAATTCAGGATGTGGAGCAACCAAATACAGTATGTTGCTTATCAGTCACATTTGACATTTCTCATGACCAATACGTTTCATTTGCTTTATCCGATTTTTCTTCTAGGTTTCTCCTCGACCTAGCCTTGCTCCAGCACCAGGTGCGAAGCTCTATGCAACGTCAGCAGGTGGCAAACTTACATTTCATGTATCTGCAGCGGCAGCTGCTGCTGCTGAAGCAGCTGCTGCATCAGGTGATACCAATGCCACTGGTCAACCTCAACCACCTCCAAAGAAAACAACATTGGGACGAGGAAATCCTCCACCTGTTCCTCCCAACAAACCCGTAGTTCCACCTAAAAAGGATTCGGTTGTAGGAAGGAAAGTGGATGGAATGGATGGGACCCCAGCAGGGTCTAAGCTTGGTCTTGTCAACAAAGATAAAGCCCCAGCCCCCCAGGTGAATGTTGGCCCAACAGTTTGTGGTGTTGATAGTTTGCATGCGACTACTGCTGCTGCTGCTCCTGCTGCTGTTGCTACTGCACCCCAACATGCACGCCCTGCCTCTACGCACAGTCCCTCTGCTAGCAGTGGCGAACCGGCAGGTAAAAAAAAAAAAATACTGGAAACACTGTTAAATCACGTTTTGAAGCAAGCAGAAAATGGTCATTGCGCCCTCTGACTTAGGAACCATAAGATGTATATTGCCTTGGTGTTTTTCTTTTAAATCAAATAATTATCGTTCTCTTTTTGAAATCAAAGCGTTGGATGCTTTTAAAACTTGGCTATCTTCTCTACTTAAGACCTTTTTCTTGTTGAGTTCTCTTGTTGAAGTTCATGCAACACTACCAGGCCACTGGCCTAAATTCAGAATTACACAAATGTGTTCTCCCTCCAGTGTGCTCTCGCTTTAGCTCCTAGGGAGATACTCAAATGTAAGAGCTCATTTTGTAGTGTTTTCTTTGGTTGTTTTGATTCTTTTTGCGGTATGTTATGTTGTAATTTTAGAATTTTTTGTTTGATCGTAGTGTTGTTGGGTTTTTAAAGTTAGTTTTTAAATTCATTATCACTTTGATCATTTGTATATTGTTGTTACTACCAATGTTGATAGTACAGTGATTTTTCTATGTATCTAGTGAGTCTTTGAAGTTAATTGTAGCTTAGTGGTCTTAGCGGTATTTGTAAAGATATTTTATTGAATCGATTATAATTTGAGAATTGTTGCTTCTAAGTTGTAAAGTACCTGTCACTTTAGTGTTTGGGTTGTTTGTGCAGGTTCCATTGACGTAAGCTCTGCCCGTGTCTCCGATGAAGTATTACACAATACCACTGTAGATCCAGCCGTTGCTCCACTTGACCACCCAACCTCGCCGAGTAGCAGTTCTGACCAGTCCCCTCCTGCTGCTGCTGCTACTACTACTGCTGCTTCTACTGCAACTTGCCAGAATTCCTTGCCCTCCACCTCACCAGCGCCTGATGCAATTTCTCATACCACACCACCTGTTCCTACCCCTGGTCCCACTCCTGCCCCTATTCCGAACACTGTGCCATCATCTATTTTGCCAGATCTGCTTCCAGAATGGTGAGCAAGTGGTCAAGTTTCACTTCTGTTAGACAAATTAATAGTTCAGTTAAATGCAGTAAGGAGTCGTAATTGCTTATCATTTGAGCGAATCCAAGTCTAATCACTGGCATTCCTACCAAATTTGCACTTTCAAGTGATTGACCACAAGTTTGAAAAGTAAGAGGAGTATTTAATTGAAAACTACAGCTGCATTTTTGTGGCATTTGTTTCAGCGTCCCTAGTAACCTGGACCTCTGCAGCAGACCACAAATTCCAACTGAGGTGTGCATTGCTCCCAAGGTAGGTTGCCCTTTTCTTCTGTGCAGGCTTCATGAATATTTCATTATGTGATGGCTTTTATTAAATTAATATTATTGCAAGGTTCATTAGATTTTATTTGTTTTCTGTGACAGGTGGATGCAGTTTGATTTACTGGTCTTTCGTGTTGTTTTCGAGTGCTCCTATCATGTGGTGTGATTCATATTCCTGATTGAAGTCATCTTGGGTGCTGATGGAAGGACAAAGTGTCTGCTTTGCCTGCTTGAAGATGGAATTGTAGTGCGTTGTTTCTTCACCAGATGTCTTATCACAGATGTTGCGGGCTAGTTTCCTGTCTGTCACCCTTTGCCTTTCGCTGTTATGCTTTACCAATGAAGAAGTTTAAAGCCTGTGTTCTTGAAAAATGAATTAACAGTATGTATTCAAAAATGTTATGGCTATGTTCAGGACCAAGTACAAGATCTACATCGAATGGTTCACTGCAAAAATCTTGGTAGAAATCCTGAATGTCTTTGAAGCTCTAGGATTATTCCCTTGATTTTGTTTTGGGTAGTGTTGCAGTAGACATGCTCAATGGTGATTTTTTCAAAGAGGGATTTTTCTCTGAAGCAATCCATGTTTATTTCTTTGGTTTTGTTAATGTTTCACATTGATTTAGGACTGTGAACTGACCTAGACTGACAAGCAGTTTAAAAAAGAAGGGTTTTAGGTGGCTTCTAAAACTTAAAATGAGTACCTTTGAACTAGTTAGATTAGATATTTCATGATCCCGGTGATTATCTTTCTGCCTTAATTTAGAATTCAAAGCAACGAACTTGAATGCTCAGTGGCACTGAGAGGGTGGTCAGTGTATATTAGTTATCTTTTAAGTAGGAAGTTTCCAAGGCATCTATTGCCTTGCTGAATCTCAAAGTATTTCGTATCATAGTGGACTGGAAAATTAATTTTCTTAATTGTATTGTTTGTCATGCTTTCATTGGTGTATTTGGGTGGTAAGGCATCAAATTTTATGACTTTTTAGTTGTACCTTAGGTCACTTTTATTCATCTGGTAAAGCTCTGGAGTTTTTTTTTGTTGTTTTTTTTTTTTTGTTATGGAATGACAATTTTCCATATACAAGCAAATTTGTTATTCCATTGGACAAATGGATAAAAGCTCAGGATTGTAGGGCTCTCTTCCCTAAAGATGATGGCTCTTCCATGAATTTGTAGGTGACAGTTCCTGTCCTTTAGAAAGTGGATATGCTATGTATAATCATTTAAAATAAGAATGAGATCTTCTTTGAGGGTAAACGAGTGCAGCTATATATTCAAGCAATGCCTAAAGAGATTAATTCGTACCTTTTCATTATTCTCTGTATGAGAATACTGCATTCCAGTTTCCTTGATGTAAGTTATTTCTCATTAAGTTAGTAGGGGAATTTATCAGTTCCATCCATTACTGCATCACAGTAGGCAGCTGAGATTTGATGTCACTCATTATTATGCAATATATTTAGACCATTATTGTGTAGTTTTGTCGAGTTTAAAGGTTATTGTGAAGGCAGCCATTTGACTGATTTAGATCCATGTATTGTTTTCCTCAAAGCTTGCTGGACAAAACTGTGGTGTTCTCTGGCCATTTTGATACATCATGTCAAAGATAATTCAAAAAGAGCATGCTGTTTCTAGTCAAATCATCCATTTAAATTTTTTTATTTATTTCCCTGCTAGAGAACTTTGTGGTATGTTAAAATTTGTTGTTAATACATTATGATAGTTTTGACAGCTGCTGGAGCATCACAGTATTTAGTCTTAAGAAAACTATGTATTCTGAAGAAACTTACAATCAACTTTGCATGATTTATGGGACGTATTGCTGTTTCTGGGAAAAACATTCAGTGTCTATTGAAGTAGCAGAGTGGCTAAATGAATCATTTCTGCTTTACCCAAGCCAGTATTTTTTTTATTGGTCTTTAAATGAGTCTTTAAAATCTTGTACCTTCAAAGTTTTCCTTGAGTAGTGTGTAAGCATTCATCAATACCTGTATACAGGAAGTATTACATGCGTACTTATTTACAGCCACTATTATATTTGTTTGTGCGTTATTAGCTTACCCGTAATCTTTGGCTTTCCCATTCTGTATGTTAATGTTTCAAGATTTGCTCAGTATTTTATTGTTTTGCTTTCCAAACTTCTACATTTTACTACAAGAAAATGTGAAGATAAGTGGATTTTAGTGAATTTGAACTAGTTCATGAAATGGCATAGCTCTTCGGCTGTGCTGTAATGTAACACATGATGCCCTGTTTTTATTGAATTCCCTCCCCTTTAAATTTTATGAAAAGCTCACCGTAGCAGTACAGGATTGACATATGGCAGTCGCATAACCATGTTACTGCAGTGCCACATACAACATATGAACTTCAGCATGTTCAACAATGTGTTTTAATGAATTTAAAGTGATAGTGTTTGTGGTAGTACTACCTCAACAAAAATTTTAGTTGGTCTTTGTAGAAAATTTACATTGTGTTGCTATTTTGTAGAGTATTTCTTTTTCTTTTTTAAAGGATTGCACATTTCTTGCAATTTTGTATTGATATTACTATTGTTGGATGATGTGATTTTAGCTGTGTGTCTTCTTTTTTTTTTTAATAGTCATGCCAGCGTGTTGAACATCACATTCTTTTTTCTTTTTTAAAAATCTAAGTTGAAATTTCCTATTTAGTTATTGGCTGGGCTGAGTTGTGCAGTGATTATTAGAGGGTTGTGCAAACTAAATTTTAGACAATAAATGTAAGTTTTAGGACACTAAATCCTCATGATACTCAAATTGTCATAAGTGTGACACACTTCTCTATGATTTCACGCTACTCATTTGGTACATTCTGTGAATGAAGAATACAAAGTGTTTAGAGGCTACCTTCCTGTACAGCTTGTTGAATGTTATAGATTATGTACATCTGTTTATGGCCATTGTATTTTACAGATTATTTAGAGCCACTCATCACTAATCACATATTGACTGAATTGTACGTATTTAGCCAATCGAAAAATGCTTTAATTTGTGTTTGCAACCATCATGCCCAGTGAGAATACTTTTTTAATGAACCTTCAGTAAATCTGTGATAAATTTGCAGCTACAAGAAGGCCAAACATTCATGGTCTACTGTTATATAAGCAGATTCATAGGGTCTGCAGACCGCTTTTAGGTAGGCTGGTTTTGAGGTCTGTATTGACCCATAGGACCACTGTCAACCACATTATATTACCCTTCCGTCATAAATACTATGTACGAAAATAAGTGTGTAGTTAACAAAAGAGTATTACGGTGTCTACAGGTGGTGCGATATAGACGGGACATGTTTTATTGTTTATGAGCAATTCATTTGCATTTCTCTCTGCAGTGAGCATAAAATATTTGTTTATGATCGGTGGGTTTTTGAAGTGTTAGTGGAAAACAAAGAGCTGTTACAGCTCTTGACTTCCACTGAGTTTAGTGTAGTGAAAAAAAAAATGCACCGGCTCCTGCTAAAGCTAGAACAGTGATTAGGTTAGTAAAAATTAGAACTCTCCATGCTCTGGTCATGAAATTTTGTTTTTAAAAAATAGTTATAAGGACCACAACTCCAATTACTCTGAAATGCAAATTCACTTATGAAAACCTGTAACTTTGGAATGAAACATGGAACTGCAAGCTTATACTGCTTAACTTCTTGGAAACCTTGAACAGTATGTCGTAGGGTTTTGTTGATCAAATTGAATCTTTCTTTTTGTATGATCTAGTCAACACATACAAATTCATATAATTTTTTTTTTTAATGAGGGACTGTAAAGCAGTGCTGGAAGTCCAAAAGAGATCATTTTAATGCAGTTGACATTGACCTTAAATTGTGCATTTATTGATATTCATTTTTAAGTTGTCTTCTGTGTGTAAGCTGTGGAAAGTTCATATATTTTTCTCAAGATTGTTTCTATTGCTTGACAAATAGCTGTTGTGCGTACATGTGTACTGTAAATATATTCAATTTGCGACTTTTCAGTTCAAGAAATGTATGTAAACTTGTGATTAATAAAAGTCTTACATTACTGCCATTTGCCATTCATTTAATGCACCGCTTCCTGTTTCCCAACCTCTACCTCCGCGGGTACTTTCTGCACACCCTGTGGATGAGTGGCTGTGAATGTCGCAGGTCGTTAAGAAAATTGTAAACTTGGAGTGCGTCATAGAGCAATATATTTTTAATGAGAACATGCCATAGTATAGCACATTATAAGTAATATAACAACTTAAAAAGTCTCACATTTTTCTGTACATACACTTAAATACATCAAAATTGATTCATATATTTATGATTAGTATCACATAATGTGACTTGACTAGATTATGGATGTAGTTCATTTACAACAAATTGTTTCCTGATTGACCAAGTAAAGGTCAAGTTTATGCCAATGCAAAGACAGCAAAAGAGGCCGTTTCGGAATTGGGATTTCTAAATACAGATTATTTACTGTACCCAAAAGTTAAAAACCTTGTAGGGCTGAGTCTAAACATGCCAGAAACACTAAGCCTTACCAATAAAAATCCAATGGAAAATATACAAAAGCTACAGCTATACCAATAAGAAATGTTCCCCATTAATTTGGAATACAGATTGTTGGACTACTGGGGTTGCTGATGCCGCTGCTATTACTTGGGTGATCTGTCTACAAGTTCACCATTTTCTTATCTTACTTCTTCATTTTTAAACTGCCATGGTCAATGTACAAAGCAAATAGTTGTCCTTGGTTTCTGAGGCATCAGACCTCAGTTTTGGGAGGAATGCATAGTTTCAAGCATCGTTTTACTAGGGTTGACAAAGTACAGTAACAGATCAGAAATTACTATTTTGATTGAAACAGTCTTAAGACAAAACGTTTGAAAAGCCCTCACCTCAATGGAGGAAACAACGTAATGCAGTCTATATAAAGCAAAATTGATCCAAAAATTTTGAGCCAAAAACCTTGTTGGATTATCAGTTCGGTTTAAGAAAGAATAATGTAGTAGAAAACAGACCTCTAAATTGTTGTAAAAAAAACCACACGCACAAAAAAAAATCGACGATCCATCTGAGGCTAAGACGATTGCTCAGACTCAGACGCTGGTACCGATCCCAGGACTGGAGGAAACGTGGTGCTGATGGCCATGTGCGTGGTGGGGGTGGGGTGGCAGTGCGCTGGGGGCGGCCGTCGGCGGGGGCGGCGGGGGCGGCGGGGGCTCGCACTTCTCCGACATGACGGTCAGCACCTGGTCGAACTTGGCGTGGCGCTCCTCGGCTTGCACCGTGGCGCCACGCGAGCCCCACAGGAACTTGAGGTGGAACTCGGTGCGGAACGCGTCCAGTAGGAGGTCGTCCACCTTGGAGTTGCCCAGGGCGATCTCGGCGTTGCGCCGCAGGGTGGGCAGCGAGTCGCAGAAGCGTCGGGCCGCCTCGAGGTGCGCCCACATGGTGCCCAGCCCCAGGTCCGACGAGGACGACTCCCAGGGCGACACGCAGGCGTTGAGCGTCGACAGGGGGAGGCCGCACGGCGCCGACCCTGGAAGAGGGATGGTCAGTGAGGCCGAGGCCGCCGAAGTGTCGCCCGAGAGCGCCACACCACACCGCTCGCGACTCGACTCACCAGAGACCATGGCCTCGGGCGGGCGGGCGTTGAGCAGCAGGAAGGGCAGCAGGTGCGGGATGGTGGTGTTGGGCGCCTGCGGGTTGGCGCACTCGTTCATGCTCTTGAGCGTGGGCCGCAGCTTGGCCTCGAAGTTGAAGGCGCTGTCGGTGAAGCGCTGCCGCAGCACGTGCCAGGTGGCGGCCAGGCGCTGCAGCTGCGGCATGCACAGCCCCAGCATGATGCCGCAGAAGCCGTACAGGTTGCCGAGTGCCGTCTTGGTGTCCACGGCCACCTGGATCCACTTGTTGAGCAGCTCGGCGCGCTCCGTCTCGGACGGGCTCGTCAGGATGGTGACGGCCACGAGCAGCTTCACGCACTCGGTCCTGGGGGCAGAGAGAAGGGGAGGGTGAGAGGCACGGCGGCGACGGGGGGTTGGGGGCGGCTCCGGGCGGCTCCGGGCCGCGGCGCACTCACCTCTCGATGAGGTCCATCCGGAGCTGGCGGCCGGCGGGCAGCGTGCACATCTCGATGGCGGACTTGACCCCGAGGCCGAGGCCCTGGTCCCAGGGCTGGCCGCCGGGGGCGGCGGGCGCCAGCGTCAGCTCCAGGTCGTCGCGCGTCAGGTGGTTGGCGAGTATCCTGGAGCCGCTCTCCAGCAGCAGCATCTTGACGCCCTGCAGCGCCGTCACGTCCAGCGGCTTGTTCTCCAGCGAGGGCAGGAGCAGCGTCTGGAAGCCGTCCAGGTCCAGCGCGCTGGCCATGTCGGGCAGCTCGGCGCCCGGGAGGCCCGGTGCGGCGTCGTCGAACGCCTTGAGCGTGGTGGACGAGCACGACGACGGCAGGTAGATGATGACGCCCCTCTTGAGCGTGCCGCTGTTGCTGGAGCCGGCCGCGGCGGCCGCGGCGGCCGCCGCCGAGTCGGGCACGTCCCCGGCGGCCGAGCTCTGCGCGGACGAGTCCCCCGAGCCGTTGCCCGAGTCGGAGCCCGACGCGTGGTACAGCGCGGCCCTCTGCAGCGCCGCCGCCGACGCGAGCGAGGAGCCGCTCTCGGACACGGGCGTCGAGTCCTCCAGGTCGCCGACGTCGCCGTCGAGGTCTAGGTCGTTGGCCTGGGTCGCCGGGGTGGGGCTCTGCCGGGCGGCGCAGGAGGTGGTGGAGGGCACACGGCTGGGCTTGGGCGGCGGGCTGTCGGCAGCGGAGGCCCCGCCGACGGCGTCCCTGGGCGAGGCCACGCCCTCCAGGTCGCTGTTGACGCGCAGCATCTTGTTGGAGTGCGCGCCGTGCCGCGGCATCGTGGACGTGCCCTTGCAGGCCGAGAGCTTGCCGCCGGTGCGCGGCAGGGAGTGCGTCGAGAACTTGCCGCCGTGGTTGGCGCCGTTGGCGGGGGCGGCGCCGGGGGTGGCGACGACGCCGTCCCCGCTGCCGCCGCGATCCTCGGGCCGCGCGCGGTCCGCCAGGGTGAGCGTGAGCCTGCCGTGTCCGAGGCCGTGTCCGAGGCCGTGGCCGTTGGCCTCGCTGGGCGTGAGCGACAGGCTGCGCTGCTTGCTCGGCAGGCGCGGCGGCGTGGCGTAGGCCGCGTCCACCGGGATGGCGCGCCGCGACCGCGGCGGCGAGTGCACGGGGCTGCGGAAGCACGAGTACGGCGACATCCGCGACATGCCGACGGGCGTCAGCGGGGACGTCATCGGGGACATGGCGGACGCGGTGACGCCCGCGATGCCCTGCACGGCGTACTTCTCCGCGTAGAAGGAGAGCGGGTACAGCCGGTTGCGGGGCGTGGAGATGCGGGCGCCGGAGGCGGCGGAGATGGGCTTGCCGCTGCCCACGTAGTACGTGACGAGGTCCGGCACCGTGTCGTACGCGTCCGCCTCGAACTGGTACTGCACGCGCTCGTACACCGTGTCCGGCTGCAGCACCACCTGCCAACCACACGTGCACAGGTTAGATGAGTCTGCTCTATTAATTATTTTTTTAACTTAACAACACGAAAAATTTAAAAAAATGTTCAAAACAAGTTTTCAAAGATTTTTCATTTCAAAAAAATTCTGAACATTTTTAATAAAAATTTCTAAAAAAAACCTCATACAAATTTTCAATTTATTTCAAAAAAGTCCTTTTCACACAGAATGATATGTGCGCGGATTTTTAACATTCCACCCGCGTGCACCCACCTTGCTGATGACGAAGTGCAGGGCGGCGCCCCTGCTGCGGCACGTCAGCACGAAGTTGGCCGGCTGCGAGGCGCAGTCGCGCACCAGGAAGTCGCCGTCGCACTCCACGATCTCTTCGGCGCGGTGCCGCGGGATGGCGCCGTGGTACCAGGCGTGCGAGCGCAGGTCCTGCGAGTCCAGCGACAGCTCCCACTCCAGCAGCCGCCGCAGCGCCGTGGGGTCTCCGGCGGGCTCGTCCTGCAACAGGGGGGGCACACCGCGGCGTCAGCCCCGGGTTCGAATACCGCCGCGCACGCCGACTCTCCGCGACGTCTGACGTGTTTTCCTGGACACGGCCCCCACGGCCCCCACCAGCAACAGCACCGACTCGGCAGCGGCGACCGACCAATCCGGCCCGGGAAGGCAACATGTCCCACTTGAGGCGCGCGCGGCCCGACGGCGGCTTTACGGCCAAAAAGGGGCCATTACAGCTCGTCACTCGAAGGGCTCTGTGTGTGTGTGTGTCAGGGGAGGGCGAGGGGGCTCCCTTTGTTTACAATAGGGCGGGCGCAACCCTATAGGAGGGCGAAGGGGCGGTGAAGAGAGAGAGAGAGAGAGAGAGAGAGAGAGAGAGAGAGAGAGAGAGAGAGAAGGGGGGGAGCAGCTATCATACGCGGATATAATTCCCACATCATTTGGCGGGGGAAGAAAAAGGACCCAAATATCGCCCAGCCTCTCCCCCTCTCTCTCTCTCCCCCCCCCCCCCCTCTCTCTCTCTCTCTCTCTCTCTCGCTCTCCGTTCTCCCAGTCAATTGTCGGCGGAAGGGTGGTGGCGGTGGTGGTGGGGCGGGGCCATCCCGGGGGCCTACGTCCTAGGCCTGCGGCCGGGGTCCGACCCCCCGCGGAGCCGGTGCACGGGACTAGGGGGTCCTGGGGATGCTGAGGGGGGTCCACGCGCCCCCTCCCTCCCCCTCCACCCCCTCGGCCCGTCTCGGATCAATGCCCCGCCCACTCCAGCCCCGGGGGGCGGGCGTGGGGACGGGAGGGTGCGGCGGCGGGGGTGGGCCGGGGGGCGGGCGCGGCGAGGGTGACTGACCCCCTCTGCTTGGTGCGGGGGCGGGCCGGGGGCGGGCGGGGGGCGGGCGGCAGGTGTGGTGTGGCCACAACCCTGTTACGTTTACGTTACTCGCCGTGCAGCGGGTTGTAGCCGCAGCCGGGCGGCCAGACTACGACAGGCACACGGCATAACAGTCGCGGGTCTCGGGGGCGGCGGCGGCGGCGGCCGCCCTCACCTAGAGCACGTAGAGGCCCCCCCCCTGTGAGGGTCTCTACCCTTTACCCTGACAGGCTCATGAGGAGACCCCGAGTCTCTCTGGGTGCGCGTTAATCGTCATGGGGGCCCGGGGAGTGGGGAGGGGGACTCTGCCATGCAGCTAACTGTGGTCCACACACACACACACACACATACTACTACTACTGCAACATGCTCCTTGGGGGCTCTCCGCAGCCAGCCGCCCCACGTGTGTGTGTGTGTGTGTGTGTGTGTGTGTGTGTTGTGATAAGGGGCAGTGCTGGCCCACACCCACAACAGCCGGCACAAGGCAGAGGCAGCGCGGGGGCTCTCTAGAGGCGCCAGGCAGGCCGCGCCCACAACACACTGCCCTCGTAGGTTTGTCTCTGTCGCACTCTCCGGGTGCGCCATAAGAGTGCGACAGAGAGGTCCGAGAAAACAGTGTTCGGAATCAGACCGCAGCCCAGCCTGCAGTGCCGGTGTCGGCCGAGGGCCCGCAGCAGCAGCCTGAGAGAGAGAGGCGTTACGGCATTTATGGACGAGCCCCCACGGCCGGAGCCGCGACCAGCGCAACAAAATGGTCCTCCACCACCCGCCCCCCGCCGCGGCGGCAGGGTGCAGGAGGAAGCTGTATGCAACGGAGCGCCGGCAGTGCGACAAAAGAAATCCGCGAGAGAGGAGGGGGCGGAGGGAGAGGGAGAGAGAGAGAGAGAGAGAGAGAGAGAGAGAGAGAGAGAAATATGAGGAAGGACAGTAACAGAGAGTCCCCCTCCCCGTTCCGCGTGGAGCGCACGGCGACGGCGGCGGCACGGTCCCGGCGCCCCATCCAGTGCAACTGAGGTGCTCTTTATTGTCGCTGAAATAAAAGCCAGGCGACGGGCAGCACTCCATTACTACAGAGCGGCCGCGCTGGCTGCGCTGCGTGCGAGAGAGAAAGAGAGGGAGAGAGAGAGAGAGAGGCGGCCAGAAGAGCTCCCAGAGCTGCCCCCAGAGCCCCCCGCCGCCGCCACGCGGGAGGCAACGAGAGACGAGGAGGCGGCAGGGAACCGAAGCCTGGGCGTCCCGCGCCAGAATTCAAATGAGCCCCCAGCGGTCATCTGGAATCTGGAAGCGCGCGGCCGGCTAGTACTTTCCGCTACCGCCTGCCCCTCTCTCTCTCTCTCTCTCTCTCTCTCTCTCTCTCTCTCTCTCTCTCTTGCACGCTGGATCGAAAGGGCTTTAGCGGCGGCTCGCCTCGCCGCCACACATTTCACCGCGGCGGCCTCGCATCTGCTGGTGCCCCCCCCCCCCCACAACTTTCCCAAGCACCCCCTCGCCGTCCATCCCCTTTTGCTCCTCTCCTTCCAGACGGGGAACTTGGAGGCGAACAGATAATGCATTCCCGTGACGCTGTCGCCGTGGCGCCCGACGCGGCCCGGCCGGCATGCTGCGCGATATTGCCTGCAGGGTGCGCCACCTGCAGCAGCAGCACCCCCGCAGCTCGCAGCGCAAGGCACGCCTCACACGAAAGAAAATTAAGGAAAAAGAAAACAAAGGAAAACGAAGAAAAGTAAAAAATAAATAAAATTAAAACGGGAAAATATTGGAAAAGTGGAGAAAAATGAAAAAAGAAAAAAAATATGAAGCAAACAAAAGAAGGGAAACGGAAAAGATAAGGAAGAGAAATGTGGCCCTTACCATCGTGATGTTACATAGGCTCTTGCTCTGGGTGACGTTGCTGACGACCAGAATGTCCGCTCTGCAACAGAAGGCCAACAATAATGGTTAGTCATCAAGTCTGCTGGGCTGTTCCATGTTCCATTTGTACCATGCACCGTAGTGTTCCATGTTCCATGTGCCATGTTGGACCTGATTGTACACCGGACTCTCACAGAAGAACAAGAGGAAGATTGATCAGAACCTTAATTCCTTAATTAAGCGTCCAGCAGCGGAACAAAGGACCCCTCCGCCCTCCTCCCGCACCGCTGCATGCTGTCTACCGTAACGTCGAGAGAGAGAGAGAGATCATGCGGGCATGCCGCCGTCTCTCTCGCACACCATTTATAACGCGCGTATGTATGCAGATAAGACGTTTGTAATACTTCATTGTTTTAGCGATACACACACGCACACACACACACAGACACACACACGATGTAATAATCAGCCTGTTTGGCCTGTTGCGTGCCGAGCGCCCCCCTTCGCTGCCCTGCACTCGAGCAGACGACGACAACGACGGCCCCTCCGTCTCCCTCGCACCCGTAGGAGTACCCCGCGCGCCGTCTCTCTCCCTCCCATACACACTCCCCCTCCTCTCGCTTCCATATTACCCTCTCCTTCATCTTATAATCGTTTCTTAGGCTGGCCGCCTTTCTCTCCCTCTCGCTCGCTCTCACTGTTCCTCCCCCACCCCTCACACACGCACACACACACACACACTCTCTCTCTCTCCCGCTTAGATCACTGGCCCGATATGTCATACCGCCGCCATCGGCTATCGATACATCGAGACGCCCCCTCCCCTGCGATCTCTCTCGCACTCCCGCAGCGGTCCAATACGGCGTCTCGTCCCGTCTCTGTCGCACTCACTGCGCCGTGCACTAATTGCCTCTTGGTTTGTGGCGACAGGGAAGTCCCACCCCGCCAGGCACCGCCCTCTGCACCTCACGCCTTCTCGGACATCATTTTCACTTCCCTCATTTAGCGCCCCCCGGCAAGGCGCGCGAGCGAACCAAAGATTAAATAAAAGTAAACGGCCAATTGCAATCCTTTTCGCCGTTCTCCTCCCCCTCGCTGCTGCTGCCTCCAGACCTGGAGGAGCCTTCCTACGGGGAGAGAGAGAGAGCGAATGAGAGAGAGAGAGAGGGGCTTAGGAGGACACGCGGGGGGGCAGCCGGGGGACGGGGCGATGCGATGGAGTTCCGGGGGAGGCGTTCCGGACGTTCCAGAGCCGTGCGCAGCCCCCTCCCATCCCCTCCCCCGCTCCCATTCCAGAAAGACTTTGCTCGCGCCAGTCGCCGCTCCTCTCCCTCTCCCTCTCCCTCTCCCTCTCACTCCCTCTCTCCATCGCATTTTCCCACCGGTCTCCCCATCGCCACCTCCACCGTGCTCCACCGACGGCGGCGGCGGCGGACTGGTCAGCGAGCGCTGCTGCTGCTGCTGCTGCTGCTGCTGCTGCTGCTGCTGCATCGTATGATATAAATCGAACGCGATCAGCCGGAACGCGGCCGCAACACCGCCGTGGGGAAAAATGACATTGAGCCGTGCACCGCCAGGAAAAGGTGGAAGAAGTGGAGGTGGAGGAGGAGGAGGAGGAGGAGGAGGAGGAGGAGGAGGAGGAGGAGGAGGAGGAAGAGGAGGAAGAGAGGGCGCGGGCTCTCTGGTTCCATGCACACCTTCCCTAAAAATACTATGCATACCAGCAAGAGGGGTCGATGTCCGCTTCTGGCATCCGCACCCTCTCTCTCTCTCTCTCTCTCTCTCTCTCTCTCTCTCTCTCTCTCCTCTCTCTCATGTCTCTCTGTCTCTCTCTGTGAGTGGGAGGGTATTCGCGTTGGTGCTGTGGCAGCGGCGGCCCGCTCTCGGGGTGTTGCAGGGCGGTCTGCCGTGGCATGGCGCATGTGGGAACGGAGGGTGCGGGGGCGGCGGTGGTCCAGTGAGGTGGGGGGAGGATGGTCCCGCTTGTTGTTTGGGTCATAAACGTCCGGTGGGGAATGATAGCCGCGCGCGACGCGAAAAACAAACCACGTGACACCATACAGCTGTCACACACTGTGTGTGTGTGTGTGTGTGTGTGTGTGTGTGTGCAGCGGCGGCCGGACGGCGTTCTACACGTCTGCGGAGCTGCCGCCGCCACCGACTGGTGGCGCGCCGCACGGCCATTCGTTACATTTCCCTACAAGGATTTGAGTGGATCAGAGCATTGTCACCCCCGCCCCCCCCCCCCTCCACGTCTGGATCCGCCCCTCCCCCCTCCTTTATCCAGACACGCACACCCACAGAGACGCCAGACTGGAGGGGAACCGACGACCAGAACACTGTATTCATGGACGGGCCCGCGGCAGGCGGCAGTCTCAGGGAAGCTCGGTCTCTGAAAGGAGAGCTCGCAGGGCGACCGCATTGATTAGATTCATTTTATTTTCCGGAAAATAAATAATTTAAAGACGCCAGTCAGTCTGTCCGTCTGTTGATCTGTCCGTGTTCCCCCCACGTGGAATAAACAATACCACCCGCCGCGACTTCCCTCGAGGAATAATGCAATACACTCCTCTCTGGACTGACCTATGTCGCCCCAGTTACCGCGGTCTCCCCCCCCCCCCCTCTCTCTCTCTCTCTCTCTCTCTCTCTCTCTCTCGCCACTCGGTAAGGTCAGCATCGCCACCAACACGAACGCCCGCCTGGAAGGCCTGTGCCTGGAAGGTGCTGAGCTTGTCTCCTGTCTGTCTGTCTGTCTGTCTGTCTGTCTGTCTGTCTGTCTGTCTGTCTGGCTGGCTGGCTGAGCGCAGGGCCACCAGCACAGCTGAGATATGACACGGCTCCACACGACACCCGCAACTCCGCGGCCCTGGTCAGACAGACGGGCCTACCAACAGTCGGAGGGACGGCCGGACATAGCACCCGATGACGGCGAGGGTGTGGCGCAGCAGCGAAGTGGCTCTCTCTCTCTCTCTCTCTCTCTCTCTCTCTCTCTCACACACACACACTCTCTCTCTCTCTCTCTCTCTCTCTCTCTCTCTCTCTCTCGGCGTGCCTTACCCGTGAGTCATACTGTGGATGCATCGCAGCAAGTGCAACGCGGCCCGTGCTCCCCTCCTCCTCCTCCTCCTCCTCCTCCTCCCCTGCCCTCGGGGAATCGATCCCGTGGGTCCGCGGGTCCGCGAGTCCCGGGTTCGAGTCCCACTCGAGTCGTCGCTGCGCGGTCTCTCTTTATCTCTCTCTCTCTCTCTCTCTCTCTCTCTCTCTCGTTTGCCTTACAGGTTGCCGACGAACAGGGTGGTCGGATAGCATCCCTCTGCGAGGCTAACAAGCCGCTCGGGGTTTGTTTGGCGCGGCGGGGCGACGGTGGCGGCGGCGGCGGTTCGAGGAGGGCTGAGGGCCCCGCAAAGAGGCTTACGCGGGTTCGCATACCTCCCCTCTCCCTCCCCCACTCCTCCGCCTCCTCCCGGACTGACGTCGCAGGTCTGAAGCGGGTTTAGCGGCGGCGCGCCCCTGCCTGCCTAAGAATGGCATAGGTGCGTACGCCGCCCCCTCCCTAAGGGGACTGCCGATAAGCGGTGTGTGTCGACATAGAATTACGGCCGCTTCCGGTGCTCGGGGCGTGTCAATAAGCGGTGTACTCCTTGTCCAGATACTACGTAACGCCCTGCTGGAGAATGCGTGACGGCGGCTGTGGTGGTGATGGAGGTGGTAATGGTTGTGGTGATGGGTGAGCCTGCCCCCCCCCCCTCCCGCCCGCCAGGGGGCGACGACGACAAGGGTCTGGGAGGGGGCCGGGCCGGGCCGGGCGCTGGCGGAGGGCGAGTTGTGTTTGGACCAATAAGAGCCCGGCCGGACAGCAAAGGGTGAAAGGAGCGGCGTGAGCAGGGGGTGGTCGGGCACGGCGATCGAACCGGCGGCGGCAAAGGCAAAGAGAAGCAAGGGGGAGGCGGAGGAAGGAGAAAGGTCGTCAACAACAAACCGCAGTAGACCTAATCAAGGCCCCCGTGGGCACCCCGCCGGGCCCGGAGCACCCCCCCCCCCCTACCGCCCCCGTGGGATGTGGGGGTGGTGGCGGTGGAGCTCAGGGCCGCGGGGCCGCGGGGCTCAGGTAATGTAAATATAAAAGGGCGCAGGGTCGGCCGGCTCGGCCCGGGCCGCGGCGGCCGCGCGTTACTCCTCGTCGCCGGCCTCGGCCGGCCTGGATACGCCGCCGTCGTCCTCCGTGCACACCGTTCGGGAAACAATTCGGGACGTGGCGGCTCTTCCTGTCTCTCTCGCACCCGTGCGGCACGCCGGGCACGCCGGGCACGCCCCGCGCGTGCGACAGAGACAGCCAGATGCAGTGTTACTCGGGATCAGCCTGGGGCGCCGACAGCGGCGGCAGCGGCGGCAGCAGCGGCCGACTACTCGCGGCCCCACGTCGTCGACGGCGGCAGCGGCCTCGGTCCCGCGGCCGCCGAGCCCCGCGGCCCGCTCAGCTGTCGAGGCCTTACGGCCGCCGCCGAACAAAAGGAGCCCGTTGTTAGCAGGCTTTCATTAAGCTCGAGTGCCGTGGCGCGGCGTGGCGCGGCGTGGCGGGGTCCGTCCGAACGAACGCTGGCCGGGCACGCGATGTGATGTGGTGTCCGAGCCCGAGAGAGAGAGAGAGAGAGAGAGAGAGAGAGAGAGAGAGAGAGAGAGAGAGAGAGAGAGAGAGAGAGAGAGTCCCCGCTTCGGTTCCCTTCCCATTTCCGTCGTCAACGCGGCGCAACAACGACGGGGGTCCCACAGAACCCTTCCCTTCCCTCCCTCCCCTCGCGTTCGCGTCGACGGCGGCGACGTGTAAGAACCCTCCCCGCTCCCCCAGTCCGTCGCCGTCCTGGTTGAGTCACTCTTTTCGCGCGGCGGGGACGACGTCGACGAGTCGCTTCCGGCAGCCGCCCCCCGATCAGTCCGCGCCGCGGCCGCGGCCGATGAGAAACCGCCGGGCGCCGCCGCCAGGGTATGAGAAATTGGAAACGGTTTAGCGGCGATGGAGACGGAAGCCCGTCACGTCGTGGTCGTCTGTCGCCTCCCTCTGTCTCCGTCGCACCCCCACCCTTCGTGACGGGTGCGAGCGGGATGGCAGCACCGCGCGCAAAGCGCCTCGCCGTGATCATGCAAAACTCCGGGCGGGGCGGCGCGTCGGCGTCCCGGACCCCGGAGCCGCGGACCGGACCTCGCCTAGCCTCGGGGACGGCGTCGTGCGGCTCCGGGACTCCTAGCCGCGCAGGAAGCTACTGGTGGGGGGAGGGGTGGGCCTGGCCGGGAGGGTGGGAGGGCTGGGCCTGAGGGAGGGAGGGAGGGAGGGAGAGGGTGCGTGAATGCGCTCCGGAGGGAGGCGCGCAGGGGGGAGGTACACGTCCGGGGAGGCAGGGGGGGGGGGGGGGGGGAGGGGAGGCAGCGCCGCGCGCCGTGTGTGTGTGTGTGTGCGTGTGTTGCCAACTCCCACCGCCGTACGCCGCCCACGTCTCGGAGAGAGAGCGGAGCAGAGCGCGAGGCCGCTTACAGAAATAATGTAAACGAGGAAAGCAACTCGCACGGATATATATCTCTCTCTCTCTCTCTCTCTCAATTTCGGCGGAAGCAGCTGCTTTCATTATCGTCACTTTGTCGGCGGAGGTGCGAAGAGGGCGTCTGTAAACGTCGTGTGAAACACACACACACACACACACACACGTCGTGGGGGCACACATGTACCAGCAGTGCGCAAAGAGGTCCGTGGGAAAGCGTGGCGCCGCCGAAGTGTTAGTCACTATTTCCCCGCACGGCAGCTTCGTGCACATCACGGAGGAGGCCGAGACCGTCGATAACCCGGCAGACGGCGCCCCCCCGCGGCCCCCGCGGCCCGCCTTCGTGGACCCCCAGGACACCCAACCCAAACAAAACCCGACAGCTCTCGCCAGGTGAGATCCTGGCTGGAGATACACACACACACACGCGGGCGGGGGGGCCTGCGATAACAGAATCAATACACTTGACTGAGTCTGGACAAAAGACTGACGTGGACAGCAGCAGTGGCGGCGCAGGCCGGCCTCCTCCCTGGCCTGGAGAGGAGAGCAGAGGCCTAGCACACGCACCCGCGGCGCGCCCGTCTGCCCCCACACCCTCCCCCTCCTGTGGGGCCCTCCGCGGGCAACACAGCGAGGAAGACAAGCGGGAGGCGACGACTGTGCACGTGAATGTCTACACTGTTGTATCGCGCCAGAGGGGACGCTTGCGTGTCCGTCACGTTGGTGCCCGGGCTGCACCGTGACGTCACACACGACGGCGAAAATGGGGAACATGTTGTCACACAAGCGTTTCCGGAACTTCACTATATACCGGGCACAATGCGACGTGGATCTTTCTCACGGCCCCCTTAAAGCTCCGCCTAAAATTGATTAATCTCTCTCTCTCTCTCTCTCTCTCTCTCTCTCTCTCTCTCTCTCTCCCCTCTCTCTCTCTATCTCCCCCTCTCTCTCTCTCCCTCTGGAGTCGCGGAAATGAATTCTACGGCACGCGTCGTCTGAGTCCGCTGAGGCGACCGCAGCGCCGGCCGTGCAGCCTTATCAGCAGCACGGAGCCGCCCGGAGCCGGCCGGAGCCGCCCGGACCGAACCGGCCGCACTATCGACTCGATATATCTCGAAACACGTCATGAACGGCGTGTCGAGGTGGTCGTGCGCGGGGGGAAATGCCCCCCCCCCCCCCCACTACCGCCACCACCGGACCTCTCTGCGCGGGCTGTTAAAAGCCTCGTAAAGACAACGAGGAGAATTTGTGTTTTTCCGCGGTTTTTTTTTATTAGTTTTTTTTTTTACGGTCTCGCGCAGGTCAACTTTTACGAAATTCGAAATCGGATTTATCATTCGACAGATTCTAAGGTCAATACCTCGAAGGCCGAGGTTATTTTTTAAAATTGTTTTTTTTTGTCCAATCGACTTTTTACGATGTCGCGCCTCAACATTCAATTGTCTTGTCTTTTTTTCCCCCTGCTGCTGGGAGTGTACGGGCGGCGCAGCGCCGCGCCTCGCTCCCGCATACCTTTCAGGGGATTTGCAGCCCGGGTGACGTTTCGGGGGAGTTGTTGTTTGGACAGAGAGGACGTCACCCCTCTCCCTCACCCCTGCTCGTTCTCGCTCGCACTAACTCCCTGCCCCCCCCCCCCTCTCTCTCTCTCTCTCTCTCTCTCTCTCCGCCGCCATATTTTGCCACAGCAGCCAATTTGTCGCTGGGCACACTGAATAAGTGAAGAAGTGGCCTTCTGTTCTGCTGTGCGGGGAGAGAGGGGGAAGGGGGCTGGGGGGGGGGGGAGGTAGAAAGGAGAGCGAGTGAGAGGAGAACACAAGAGATTGGGAAGGACGGCGGCAGCAGAGCGTGAGCGAGCGAGAGAGAGGGGGTTGGGGAGGCGCGGGGCTCTTGTGGTAAAAGGGAGACAGCACTATAACACACACACACACATGCTGAAGTGGTGGCGGTGGTGGTGGAAAACCTTTTGCACTCGACAACGCAAAGTGCAAATTGAGTTTTCGCCTCGGTAAATGAATCCTCCTCCGGGCTGAGGACACCAACAACAACAACAGCAGCAGTCCCTGTCTGCCCCCCCCCCCCCCCCGCCTGGTCCCGCCCCTGTGGCGCCGCGGCTCGGTGCAGTATGAGGCGAAATAGTCCGTCCGTCCTCTGCCGCGGCTGTGTGCGCGCGCTGCGATTCCCTGCCTGCGACTCCCTTCCGCCGCCACAGCTCGCTGATCGCATTGTGTGTCGCGATCCGTGGGGGGCGCATATGTGGTTAGAGCCGCCCCCTCCCCCCCCCCCCCACACACACACGCACACAGCGAGATGATTCCGGAGGCAAGCGCCACCGCCGCCGCCAACGTACCGTGTGTCTACTGCCATGCATTTTTATGAGGCTAACCTTCTCATTCCCAGGAGGAAGAGGACCTGGACCCATCCCTCTCCTCTCTCTCTCTCCCCTCTCTCTCTCTCTCTCTCTCGCTCTCGCTCTCTCCGTGTCTCTGTCTCTCTCGCGCGCTCCCTTTACGACAGTCAAACGGGAGCCCTCATCTGGAAGGTTTCCGCGCCCGGCACGTGTCCTCCGCGGGGGGTCGCGGGGAGGGAGGGCGCGGCCGGCGGCGCCTACCCCCCGCGGACCGCGACGTCACCCGCCACCAACCACCACCACCGGGCTGTAGAGCGAGATGGAGCGATGCACAGCGCGGCGGTGTGCGAGTGAGAGGACACGAGGTGCATCGGCGCCGTAGCCCCCGGAGGGTAGGCCGTCCCGCCCGGCACGGCAGCGGCCGGGCTGCCTAACCGGCGGGCGGCCGCACGGCTGGTGACAGCGTCAGAGAATCTCTCTGTCTCTGTCTCTGTCGGGTCACCTGCCCCGATGCTGCTCACGCACGTTATCTATATAAATATAAATTTATATTATGCTTTTTATTAAAGTTTTTTTTTTTTTTTAAGGAATTGATTTTCCCTTCTGAGCCGAACGCCGCCGCCGAGACTGCGGCCGCCGCGTATTTTATTCACGCAGTTATGTCCGCGGGTTTATAGCATATAGCATGTGCGGGAGTGAGACAGAGAGAGCCAACGAGAGAGAGAGAGAGAGAAGGAGCTTTACGATCCAAAAGGAGTCGGCTCGTGCACGTGGCGCTCCAGTGTGTTAGTGTGTGTGTGTGTGTGTGGCGTGCGTGTGTTTATGACTTAGATCTGACGGGCGGAGCGCCGCGGCGGCAGCAGAAGCAAAGGTAAGAAGGTGCGAATGAGACAAAAATCCCCTCGAAGACGGCGGCGATGCAAGTGGATCGCGCGTGGGAGAGCGAGAGAGACGCAAGATTAAGACACATGTCGCTCTCTTTATCTCTCTGCCCCGCGGGGTGGGGCGGGCACGGGGGCCTTCTGACTGATGATTGATATACGCCCGTGTGTGTGTGTGTGCGTGTGTGTGACACGGCAGGCGGGGCGGTTTTATACAAATGTCCGCGGTGCATCGGTGCCGATATCAGAACAAATCGGCAGCGGCAGCCCTCACCCGGCCGCGCGCCCCGAAACATTTCCCCTCCCAGCAAAACCGCCCCTCTTGTCTTTTTGTGACAACCTCACTCTCTCTCTCTCTCCCTCTCTCTCTCTCCCTCTCTCTCTCTCTCTCTCACACACACAAACACGAATGCTAATGGCTTCTGCTGCTGCTGTGATCGTGTCAATGCGCCAACGCGGCGGTGGCGGCGGCGGCTGTGGCAGCAGCGGTGGCGGAATCGCTGCACGAGCAGGATATTCATTTTGAAACAATTTAGCCCGGCGCCGGCGACGCGGCCGCATATCGTATGAGGATCGAACCCTCTCTCCGTCTCTCTCTCTCTCTCTCTCTCTCTCTCTTTCTCTCTCTGACTCGCAGAGCGATGTCATCGGCGATATGCTAATGTGCATCGCCTCAGTGCACCGCAGTCCCCGCGATTGTAAGGCAATCCGTCTCTCTCGTTCTCTCTCTCTCTCTCTCTCTCCCTCTCTCTCTCTCTCTCTCCCTCTCTCAGTACCTACCCGTGCGGGTGTCACGTGGTATCCATTGGCGGCGCTGCAGGTCGGCGGCACCACTCGCGGTCCGGCCGGCGATCGGCTATCTCACTCGCACCTACACGGTCTGGTCGATACTCCGCCCTGGCCGCCCTCCTGCCCTCCCGTGTTTACAACGCGCCAACGACAACAAGCTGGCCAGGGTGGCGCTGGCGCCCGGTGCCGCGGCCCCCGCGGGTCCTGGCGGGGTCCTGGCGGGGTCCAGGCGGGGCCCTGGCGGGGGCGTGGTGCTCGGCGGCGGCGCGGCCTCAGCCCCCCCTCAGCTGTCCCCCCCGAGGCTCGCGGCTCTCGCGGACCCGTACGTCTGGCGGTCGGCGGGCGCGGCTGGGCGCGGCGGGCGGCGGGCGACGCGGGAGGCCCGGCCCGTTCCGTTCCGACCGTCCAACTAACCTCACTTTCCGCCCGCCGCGGCTGCGCGGCCGCTGCCCCGCGGCCGGGACTCGCGCGCCGCTCGGTGGAGCCTCGGCTTCCCTCGGCTCGGCTCGGGGCGTCGACACCCGCTTCGGCTCCAGCGCCGCCGCCGCCGCCGCCGCCGCCGCCGCCGCCGCCGCCGCCGCCGCCGCTGCCGCCGCCGTACTCCAGCACGGGGATATCGATTGGGCAGAGGACAGCCGCTGCCGCGGCGGCGGCACTGGAGCCCGCCGGCAGGGAGAACGCTGACCCTACCCGACGGTCGCCCTCTCCATCATCCTCAAGCAGCTCTAATCCGCCGCTCTTTAAATTCCAGGCCCCGCGGGTACGGCCCTCACGAGCACCGGGCCCCGGACACGCGCGCGGAGGGGGGCGATACGGCCCCGGGCAGGGGCGGGCAGGCGCGGCCAAGGGCAAGGCCGACCCCGTCGCGACCCTGACGACGACGACGTGCCCGACGGCGGCGTACCGGAAGCCGCCGACATGCCACGGCACGGCACGCGCCTGCGGACGCCGGGGTAGGCCGGCCCGCACGACGCGGCTGCGAGGCCCGGCCGCGGCTGCCTACCCCGCAGGCGCTCCACGGAAGTGTGGCTACCGGACGATCCCCGGGGTGATGCGGCACCCGCGATCCCGGCTCACGCCAGAGCTGTGTCACACACGGCCGACACCGGCCGCCAGGAGGCAGATACAGGTGGCGGCTCTAGTTGAGAGCCCCGTGCGGGAGCCGCGCAGGGTCAAGTGGAGGAGGGGAGACAAGGGCCGCCTCCAGCCCCGCCCCGCCCCGCCGGCCTCAGGGCCCTCCGGGCCTTTCTTCTTATTGGTTTGCTCGGCAAACGCTGAATAGGACCAGGTGTCTCTCCTCCCCCCCCCCCTCTCTCTCTCTCTCTCTCTCCCCGTGTTCTAGGCATGTTGTCTTTAGGAGGAACGAAACCTTTTGGTCACCCGGCGTCCCTTCGGCCAGCTGACCGGCACAGGACGCGGCCGCCGCCGTCCGCCGGCTGGACGACGGCCTGGGGTCATGGACCCCCTCCCCGGCCGGGACTGGTCATGACCGGAGGAGAGGAGGGGGGGGGTGAGGTTGAGTAGCCCGCATGGCATGGTGCACACAGCCCCCCCCCCCCCCCCGCATACGTTACGCCGCGCGCTCACTGTCCACTGTCCGGCCCGAACCCAGCCTCCAGCGGACTCCAGCCGACTCCAGCCGACTCCAGGCGCGCTTGTTGTGTGCAGCGATGCCAGGTGGTGGCTGTAAAGGGTTAAGGACACGAGGGGCGTGGTGTTGTCGAAACAAGTGCGTGCGTGTGTGTGTGTTGTGGGAGATAGAGAGAGAGAGAGAGAGAGAGAGGAGAGAGAGAGAGACGCGCGAACAGCGCGGCACAGTGTCGGCCAGTTAGGCAGCGAGTGCTGCAGTAAAAGTGCATGACCGTAGGAGGGAGGGTAGAGGGAGCGGTTGAGGTGGGGGGGGGGGGGAGAGGGTAGTAGTACACACACACACACACAGACAGACACGCCGCACTACGCAGTAACATTCCTCTCTAGGAGCCCCAGCGCGCCGCCCCGCTTTGCACTTTCATCATTCGGTTAACCGCCTGCGCTGGTCCTGGTCGTCGTTGTCGTAGTCTGCAATTCAGATCTCCGGGACGCGGGCCGCCCGCGCCACGCCACGCCACGCCACGCCACGCCACGCCACGCCACGCCACGCCACGCCTCAGGTAATCCCAGTGAGCGGCGGCATGGGTCCCTTTGAATCAGGTCAAGTCGAGTCGAGAGGCTGGCACCGGCAGCCCCGCCGGCGCGGTGAGTGGCTTTGGCAGGCGACCGCCCGGTAATCCACACAGGGAGAACGCCCTGAGTCAACTCCCGTCCCGCCGGAGGCGGCGGAGGCCCCGAGGCTGCTGGGGGAGGCCCTCCCCGCCGGGGGCGAGGCGAGAAGTACACGGCGGCCGGCACCGAGGGGGCCGCTGCCGCCGCCGCCGCCGCCGCTGTGAGGTGATTTACGTCCAGATGGGCTGCGGTCGGCGCTGCGGTCCTGCCCGCATGTTGCGTCCAAGACACTTCGCAGCGGGCGCCACCCCCAGCCTGCTCCTCTCCTCTCTCTCTCTCTCTCTCTCTCTCTCTGTCGTGGAGATGGAGACAAGGCGCTCAACGAGAGCGGGGCAGAGTACGGCGGCAGGGAAAAAATGCGCGCCGCTCCAGCGGCTCCAGCGGCTCCAGCGGCTCCAGCGGGGTGATCCCCGATCCATCAAGCACACCCCGCCTCAGCCCGGGACTGCAATCTGTCAACGGCACACAGGGACTACTTTACCTCCGCCGGCGTGCGCCCCGCTGCTCCTCGGGGGCCCCGCATCAACTCCCCGCCGGTCCGTGAGAGAGGGAGAGGGGGGGGGGGGGAGAGAGAAGTCCGCTGGCTTGACAGGAGGGTCGGGCAGCGTCCAGTCGCCGGGACGGTAGGCAGCCCATTCGACGGCCGCGTCGCTGTGGCGGCCGGGGGCCCCGGCGCGATACGTACGAGGGTCCCCCCCGCCATTCACTTAGAGCCTCCCCAACGTCCATTATTTCAAAACCCGGAACACAAAAATTTCACCGTTGAAAATTGGCGCATCGCAGCAAATTTAAAAAAAAAATCGATTTTTTTAGCGCCAATAAATGTGGTTTCCGGCGTCAGACGAGGCCGCTGCTGTGTGGTATGCGGCCAAACGCGGACGGCAGGTGCCAAAGTGAGCGAGGCGGCGCCAGGGGCTGCAGCTGCCAAACTACTTCTGCAGCTGCGGCAGCTGCAGGAGTCGCACCTCCACTTAGCACTCTCCCATATGCGCCACTCCAGCACACACATACACACACACACACACACACACACGCTGAAAGGACTTACTGTTCGTTCATGTCGATAAGCCTCCTTGGGTCGACAGCGACGCTGTGCCGCTGCGCCTTGTCCGCCCGCCGCGTCCCTGGCGGATAGAAAAAAGACAGCGCATAGAAACAGTTTTGTTCTACAGAGTCCGTCCTCTATATCACAGCATCTCTTAGATAGAACGCGGTGCCGCAGGATAGATCGCCTGGATGCGCGTCACTTCCCGGCCCGGTTCCTAAATGCACCCTTCCCCTCTATGACTCGGTGTGGATACCCCCCGGGCCGCGGGGACCGCGAGGGAAGGGGTATAGCCGCGGCAGGCGGCGCGGGACGCGGCCACCAGCGCCCTCCAGCGGGCGCCGGGCGGCACTACCCCTCGGGCTCAGATGCCCCCCCCTCTCTCTCTCACACTCTCTCTCACTCTCTCTCCTTTTTTCCTTTCTCGGAAAACACCTTGCGGAAAGGATCAAGATAACCGCGAATTTCCTGCTTCGCGCCACTTATGCCTCGAGTATCGACACATCGAGGTATCGACGTCGAGTGTCGACTCCTCGACGTCCCCGCGCGCGGCCGCACCCGTACGGTCTGACCTCTTCCCGCAGCCATTCCGTCACAAGGACACGCTTGTCCAGCGCCAGTGGCTAATCTGTATCCGATCTCCACACACATACTCTCTCTCTCGCACACACACACACACACTCATGCGTGGGCTCTGACGCACACACACGCGGCCGGTAAGGGTGGTCTGTTATCAGAGAACTGATAACGCCCGGCGGAGTTCCCACACATATGGCATGTATACACAACGCTGACGGCGGAGCGCGCGCACCTACCTCTACCCGGTGCGACAGAGTTAACGTAATTCGTAATCATCTCTCTCTCTTTCTCGCCGGGCGTCTCACTCGCACGCACTCACCTTTCTCGTACTTGGCCTTGAGGGCGACCAGGCTGGACATCAGCCGGGCGCGGTGCGACGAGTTTCGCACGCCGAGCTCCTTGATGTCGCCCTCCGTGAAGTGCAGCAGATCCTGGGACAGACGGCGAAGGGACGCGTGAGCAAAATATAATAATTTAAAAAACGAAAAACCGAATTGTTGGTCCGGTATTCGAACCCGGGCCTGACCTCGACGCCGTCGAACTTCCGGAAGAGGTCGCCGTACTCGTCCAGGTCGAGGACGGACAGCCATCGCTGGGTGTCGATGTGCGGCCGGGCGACGGGGGTGGAGAGGCTCGCCTTGCTGCGCCGGGACAGCGAGCCGATGGACGGGAACCGGAAGCTCCACACGATGCCTGCAACAGCGAAGCCACTTCCGGTTAGAGAGAAGGGGTTGGAAAATTCCAGAGGGACTTCCGGGTGGAGATAGGAAGCCCCGGGAAATACGGTATTTCGGGAGGTGTGTTCAAAAACGGGAAGAGAATCTCGGGCCCGGCCTAGTTTTAGAGAGGGGCTTGGTTTTGCTTGCCGTGTGCATGCTTCTCTCTGCCTCTCACTCCCTCGCTCTGTCTGTCTGTCTCTCTCGCCCTCTGTCTCTGGAGGCAACGACCTCATCTCATATCGCAGCAGGCCGGCGGCGGCGTGGCGACGGCGTCTCCGACTCGGTGGGGTGATGGTCGGGTTCCTGTCCGTGTCCCCCGTCCCCGTGGTCCCCGGGCCCCGCGGGCCGCCGGACGGCCGGCGGCGGCGGCGGCGGCGGCGGCGGTCCGAGGGGGCGACGGTCGCGCGGCCCAATGGGCGCTGAATGGAAATGGCGGAGCGGCTGGGCCGGCCGTCAGTGCAGGAAGACGGCCAGCTTCACCGTCACCGCGTCGCGCCAGTATAGCAGGCGTTTCCAGCGAGACTCCAAAAATATTTAAAAAAAAATAACACGTAAGAGGGGGCTCTGCATTTTAGGGCCTTAAAAAAGGAAAAGCTTTCTGGGCCGCACGAGTATGAGAAACAAGAGCGACGCGGTCGGTGTGCGCCCTGATTTCCCATACCTGCCGCTCTTGGACTTCCGATCTGGAGCCTCGCTGGAGGCCTCTATTCCAGCGGCAGCCGGTGGCAGTGCGGGAGGACCTGACAGCACAATGGCGACACGGCGCTCGAGGAGTCCTCTCGCTGGAGTCCTTCGCGGTGACCCACATGGACGCGGCGGGCGCGCACGCAGGCACGCTGGAGCCGCTGGAGCCTGCTGCTGGAGACCCACGGACTCCCCGAGCTCCAGACTTGGCCCGGCCTTCAGCTGCCAACTATTTCCACCTTCCACCGCGACCACCACCGCCGCCGACCTCCCATCTCGGACATCAGACTCATTCGACGTGGAGGAAAATAAATAAATAAAACTAAAACCGTTTCGGCGCCACGTCCCGGAATTCCCGTCAGGTTCGCGCCGTCCCCGCACCGGAATGCATTACTTCTGAAGCACCTGCGCGTGCTCTGTGCCGTACTGGAGCGGGCAATATTCATGAGGAGTCCGTCATGGCAGAGGTCCGCGCGCAAAGTGTGAACGTATTTGCGTGTGTGTGTGCGTGTGTGTGCGTGAGAGAGAGAGCGCTACTGCTCAGGTATTCAGCAGGGCGAAGACGCGCGCCTCGGATTGGGTCACAGCTGCTGTGACGAGTCCGTGTGTGAAAGCCCCCCGCGTCGACCCCCCCCCCCATCCGCCTCCTCCTCCTACATCAACTCCTTGCGGAGCGCGGGGGCCCCGTCAACAAACTGATGCGGAGAACCTACTGGTCCGACCGATCGACACAACGACATCGCCACACCCACCATCTGCCATATATTACTATGTATTGGGATCATGTCATCATCAGAGTCATCATCATCAGAGTGCTCATCAGAGTCATCGACATCTTCATCGTCATGGTCGTCATGACCTGTCGCCGCGGGCGCCGCCGCGCACAGCGCTAAAGCCCAGCTGCTGCTGCCGCTGCACAAGTCAGCATCGAACGACGAGGACGCGACGGCGCTGCGGTCTGTGTGCGCGCCTTTCAACCGCAGCTGCAGCTGCAGCAGCGGCGGCGGCAGGCGGATTTGTGATGACGATGACAACGTCAGATTGGAGTGCGTCCGAAACAGCGCCGCGCGGGATCCATGGGTGCGACAGAGAGAGAAACCAGCATTGAGCGTCGATTCGGAGGCGCGCGCTGAATGTGGCCAGGGCTGGCAGGGCGGCGGTGTGGCCCCAGGCTGCCACCACAGCCGCACAAGCAGCTGCCTTGTCAGCAGTGGGACCACGGCGACGACGACGTCGGGTCACAGTCGGTGCGTTGCCGCCGCTGCCGACGCTGTCTTCCGGGAAGCGTCGCGGCGCGGAGCCGGCCGACGTCTCCACACACAGCGGCGTCGTGGTGGAGCCGAGGCCCCACGGCACAGCGGCCCAGCTGACACACTAACGGGGCCCACACTCATCGCGCGGGGGACTCTCCGGAACGGGGAACCGACGACGCTATCGTCTGAATTTCTCATATTACTCCTCGAGGACGCCGCCGCCGCCGCCGCCGCCTGTGTGTGGCGCGGCGGCGGTGGTTAAGGCACTTCTTGGCCAACTCGCGTCCTCGTCGCCGCCGTCCTCTATCGGGCTCGAATCGGCTCGTAAAAAGAGCCATCGCCGGCCGGCAGAATGCCCCCCCGTCCGCCCGGCCTCATTCAACGCAGCGGAGGTCGCCGACGAGGACACGACGACACACGCGCGTCCGTCCGCGCCGCCGAGAAGACCCCCCTGATCCTGGCGGCGCCTCCTGGCCGGGGGTCACTGATAAGCCCTAGCTGCTGTCCGACAACGCCACCCCTCACACACACACACACACACAGACAGCCCTCCCCGACGGACAGGTGTCGTGTGTGTGTGTGTGTGTGCGCGCACGTATGCAGAGAGTGTCGCCGTGTCGCTGCTCGCCACCCCTGCAACCATAACTCATGGCGAAAACGGCGCTGTCGTGCCGTGTGTGTGTGTGCGGGGTGTGTGTGTGTGTGAGGGGTGTGTACCTGTGTGTGTGTGAGGGGTGTGTACCTGTGTGTGCCTGTGTGTGTGTGTCGCACGCACCGCAAACTGCCCCCAAAACATGTTGTGCCGGAGAGCATGTGCAGCCGAGCGGCGGGCGGGGCGGGTACGGAGAGCAAAGGGGTGGACACACACACACACACACACACACACACACACACACACAGCCAGGCGGGGGCGGCAGGGCAGCTCGGAGGCGGACGCGGCCACCGTTAGGACCACGTCACGTGCGCTGCAGAGCGATTCCGGACCTCCTCTCTCTCTCTCTCTCTCTCTCTCTCTCTCTCTCTCTCTCTCTCTCTCTCTCTCTCTTTCTCTCTCTTATATGGAGCAGCCCGCGGGCGCGACGGAGACAGAGCTAACGAGGAAGGGCAGTCGCGCCGCGCTGCCGCCCCGCCGTGACGCATCGCCCATTCCGCGCGCCCCATTTCGGTCAATTAACAGTCACCGCCCCATTGATTCCCGCGGAGGCAAGATAAGACCGCCCCCTCCCCTTATTCCCCCTCCCCCTTAACCCCCTCCCCCCTCCCCCTTAACCCCCCTTAACCCCCGTTCCACCCTTAATCCGCCGACGGCTCCCCGCCAACGAGGCGCCATCCCGCCGACACCCCGACACCCCGCCTGTCGGCTTGTCTAAGTTCACCGGCGCTACGCGGCTGGAATACCGCCGCGCCCCGCCCATTTCCTCTCTCTCTCTCTCTCTCTCTCTCTCTCTCCCTGCCTGCCTCTCTCTCCCACCGTCTCTCCCATCTTACCCTCTCTCTCTCTCTCTCTCTCTCTCTCTCTCTCTCTCTCTCTCTCTCTTTCTCCGCCCCCCTGGCTGCGCTAATTAGATAAGAGGCCGCCGTTATCACGTGGGGCACAAAACGCTTTTAATTTCTAATCTTGGCGCCAGCCAGCCAGCCAGGCAGACAGCCCAACGTCGGTTCTATCTCCAGCACTATCTATCCCCCCTCCTCTCCAGACTCCAGCACGCGAGAGAGAGAGAGAGAGAGAGAGAGAGAGAGAGCAACGCCCTATTCGGAAGGAAACAGCCCCGCGCGCGGCGAGGCAAAGGTAAAGAAAGCTGAAAGGTTTGCGAAGGGGACGGCGGTGGCGTGGGCCGGCTTATGCCGTACCTTCTATCCCGGGGGCGGCGGGGAGCTGCATAGCAGCCACAGCAAAACCACACACTCCGACCGACCCCACCGCCGCCGGGGGCACCGGGGTCACCGGGGTCACCCTCACACACACACACACACACACACACACTCACACAGACACGCACACACCATCAATTCCCTTTCTCCAGCCACGCGCGAAAACGGGGAACCCGCGACAGTCTCATAGACTAATGAGGGCACACGGCCGTATACATCCTGCAGGACCTTTCCGGAGTGAGAAAGGTCCTGGGCAGCGCGGTGGGTATCGATCCTCGACAAAGTTCATGAGGCCCTGCCAAAGGTGAAGCTCCGCTGGGCAGGTCGCGAATGTGGGGCGACTACTGCCCGGTGTAGTCGCCAGCCCGTAGTCCGCATTCCGTAGTCCGTAGTCCTCAGTCCGTACAGTCCGTAGTCCCGTGTAGAGATAAGAGTACACAACACCGATCACTACAAAATTGAGCGCTAATTTTTTTGTTGTTGTCCCGACTGGAGTGCGCCCTCTGTGGAGGTGCGTCCCTTTCTCTGCTCTCCCAGCGTGGCCCGGTGCCAAGGCAACCTGAAAGGAAACGGACCGCAAGAGTCCCCTCGCCTGGCACCGAAAGGTCGCCTCCATTAGAAAATCAGCGCACACGCACCGAAAAAAAAAAGAAAAAGACAAACGACAGAGAGGGAGAGGGAGACAGAGAGAGAAGAGAAAATGATTGGAGGGGCCGAACGCGAGGGATTAAATTTGGGCTCGTTTGCGCCGCTCTCGTGTCGGTGGAAGTGTGCCAAGCGCGGCCAGCGACGCCAGGCGGCGGCAAATGCAGAGATATCGTCTGCTTGCGGTCCGTACACCGCCAGCAGCAGCCCGCGCACGGCGGGGGAAAAAAACATTTCTCTTCTGCCGCCGATGAGAAATAAAGAAAGAAAGCTATAAAATGTCAGCTGTTTGGCTGTAAAGCACGCGATTTGTCTCCAGTAACACACGCACACACACACACACACACGAGCTCGCTCACATACGAACGATGTTCCCCCGGATGACATGTTTTTAATTAATAAAACGATTATAGGTCGTGCGAGGGGGGTGGTCCGGTCCCAGCCACAAAAGCGTCACTGCCGCCCGCGCCGTTTCATTTCCCATCTCTGTCGCCCTCAAGGCTTCTGCCGTGTATTCCATCCCGCTCTTCCACGCCGCCCGCGTTGCCATATTTTCAGCACCTTCTTCTCCCTCCCTATTCGCAGGAGGTTCGCGGCGTCGCCGCCGCCATCCGGGTGCCCTCCCTTCTCGATTTGCGTAATGAAATTAGGACCTTTTCGTATAAAATTCGTGCATTTCGCGTCCGTGCGCGCGCAGCCAGCATCGCGGCCGGCACAGCGGCCCCTGAGTTTTGATTAAATCTGCTGGGGGCAAAGGGACCCCCGCAGGACCTCGACCCGCCGTCGCTGACGACCCCCTGAATTCCACGGCAAGACCCGCATTTATAAAAAAATAAAATATGATAATAAAACAGGCGGGCGGCCCTCTCTTTGCAATAAACGCCTGGTTATGTCCGCAATGTCTCATATTACACCCATCTCTCCCGCGTTCTCTCCACGCGCTCTCCTTCCGCATGGTCTACTCGGTGCGGGACCGACATGCGCGACTCTCCGCAAAGGTGCGCAAGGAAATGCAATGCGAAAATTTACTCCCCCTAAATCTACAAAAAGATGATTTTATAAAATAATATCAACAATTTTTTTTTTGGCGGTGGACGTGAAAATGTGAACAGCGGGAGTCTTCTTCCCTCGCCCTCCGAGGAGGAACTCCGCGGCCTTTCGTAATTAAGTGAAACCGCGGCGGAGACGCAGGAGCGCCGTCCCTCTCCCTCCCTCCCCCCTCTCTCTCACTCTCCCTCACTCCCCCTCTCTCCCTCCCTCTCTCTCTCCCCCGCCGCGCGCGCGGAGCGAGGCGGCCGAGTCAGCCGGGCGGGGTAGGCAGTCCCGTCGCGCGCTGCTGCCGGAGGGTTGCCTACCCCGCAGGCTGGAGATCCCAGAGCGGCGCGCGAGGCGGGGACCACAACAGGAGGAAGAGCGAAAATGTCGGGATTTGAAACTTTACGGGCCGTGCAGAACCCGCGCTGCCACTCTCTCTCTCTCTCTCTCTCTCTCTCTCTCTCTCTCTCTCTCTCTCTCTCTCTCTCTCTTCATATCCCCCTGGGAGGGACCTTAACGCCGTATGTATGTTCTGGTTAGAGGCTGGGGGGGCGGCGGGGGCAGCCACTCTCACCTTGTCGCCCCCGCCCCCTCCTTCCCCCCTCTCTCTCCCACTCGGAGGAAACCCTGACAAAAGGGGCGGTCCTTGTCCCGCAGTAATCCGCCTACTGAATGCGTAAACTTCATTTACACTTCAGCCCTTTTCTTCTTGTTTTCGCATAATTAAAATTCACAAACTCGGGGGCGTCGCCCCGCCTTCCATTGCCATCCGTTTTCCCCTCCAAGACCTGCTGGTGCGGTGCCGCCGCGGCTGCGCTGCACCGCACGCAAAGAGCTCACTCCCCCCCCCCCTCTCTCTCTCTCTCTCTCTCTCTCTCTCCAGCAGAGGTCCTGGAGACAGTCGGTCCGGTCTGGACTCCAGCTGCTGGAGCGGACTTTGTTAGCCGACTGCACTGCAACACGATCCCTGCCCGGCGTGACGGCCGAGAAGCCAAATCGTTCATCACGATCATTTCCCGCCTGATTGGCTCGTCAGCAAAAAAATAAAAAATAATTTTTTTTGAAAATAAAAATAATGCCACGTATCGGCGCGAAGGACACACGTACACACACACACACACACACACGTCACCGTTCTATCAATATCCGCTTACCGCGGCGCACAGCGACGGATATAAGAGTTACGTCATAACTTGCTCTGTCCGCTCCGGCGGCGGCGGCCGGCTCCGCGGCTCACCTCGGAGGTGCTGCTGCTGCTGTTGTTGTTGTTGTTTTTGTTTTTGCTGCGCTGAACGGTACGGCGGCGGCGGCGGCGGTCCACGCGTGCACAGGATCGCAGTCGTCGGCGCACACACCGAGATTGTATCACACACACACGCACAGATCTTACTCTCACTGACTTCATGGGATATAGGACTCGCTGCTTTGCCCCGCGCAAGGACGTTGACTGCACGAGAGAACGGTGCGACTGCTCTCTCTCTCTCTCTCTCACACACACTCACACTCACGCTTATAATCACATGTCACTGCGACAAAAGGTATATATATACAGTAACGCAGGTTGTGTTGTCGTGGTGCGTTGGAGGTCGAAAAGAGGGGAGAGAAAGGAAGGAGAAAAATAAAGGAAAAGAATTTCACGATGTGCTGTCTCAAATATATTTCTGCACTGATTTTTTTAAAAGTTTTTTTATTTCCTGTGCGCATTTTTTTTCGCCCCGAGGCGGATATATGTATATAAAAATCTCGCTGGCAATGCCGTGCCGCGGAGGAAATACGATCATCGCCCAGCGACGACAATGGAATCGCAACCCCATTCCTATTAATGTAGGGAAAGAAGAAGAGGAGGAGGAGGAGGAGGAGGAGGAGGAGGAGGAGAAGAACCGTCGTCGGCGCCGCGAGAATACAAAAGACGAAAATGAAAAATGACGGGGGCGGAGGACGCGACAGAAGCGTTCGCAATGTCGTTCGGGGACCTGCTTTCCTATCCGCCCCCGGGGAGAGACAGAGACAGAGAGAGAGAGAGAGACAGAGAGAGAGACACCCCGCCGGACCCGCCTCTGCCGGACCCCGGGGCGCGGCACATCCGTCACGCCCTTAGAGAGAGAGAGAGGGGGGGGGGCAGAAAGAGGGTGAGAGAGGGGGCGGGAGAGGGAGAGAGAGGGGAGGGAGAGAGAGATGGAGACTTCTACGGAGCGCCGCCAGACCAGTGCCAAGAGAGGTGCGAAGCAATTTCCCCCCGACTCGCTATGGTCGCAATGCATACGCGATGTGTGTCGCGCGCTCCCCTTTGGCACTCGCTCACACACACACACACATCACACGACACGCAGCGTGAATGAGAGTGAGAGAGAGAGAGGCAACTGCTTTAATCTTTATTTCCTGTCCTTCTCCCTCTTGCGCCGCGATCGACGACGACGACGTGGGCGGGGGTCGTAATCTTTTGCAAAGGCCAAAAGTCGCGACGCGTGGCCGCAGGGAAGAGATTCGCCGCAGCGGCAGCAGCAGCGGCAGCGGGGGCGTGGCGGGGGCGTGGCGGGGGCGTGGCGGGGGCGTGGCGGCGCCTCAGGGGAGGGCGGAGCACAACAACTCCAAAGTACTAATGGAATGACAAAATCAATTATGCCGCCGTCGGGAAGGCAAGACGCAAGGCTCAGCAGTGTAGGAGCTCTGGGACCCGCAGGCCCCGCAGGCCCCGCAGGCCCCGAGCAGGTAACGCCCCGGAGGGTAACCGGCTGGGTAACGCGCCGCGGCCGGGTAACCCGCTTCCGCGTGCGTGCGTGCGTCATTATCGGTGAACTTACCCCCCGCGGCCACGTCAACCCCCGTCCGTCGCCGTCACGGGCGTTGGGGGAAGGGAGATAGAAGGAGAGGAAGGGGAGGAACAGAGAGAGAGACAGGGATAGAGATGGGGAAGGGCAGGCAGAAAAAGAGAGAGACGCCACACAATCGCCGGCACATTAGCATAGCCCCCGACACCACCAAGTCCCTCCCTCAGGCGAAACACGGCGAAAACAAAAACATAATTACGGTCATCTCTCTCCCTCTCTGACACACACACACACACACACACACAACGCTCCCAGTCTGAAAAGCAGCTAGGCAACGGGGCAGAAAAATAGTTTTTTTTTTAAATTTATTTTTAGTTTGTTTTTTCTTCAAAGAAAAATACGCGAGAGGAAGGAAGCAAGTCCCTCGTCAACAATGCGGGGGAGGGGGAGGGGTATCGTGTGACGGCAGGGGCGGGTCCAGGCGGGTGGAGTCGAGGGCCCGCCCCGGGGGTGAGAGAGAGAGAGGGAGGGAGAGAGAGAGAGAGAGAGAGAGAGAGAGAGAGAGAGAGGAGAACGGAGCCCCTTGGCAGCCCCTGCAGGGACAGCCGGCCGGCCACACAGCTCCGGGGCCTCGTGGTTTTAGAGATAAGCATTTTTGATACAACTTGCCGAGCAGCGCGGGGGAGCGACAGCGACAACCTGATGGTTGCCATGGTGACGGAGAGAGAGAGAGAGAGAGAGAGAGAGAGAGAGAGAGAGAGAGAGAGAGCGGGGCGGAATTGGGAAGCCCCTTTTGCGGCATAACCTCCCCTTGCACTCTATGTCCCGACCAATTTTTAGTGAGCAACGTCGTCGGTTGAAACGCCGACACCGACGCCAGAGTCAATTACTGTCAATTATTTCGTCAGACTTTGAAAACTATTTTTGATTGTGTTTCAGCTACATTTTTTCAAATTTTTGCAGTCGAGAATGGGATCCGAATTTTAATTTTCAACGCTACCCAACAAGCGGATTTGGTTTTCATCCCTCGCAGACTTCGCCTATCGCATCGCAGCACAGCTCACAGGCAGCAGCGGCAGCGGTCTGTGGCCGGGGCATTCTTTAGGGGTAGACCGTGCTTATCCCTCCCCGCCCACAGACCGCCACCCTGTCGGGCGCCCTCTCTCTCTCTCTCTCTCTCTCTCTCTCTCTCTCTGTCCTTCTCTCTCCTTCCCCACATCGGCCCTCAGACCTCATTCATGATTTAACTAAAACACTACTACCCCCGGATCCTCCTCCTCCTCCTCCTCCTCCTCCTCCTCCTCCTCCTCCTCCTCCTCCTCCGAGAGGACGGGAGGACGGAGGTCGGAGCGTGGCCGGCAGAGGACGGCGAGGACGAAGATGAGGACAGGGGCTGGCAAGTCGGAGGAGGACCGGGTCCGCCGGGAAGAAAGGGTGAAGGGCGGAGAGAGCAGAAGGCGACGCGGCCCGCATAAAGGCACTCGGTTATGCTTGCTCTCTCTCTCTCCATCTCTCTCTCTCTCTCTCTCTCTCTCTCTCTCTCTCTCTCTCTCTCTCTCTGGGCATCTCCGTGGATCGCGGGTTGATCTAGTAATGGGATTAAACAAGTCCCCCGGGCGTCACCCTCGCCCGCCAGCAGAAGCCAAAGCCGTTCACCTCCGGCTCCGCCCCGCCACGCCCCGCCACGCCCCGCCACGCCCCGCCACGCCGCTCTGCCACGCGCTGCACTTGTACACACAGCGCGGCAGGCGGCCACGTGATTGCGAAGGGCCGTTTCGACGCTCCGTCTCTGTCGCATTCATGGGACGTCCCACAAGGGGGTTATTTCCAGCTTCGGCGCCGCTTCGGCTCCGCTTCGGCTCCGCTTCGGCTCCGCTTCGGCTCCGCTTCGGCTCCGAGCGGCCGCCGCCGATATCAGACTCGTCCATACGGATCGCTGCCGGGTGGTCCGAACGCCAATACCAATAAAAGGCTTGGCGCGACGCGAATCGCACTGCCAGAGAGCGCCGCCTGTCCTTGCCAACGAGTTAGAGCCCTGTTCTGAAACTGGAACAAAGGGCAGAGACAACAGCGAGAGAGAGAGAGAGAGACAGAGGGAGACAGAGATAGAGAGAGGGTCATTGGAGCGGAATATCAAACAGCGCCACGCCACACCACACCACTGACTGGCCAGTGCTGCTGTCAAACAAAAGGGACCACGACAAATGTTATTTCTGGTGGCGGGCGGCGGTTTGGCGGGGGCCGGGGGGTTCGCCGCGCGGAAAGCGTGTGAAACTCGTGTGTATAAAGCGCACATGGCTGCTGCTTGCGTCGTGCGCCCGGGGGATCCACCCGTAATGACGCGTGCGTTTCCCTGATGGGGCGTGAACAACAGTTACTGCCGATGTCATTTGTAAATTTTCTCTTAAAAATCCGGGGACCGGGTTCGCAGTTTGTCGTAGTGTAATCTCTCTCTCTCTCCTCTCTCTCTCTCTCTCTCTCTCTCTCTCTCTCTCTCTCGGCTTCCGCTCTATAGCTTCCACCGTTTCGCACAGCGGAACAGCGGAGACGCGGGGCTGGGCAGCGGGGCGGGCCATTCGCTGCCGCGAGGCCGTAAAAATAACCGGGGGGGGGGGGGGGGGGGGGGGGGGGGGGGGGTCGTCGTGAAGGCGGGGCCCCCGGACCCCCCGCGGATCCGCGATAGTGCGGCACCCCCGACTCCACCCCCGACTCCACCGGACCGGAGGTAAGAGGACACTGCCCGGCCCGGCAGCAGGGAGAGAGAGAGAGAGAGAGAGAGAGAGGATAACTGAAAATCCGCGAGAATCAAATTTACAGCGAGCGGCTCCGCGGCGTCTACCCCGATAGCCGCCGGCCCCTCCCCTCCACCCTCGTGGACCCGACGACGCCTTTTACAACGGACCGCTCCGGTCCCGCGCGTGCGAAATTTGTAGCTCGGTCCTTTGGTTGGCGGGGGCGGTGGACCCCGGCCGGAACCCCCCCCCCCCCCCCCCACTCCCCGTCGACCCGTCGACGCCAGCATGATCGACACCGTCTACAGGCTTACGCGCGGCCCGCGGGGGCTCCAAATCGACAAACCGTGTTATTCGCACCGGAGAGAGAGAGAGAGAGAGAGAGAGAGAGAGAGAGAGGGCCGAGAGAAGGGTCCCAAATGCGGCACGGGGGAGTGAGAGAGGGAAAGAGGCACGCGCGTGGGGAGTGTGAGAGAGAGACAGAGAGAGAGAGAGACAGGCGATGCGACGCAAAGCGACGTTGTTTCCACGCGACAGCGCTCCACAGCGCGCCCCGATTATCCGCCCTACCGTGTAACACGAAAATCCAGCCATCACATCAAGAGCGGCGGGAGGAGTGGAGAGGGGGGGGGGGGGATAAAAATGCGAAATGCGACCGGAGAGAGAGAGAGAGACAGAGCAAGAGAGAGAGAGAGAGAGGTGGGGAGCGGAGGGGAGCAACTGGACATCGGAGCTTGATGAATGGCAACGGTCGAGGCCCCGCCGCGTGCTGCGGTTAGAGGACTGTTCTGGCGTTCGGATAGGAGAGCCCGGATAGAACTTGGGGGAAGGATAGAGAGCGGGGGAGAGAGGCAGAGAGAGAGAGAGAGAGAGAGAGAGAGAGAGAGAGAGAGAGGGAGAGTTCCGATGCGACGAATAATGGCCGGGAGCAGTGAAGGGAGGCGCTCGGTCCGGCGACTGACGCGCCGACTTGACGCGGCGCAGGTGGCAGACTTGGGTCCGCCTCCTCCCGTTGGCGGCTGATTGGCTCCTCGGCAGCGGGGAGACATCTGCGCCCCGTGTCCCTCCTTTCATCGGACGCGCGCGCGAGCGCGGGACTTTTGAAAAAAAAAAAGAGGGATAAAGCAGCAAGGTTCCCCGCACAGCGGGGGCGGCGAGCGGGAGGGTGAGATGAAAGGAGAAAGTGTCGTCTGAAACGGTGAGGAACAAGAGAGAAGGAGAGAGAGCGGCGACGCGGCGCTGCGAACAGGTTGGAGACTCCTGGAAGCGGGTCTGAAGCCCCCGGCAAGAAGTCGGGGGGGATGAGTCGCCCCGCCACGCTTTTCAGAAGAAAAAAAAAAGGTTTTTCCTTTGTTTTCCCGGCGGCGGCTTCGGTGTCGTCGGTCTATAATTTGCATACCTTGCGTACGACGCTGCCAAAAAAGTTGCGGCCGATAGTCCATATATAAAGCCCTGTGAAGCGGCGTTAGAGAGACAACGTGCCGTCTCGCTCTCGCATACGCGATTGTGTGGGAGTGCGACAGGGACGGCACGATATGCGAGCAGACGGCGGCGGCGGCGTTTCGAACGCCGTCATGGGGCGACTTTATCGGCACGTCGTGGTGGAAACACCGCCCCCCAATCTCTTGCGAATAAAGTTTAAGCCGAACGTTTTTACTCCCCCTCCCCCTATTCTCTCTCCCCTTCCTCTCCGACAAGAACGGTAACGACAAAAACATCTGCCGCGCGCGCGCCAAGAACAAAGACGTACGCTGGGAAACACCATTTATTTCAGGAAGAAGTCCGCGTTCCATTTTATTTCGCTGAGTGTTCCCATCGCTGACGGTCGTACATGGTCAATTTGGAGGTCGGGGGAAAAAATCACGGGTCCTCCCTCCCCTCCCGCTTTTGGGAGGACCGCAAACAGCACCCAGCCGCGGCAGTACGGTGGTTCGCGCCCCGCTCCCCCTTCACATTTTTTTCTTCTCCCTTTGCTTTCCCCCTGCGACGCCCTATAAGAGATTTGTAGACTGTGGACGCGCGTTTGTTCCGGCGAGAGTAGGTAGTGCGAGAGAGAGGGAAGGCGATGGCAGCGCGGGGCGCGAAACTTGCGGCGGACACCAGCGGCAGTATATACCGAACTGACCACCTAAAAAAAAAGGAAGACGGTCTCTCTCTCTCTCTCTCTCTCTCTCTCTCACACACAGGAGCGTCTCCCCGGTGGCGCTCCCCTCCGCATCGCTTACCTCAAGTGCGAACCACTGTTCTTGTTCCTCTCTCCCTCCCCTCTCTCTCTCTCTCTCTCTCTCTCTCTCTCTCTCTCTCTCATCGCGCCCGCACGGACCAAACTCGTAATTTTCCCTTCACCGCCACCTTTCTCCTGCCTGCCTCCCCTCTCCCTCCTCGGGCGTCGCCATGTGTACCACCCGCGCCCTCCCAAAAGGAGAGAGAGAGAGCAGGAGAGAGCAGGAGAGGGCAGGAGAGGGAGGGAGAGAGGTGAGGGGCATCCGGTCCGGAGGGGGCGGCGTCGACGGCGACCCTTCCCGGACCTGTGCGCCGGCTGTCCGTCTCCCCTACCTTGGCCTCGGCCCTCTCGATTCCTCTTCTGATTTGTTCGTTCAACGTGTTTGTGTGTGTGTGTGTGTGAGCGTGTTCCTGTGTGTGTAGGTGAGGAGAAGGGAGTGGGCGAGGTGGTTACCCTGCGGCCTGCCGGGGGGTGTGGGTAGGAAGTGGAGAAGGGGGAGGGGGTTGTTCTTGCAGCCCCGAGGGTGCTGCAAGTGCGAGGGGCTACAGCAGGGGCTGCGCGGCTGGCCGAGGGAGGGAGAGAGAGAGAGAGAGAGAGAGAGAGAGAGTGAGAGGAGTGCGACTCGCCGTGTGCAGCCGCCCTCCGGGCGCCTCGGAGGCCCTCACCTCCCTCCCCCCCTCCCGCCCCCTCTCCTTCCTCTTCTAGACTTGCTACAAGAACAATAGCTTTATTGCGCCGTAGAGCGTGGAGAATAAGGATAGGAAAACTCTCAGGAAAAAAAATCCCTCAACTTCTTCTTTTTCGAATTTGAATTTGCGCCCCTCCTCTCTGTGACTTGCGTTATGGTTTGAGTAACCATGGCTCGTGGGGACTGTCCGGGCTGTGCGATACAATGCGACATGCCCAGGTAGGTGCATCAGAGATAGTGGAAGGGGTGAGGGAGAGGAAGGAGGCAGAGGGAGGGAGGGAGAGGATGGGGAGAGGAACGGGGTGGTCTGCGAGAAGGGACGGGACGGGACGGGAGGGGACGAAGCGCCCCATTATGAGTCGAGTCGGTCGCATATGAGTTACTGCTCTGCGCGCCGGGCAGTGGGCAGGCAAGGGCGGTGCAGCACCCGTAGAGAGGGAGGGAGAGAGAGCGAGAGAGAGTGTGTGAGAGAGAGGGGTGCACCCCGCGTCCGCCGCACGACACGTGCTGCGGGCTGCGTCCGCCTGCCTGGCCGCTCGTGTGTTTTTGTTATGAATAGAATTGCAAACGGGGTCCGGGCGGGCCGGATCTGAGCGGGACCCGGAAAACGGAAACGGCGGCGCCGGGAATCGAACCCCTGCCCCGCGGCTCCGCGGCTCCGTGCTCTGCGGAGCAGCAGCGCCCTATCGGCCCCTGCTCTCTCTCTCTCTCTCTCTCTCTCTCTCTCTGTTTCAGCAGCACGTGCCGTGAGGGCCCCGCCCGGGGCCCCTGGGCTGCTTGATACTTATCAGAGAGAGAGCTGGGGTCCGGCCGAAGCCCCCCTGAGCCGCCTCCCAGCCGCCCCTGCGGCACTCAGGTGCGCACCGCATCTTTTCTGCATGAGTGCGGTGGGGGCGGGACAGTGAAAGGGAGAGAGAGAGGGAGAGAGAGAGAGAGAGAGAGAGAGAGAGAGAGAGAGAGAGAGAGAGAGAGAGAGAGAGAGAGAGAGAGGGAGGGAGGGAGGGAGGGAGGGACAAAGGGGCCCGCGTCCCCTGCTCGAGTGTCCTCTAAGTCCAGCAGCAGAAGCTCCTTGGCTCTTTGGAACCAGTACCACCTGCACTGCACAGGCACCACCGCACACACAGGGCAGTGCAGTAGAAGCAACGCAGAAAGGGGTCACCTGAATTTTTTTTTTAATTTTGCCAGTGTTGTCGGCTAAATTTGATCCCGCAATCCCTCAAATATTCTGCTCGAATCCTGTCTTGACGCACCTGTAACTGGTGGAAGCAGCAGAGAGTTTTGACGAGGCTAAATAAAGCCGTAAATAAGTTGTGCCGAGCCGGTGGTGGTGGCTGCCCTGTCGGCTCGTGGAACGTGGGGGCGTTACCGGCGTTAGCGTGGGGCTCTTCTCTAAGACCGTTCGGACCACGTAGGGGCTGCGCGGGAGGGAGAGAGAGAGAGAGAGAGACAGTAAGAGAGAGAGAGAGAGAGAGAGAGAGAGAGAGCGACGAGAAAGAGTGAGAGGGACGGTGGAAACTTGGTAAACAATTCATTTGCTGCCTCCGTGAGCGCATTTTATTCCGAGGGGTGGATGGGTGGGTGTGCGGTGGATGAGAGTGGAGAGAGAGAGAGAGAGAGAGAGAGAGAGAGAGAGAGGTACATCCCTCTCCTCCCTCTTCTCGTATAATGATGCGGAGGTAAACAAATCATAAAAAGTAAAAGCAAGATCACTTCTCGCAGATTAGCTACGGGGGGTGCGTTCAGAAATAACGTAACAAATAACGCATGTCGGCGGGCCGGCCGGGCCCCGCGTCTCGCATGTGTCTCTGCCGGGGAGCGTCGCCGCACGGGAGCCGCGGGCAGAGAATGGCCCGGCTTACTGCTGCCGCGGGGAGGCAGAGAAGGGATGGATGTTGTTTTGTTTTTTTTTTTTTGGCGGGAAAACCATCCCCAATTCCATTCCCTTCCGCACACATGAGAACATCACAGGGTCGTAACACACGCCGAAACGCGACGAGAATAAACAAAAACACAAAAAAAATGTCGCCATCATCTTCTGTCTCTCTCTCTCTCTCGCACCATCCTTCACCTCCTCTACGACTCTACGACGCCATCCGTTGCCCGCGCGCACCGCGGCGCTGGTGTTGGAGCCGCCGCCGCCGACCCACGGCCTCTCACCCCGCCTCCATTCGGCCCCACAATAAGAATGCCATTTCGGTTTTTCACCCGCACATTCACACACACACACACACACACACACAGTGCGCGCGAGGCGCGGCAATAGGGGGAGAAAGGTGACTGCTAAATGGGGCCGCCGTTCCCAAATGCTACACACATCGTGTGCCAAACAGCCGCGCATTGAGGAATTGAAGTGCCGCGCGTGTGAGAGAGAGAGAGAGAGAGAGAGAGAGAGAGAGAGAGAGAGAGAGAGAGAGAGAGAGAGAGAGGGGGGGAGAGGGGGGGGGAGAGAGTTTAGGGTGTGGCGTTGTACAGCGCAAGCGGGGATACGCCACCGTTTCGCCCCATTCGCTGCAGACAGTCAGCAGCTGCGGGAGGAGCCGGCGCTATTCCCGCAATATGGAAGCAAAGCAAGCAAGTCCGTGAGAGGGAGAGAGAGAGATGGGAGAAGGGAGGGAGGGGGGGGGGAGGGGGAAGGGGAGGGGAGAGGGGGAGGGTGATTGGGTGGTGCTAGGTCTTCCCGACAAGACACGCGTACATTACCTCGCAGCAGGCGCGCGCGGTAGCCAGGCTGCGGCACGGAGTGAATATGTATATTCTCGCCCGCCCCCTCTCTCTCTCTCTCTCTCTCTCTCTCTCTCTCTCTCTCTCTCTCTCTCACACACACACACACTCACCGTGCAGCTCCTCGCGGTTCTAAATATTAATCCCCCAATAAACGTGCAAAAAGGAGGAGGCCCACTTACTTTTCGCAACACAATCGGCTGGCGTCGTCCGCGTGAGAAAAAAAAAGAGAGAAAGAAAGAAAAGGAAGAAATGAAGGAAAAAAAAATCTTCCCCGTGCGGAGGGACTCCGTGCCCAATTATAGGGGCAGAACGTGAAAATTTCCGGGCGGGAGAATAAAGTAAAAGAATTAGAGGCGGCCGTTAAAGTTAATCCGGTTCCGTTGCGGGAGGGGCGACAGAGTGAGAGTCGCGGGGTGGGAGAGAGAGAGAGAGAGAGAGAGAGAGAGAGAGAGAGAGAGAGAGAGAGAGAGAGAGAGAGAGAGAGAGAGCGGAGGGAGAAGGAGGGGAGGCCGGCGGTGAGCATCGCGATACAAGATCACCGGCAAGTGGCGCGGAAGGTGCAGATGTTGCTATCATCGGGAGCACCCTGTCATTCGCACCCCCGCCGCCCCCGCCCCCGCCGCCCCCGCCGCCCCCCCGCCGCCCCCACCGCCCCCGGCGGCGGCAGTTGGCGGCTCCGCACAGGCTGAGGGGGTGAGAGGTCGTTGGCCCGGCGGCTGCCGCCGCCGCAGCGCCGCGCATTAGGCGGGGAGCTTCCCGTTCCGTTCTGCGAGCGCCGCCGCGGCCCCCGCTGCCCCAGCGGCCCCTGTGAGGGCAGTTTGTTGTGATGAAGGGCTGCGCTGTGTTGCTGCTGCTGTTTGGACCCCCCGCCAAGACCCCCAGCCGGCCACCGAGGGCCGGCGGCCCGGCGGCTGCCCCCCGCAGAAGTCTTCTGTGCCGGGGACTCGGTGAGGAAGTGTCTCATCCAGGAGGGCCGCCGCCGCAGACCGTGATCCGCTGCAGTGCGGCTGGCGAGGGATTAGGCGGCGCCGCCCCGCACACCTCGCGGCGCAGCCATATTTCAATATCGCCGCCCTCCCCTCGCACCCCTCGCCGCCCCACCCGCCCCGCCGAAAGTGAAAGTGCGCTTTATCTTCCGCCCCGCGCCCCGCGCTGCGCCATTCCCGCGCCGCCCGCCGCTCCCCCCGGGCCCGTCTGCAGCCGGCCGTATGTTGGCGCGCTGCTCCACTCCATCGCCCCTAAGTGATTCCACGGCCGCGCGGCCCGCGACGACGGCCACCCCGGCCGACCCCCGCCCGCCCCGCGGCTCGTCGGCGTCCCGGGTCGTCATCGGGGGCCGCCCTGTTTACGACGGCGGCCTCCTCATCGTCGGCGGCCTCCCCATCGTCGACGGTCTCGACCGATCGTCAACGGCGTCCTGATCGTCGACGGCGGCTTCCTGTTCGTCGGCGTCCTCCCACCACGCCGCGGTACACCCCCTCGCGGACGCGTGCCTCCGAGTGGCGGAGCGTAGCGGCATGACAAAGCGGTCATTACGGCACGTGTTTATGCAAACAAACTCATCGCAGAGCTCATCAGCATCGGCGGAAGCAATAAGGGCCTTCCTACATATTACCGCGGGATAGAGAGAGAGAGAGGGGGGGGGGACGGAGACAGAGAGAGAAGGAGGGAGAGAGGGGAGAGAGAGAGCGCGGCTGGATGCTGCGCTGCGGCGGGGACCGCGCGGACGGAAGATCGAGGGAGCAGCAAAGTGATCCATCCATCTTGATTATGATGAGCAGAAGACAGGCTCGGAGCGCAGCACAGCGAGTGAAGGTTTTCGGCCCGAGGGGGAGAGAGACGGAGACATACTGGCGGCACTGGAAATAATGCCTTGTCGAAGAAGAAGAAGAAGCAAGATTCTGATCTCGGGATGAGCACGGCGCCGCCGGCTTTTGACTGGATATAATCCCTCCTTGACCTCACCCACGCGGCAGCCCGCTGCGGGACTTCGGGCTCAGAGCGCACAGGGGGCGCGGGGCGAGGTGAGGCGAGGGCAAACCAGTCCGGGGTAAGTTGGCTTCGGTCCCGACTACTACGCCGTGTGTGTGTGTGTGTGTGCGTGTCAGCCACGCGACCCGCCCCACCTTTAACCCATTCATTCACTATCCGCTCCATTCATCGCGGACGGACCGATGGAGTTGCCGTACCGACGCGCGGTGCGAGCGCATAACATTATTACAGCCATGAACGCATGACGTTGTCCGTCCACAAAACCACGTAACACACCTGAGGGCCTCAGGTATGGGTCCTCTCTGAACTGGGGCGCGGCCGATGCCGAACGCTGTCTCTGTCGCACTCGTGCGGGGTGCACAAGAGAGCGAGAGAGAAAGAGAGGTAGAGTTAGGAATCGCTCTGCATGCCGGGCAGGGCCTTGGCCTTTGAGAGTCGGCCGCCGCCGCCGAGGGGCCCTGGAATTAAATTCAAACTAGCCGCGCGCGCGCGCCAGCGCCACTCCCACACGGCCGCGGCATAGATGACAGGTCCGCGGATACGTTTCCATGTGCCGCGTTAGGAGCCGACAAAAGCAAACGCGTGCTCCGAACGCGGCACGGGGAGTCGCCGCCGCGCCCGCCACACACACACACACACACACACACACACACACACACACACACACACACACACACACACACACAGACACACACACACGCACACACTCACACACACACACACACGCACTCACACACAGACACGTCCCGTGTGCGTGCGGCTCCCGGCTCACTCACGGCGCCTGCGGATCCCGGGGTAGGCAGACCCGCACGGCACGGCTGCTCCGCGGGGCTGCCTATCCACCGTGCCGCGGGCGCGCAGCCCGCTCCTCTCTCTCTCTCTCTCTCTCTCTCTCTCTCTCTCTCTCTCTCTCTCTCTCTCTCTCTCTCTCTCTCTCTCCCTCGCACGCCCCGCCCATAACCCTGACCGTGACCGACCGCCCGACACCTTTGCCCTCTCCGATATGACGACGCCGTGACAAGAAACATAAAGGAGCAGCAGGGGAACTGAAACACGGCGGCCGGCGGCGGCCAGCGAGGAGCGGGGCCTCGTGTGCGGTCACCCTTTAAGGCCGGCCTTGCAGCGTGCCTCTCGGACACACACACACACACATACACACACACACGGTTGCCTCGGTTATTATTGATATGTTGTCTTGAAAGCTCGCGGCCGCCGCGTCTTGTGCCGCGGTTTTTGGCGGTTCGCTCGTAGGCGGCGGCAGTTGGGAGGCGTACGGCGCCACACACGCGCACGCACACACACACACACACACACACACACACACACACATTCGAGCCACGGCGGCGGCATATGCCAACGAGATGACGTCTAGATGAAGGCGGTGATTGCTTCGTTGTCAAAGCAATAAGTGATACCACCAAAAAAAAAAATGGACAGAAACAAAAAGAAATCGACGTTTGAGAACAAAATACACGTACACACTCAGGTGCAGTGTTAGCGCCTAGTTAGGCGGGCGGAGGTAGGCTCCGACATTATACGTCCGTGTTTTGGGCTACTTTTTGTCCACTTTCTTGCTGTTGTGTTGTCTGCTGTTGTGTCGTCTGCCGGCGGCTGCCAATACGCGCCGCGTCGTGGGCCGGCAATCGCGGCCAATCGCCCCTCTTACACACACACACACACACACTCTCTCTCTCTCTCACACACACACGCATACATTCTCTCTCACACACACAGACATTGTGGTGGCCACTCCTCGATCATGTCTCTCCTCCTCCTCCTCCTCCTCCTCCTCCTCCTCCTCTTTCGCTGCAAAAAGGCCGCACCACACACGACGACAAAAGACGGCGACGCGTGTGGTTTTGGCGGGTGTATGCCGCGCAATCATAACATTATTATATCACGTGTTCTCTCTCTCTCTCTTTCGCTTCTCGCCGTTTCTCTCGCACTGCTGCGCCGCGGTGGTGGAGAAGAGACGCACGGTGTCGAATACACACGGTGTTCCAGGAGACACGGAAATCGCGGAAGTTGTGGTAAGTTCAATAGGAAAATGGAGTTGTATTTTTTTTTAAGTGGAGTGTCGATACTAAGGACGCCCCCCGTGGGGACTGCAGCAGACACCTGACGAACGAGTCATGCACGGCGTGGTGCTGGCGGCGGGGGGGCCGTGTGTAAGCTGTCTGCGCCATTCACATCCTGGACTGCCGGCCACACACACACACACACACACACACAGAGCGTCTTTTCCGGCGCACCATTCAGAGCCGCTGGCAGAAACGCGGAGCGCGGAACATGACGCGGAGCTCCCTGCTCTCCGATTCCTGCCCTCCTGCCCTCCCCTCCCCTCCTCCTTCCCCGGCCGAAAACGTTTTTCGGACTCGACGTCGTTGTCGTGGTGGTGGTGGTGGTGGTGGTGGTGGTGGTGGTGGTGGTGGTGGTGGTGGTGGTGGTGGTGGTGGTGGTGGTGGTGGTGGTGGTGGTGGTGGTGGTGGTGGTGGTGGTGGTGGTGGTGGTGGTGGTGGTGGTGGTGGTGGTGGTGGTGGTGGTGGTGGTGGTGGTGGTGGTGGTGGTGGTGGTGGTGGTGGAATCCACGGCGAGAACCGCCCTGTCAGCTGCGGCGTGCTGCGCCAGCGGCCAACTAGACAGACATGCAGAAGGCCGACACGCTACGAGGCGTGCGCCGCGTGCACTGCACCGGGGGCCAAGGCGGCGGCGGCGGCGTGGGCGACATGGGAGTGTGTGTGTGTGTGTGTGTGTGTGTGTGTGTGTGTGTGTGTGTGTGTGGGTGGGTCCTCAGAGGCCTGCTGCTGATCCTCTCTATAGGATGCATGCAGAGCTGCATGTGTGTAAAGGTACAAAGCAGCAGCAGCACCGCAGAGCTCCCTGTAGGAGCGGCGGCCCGCGGCGCTACCGACGCCGCCAGCCCCGGCTACCGTGCACGACTCGCTCTCTCTGTCTCTCTCTCTCTCTCTCTGTCCGGCCATGAATTCCTTGTCAATTATTACGTCTAGAGTTATTTCCCCTTGAAAGGAACCCTAGGAAACACCCAGTTATTTCCTTATACTCTGTCATTTTGCACATTCACTCGTCTGGTTTTTGTTTTCCTTCCCCCCTCCACTCCTGCCCGATAACGCTCGCGGCGCCTATTTGCAAGTATCCCGCGCGGGCGGCCGCTGCGGCCGCGACGCCATGTGTGGCGTCGTTATCACGTCCCCACAGGGGGCGCCGCCGTCGGCGTCCTGGGCCGGCCGGGTCCGCGACAGGCGCCGCCGGGGGGTCCGCACGGTGTTTACCCCCCCCCCCCCCCTCTAGTTTGTCATGCCGCCGCCGCCGCCATCAGCAGCCCAGCCCGGCCCGTGCTGCGCCGTGCTGCCAGACGCGCGCGGAAACACCGGCTCGTGTTACCTCATTTATGCACCGCCCCCCTCCTCCTCGCCGCCGAGAAAGAAAATCCGGAGGGGATGTGCGGGGGGGGGGGGGGGGGGGCAGGCGGGCGGGCGTTTTAAATCAGAGCGAAAATATTGTTCGTCCGTGCGGGGGAGCGCTGCCACCTCTGCCGCCTCAGCCGCAGCCGCAGCCCTCCCTGCGAACTAACGAACAGCGTGGGAGGGGGAGGGTAGCGCCCCAGCACTCCTGCCTGGTTACGGCAGCGCGGATAAATCGAATCAGCGAGTCAGATTGGGGGCCGGCGGACTCAACCCCAGCCAGGGGACCAGTGGCGTAGCCAGGGAGGGGTTCGGGGACCCCCACGCGGTGTTTGAACTCGGCCTTGGTGACCGCGGCTCTTTCCCACCAGCAGGTCCAGTGCCCCGGCTCCAGCCCGGCCCAGTTTTTTTTTCTCTGCCCTAATTTTTACAGCTTTTTGAATTTTTTAAAAAAATTTAAAACTCCCGCCCGGAGTATTCTAATTGTTTTCAGCCCTACATATTTTTTTAAAATCTTGGGGTGTTGGCTGCGGGGCGCCGCCCTTGTGTCGGCCAGGGTTTCGTCGGCCCCACACGCGTCACGACGCCGCCGGCACGAGCACAGCGACAGCGACCGCCGCCGCCGCCGACATTTTCTGTCGACGCGGCGCTTTCCGGCCGAGTCTGCACTCTGGACACACCTCAACGGCACTCAGAGGAAACAAATAAAGTGCGAGCGGCGGCGCGGCGATCCCAATTCTGCGCGACGCCAAAGCAGCGCAGACGACAAGCAGACGACAAAGGGGAGAGGTGGCCACCCGTGAGGGAGCGCAGCGCTGTACAGTCTGACAAGAAACCAGTTCACAATGAAAAAAGTCAAATAATAATAATGTCTAGATCGATACATTTTTTCCATATGTGTCAACACGACACTACATGAACGTCGCTCGCGTCGACTGAATCGACTCCTCTCAAATTATTCGGAGGCTGACGATTTGTTTTATGTGTTTTCAATCGACTTAGATTGAGAGGCCTCGGCGAGAGGCGCCAGGCGCTCGCTCAGCAACGCGGCCTGATCAAGGCTTTTATTCATCAGGCCAAATGAATCTGCCGCCGCCCGGCGCCCCACTCTCTCCTCGGAGACAACGCCAGAAAACAAATGCCTCAATCTCTACTATTATTGTCATTATAGGAAGAATTCATTTTTTTTAATACAATAGAAAGCGCGCGAAAAATACGAACTGGATTTTTCTTTCCTCTGCTGTTTGTTGTTTCACAAAAGAGGGGGAAGAATTATTTTTTTTCCGCTTCTTTTGAAAGCGCGCGCGTTGAGCGGCCGACATTTACGAGTCCTTTATACCCGGAAGCAGTACAGCAGCAGCAAGCAGGGCCGCCCGGCCGTCGCAACAGCTCTCTCCCTCTCTCTCACACACGTAGGAGTATACACTCCCCGCGTTTGATGTCTACTCTCTCTCTCGCTCGCTCCCCATCTCTCTCTGCTCCTTTCGACAAGGTCCCTCAGGTCCACCCCCAACGACACACACACACACACAGCACGGTGGCTGCACTGCAAAACCTCTCCTCTCCCCTGTCAGAGCAAGGCTCGCGGGCCGCGCTGTGGCTCCACCCCTCCCCATAGGGATCTCCATAGGGATCCCCATAGGGATCCCCATAGGGATCCCCATAGGGATCTCCATAGGGATCCCCATAGGGATTTCCATAAGGATCCCCATAGGGATCCCCTCGGAACACGACGCGGCCATCCCTCGAGCACACCCCACCGAGCGGATCCCTGAAGAGACTACAGTCCACTCTGTAGTTCCATAAACTGTAGTTTTATTTAAGTTGTCACGGAAAACTATAGTTTTTGTCCCAATCAGCTGGTACTTTTTTTTGTAGTGAGCAGGCAAAAGTGGGTCGGCGGCAGGAGGCAACAGGCGCCCTTATCACTCTGTCGCGGACAGAGAGAGAGAGAGAGAGAGAGAGAGAGAGAGAGAGAGAGAGAGAGAGATGGGGGGGGGGGGTGCCTGTATAGGTAAGTCGGCCTTAGCATACGGCCTGGAAATGAATGGCATCAGCGTATGGTGGTATCCGTTTTGAAATGCAAACAACTCACTCTCACTCACACACACACACACACACACACACACACACACACACACGGCAGCTGCAGTCGGTGCACCGCACGCGGCCTGGACCGCACCGCGCACGGCCCCATCACGCACACACGTCGAACCTCTCTCTGTTAGAGCGCCGCTCCACGTATCCAAGTGGGTATCGTGATTTACATTTGCCCAGGGCGGCGGCAGCGCCACGGCGGTGCCCCCCCCCCCCCCCCTCCCCGCGGCCCCCCCGCCCCCCGCGCCCCCCCGGCCCCCGCAGCGATCGCGGCAAAGCAGTCAGGCAGTTTACTCACTCGTGATGCAAGCGTACCGTATGCTCAAGAATCAACCTTTCTTTTTTTTTTCTAAAAATTTTTTTTCCAGACTTCGTTTTTTATTTTTTAACTTTTTTGAGAATCGCGACAGTACACAGTGCAGCGCGAGGGGAGGGGGGGGGGGGGGTACTGACTGAGCGTACATAAACCTTTCTCATATCGCGCTACCATACGCGCCGGGCCCCCGCCGGCTGCTGCCCCCGGCCACGAGAGGGTGCAACCCACGGGGGGGTGGGGCTAATGATATGCCGAAGCACGTGCAGTACACACACACACACGAGCCCAAATACCGAGCACAGTTTTCACGCACTGTCATATCATAAGGAGTTGCCACAAGGGAACAAACGCTGCTTGACACGCGCCGAGGAAAATATTTTTCATTTCCTCTTTTAAATTGAAGTGCGTTACGGATTTTCTGCAATAGTGTGTGTGTGTGTGCGTGTGTGCGTGTGTGTGTGTGTGTGTGTGTGTGTGTGTGTGTGTGAGGAGTGAAGGCGGTGCCGTTCGAGGCGCATCGCTCGCAAGCCGGAGCGGGCTTTTCCTTTTCACTCCTCCATAAAGTGGCCATCAGCATGGTAGAGTCGCTGAGTCGGCGCGCGCGGCTCCGGGAGCTGCTCCGGGGACTCTCGGGGGCTGCGGGCTCCGGGCCCAAGTCCCGCATAAAGGAGCGTCCCCTCCGGTGCCCCGCTCCGGGCGGCCCCCGGCGGCTCCGGCCGTCTCCGGCAAGCCGAGCCGCTCCGCCCGCCGGCCGAACTCCTTTGCACCCCATCCCTCGGGCCGCGCGCCGCTCCTTCCCTAAGCTCTGCCAGGCCCTGCCAGGCCGCAGCCCCCGCGCCGGACACGCCGCCCCCCGCCGCCCCCCGCCGCCCCCGGAGGGGCAAAGCTCCGGCCGTAAGGGCCAACTGTGTCTGCACCGGCCAATCTAGCTGAAATATCACCCGGGGCAGGGAGGAGAGGAGAGGAGAGGGCTGCCTGCGCCTCCTCCTGCCCCGCAGGACCCCGCAGGACCCCGCCCAACCGCGCAGGTTTTTCGCGATCTCCGGCCACTGTGTGTGTGTGTGTCGCTATGGCCTGTAAGCGGCGCAGAGAGGCTTATGTGAGAGAGGGAGAGAGAGAGAGGGAGAGAGAGAGAGACTGCTCATCAGCCCCCTCCCGCCTGTCGCGCGTTTTTCTTCGTCCCGGCGGGAAATCAATTTCATAAAAGAAAATCCTGCGGCGGCGGCGGCGGGGCGGGGGAGGGCGAGGGGACGGCGGTATGAGAAGACAGCGTCGCCTGGCGTCGGCTCCTCCCCCGTCGGCCCGTGTGGAGAGCGCCTGCCGTGGCCGGGGTAGGCCGGCCCGCACGACACAGGCGCGTGGCAGGAGCCGCGGCTGCCTACCCGGCCGGCGCCAGGCCCGCCAGCCGCCCGCCACTGCCGGCCCTGTCAGGCGCAATCTAATCGCATCGAGGCGGCCAGCTGCCGTGTCCTGTCGCGGTGTCCGAGGGCTTTCACAGTATTGTCCTCGGCAGACGACGAGGTCCCGCGCGGATTACGGTGACAACTCTCATCATTCTGTTTACTTTTTGACAGTAATTTTGAATTGTGTGTTGTTTCTTGTTGTGATGGCACTGGTGCTCGGTGCTTCCGTGCGGGGACACTCACTCTGGCTCCTGTTCTTGGGCTTGAGCTTGCTGCCGCTCTTCCCCATGCTGGTGCGCGCGGAGGCGCGGGTGGTGTCCTGCCCGACGACAAGACCCTCGCCGTCGTCGTGGTCGTCCAGGCGCTGCCGCACGTCCGGCGCTCACGTCATAGCAGGCGTATCCAATCCGAGCGCACACACACACACACACACACACACACACAACAAAAGAGAGAATGTCCTCGGCACCCCCGGAACGCGGCCGCAGTCAGGACAGGCCGGCGGCGTCGGCCGTGCCTGAGCGGCGTCGGCGCGCGCGCTGCGCGAGCTAGCAGACGACGCGACGCGACGCGGTGAGCCGGGCGCCGGGCCGAGTCGCGAGGCCGTGCGCAGGTCGGCGCGAGTGGAAGGAGACTGAAGCTCCGGCCGCGCGCGCCGCCCGCCGCCCGCCCGCAGACGTGGGGCGTAACGCCGCCGGCCGGGGGTGCGGGGGGTGGTGGCGGCGCGGAGGGGGGGGGGGGGGAGCCGCTCAGTCTGTCTCTCTCCCACTCCCCGCAGCAGGCCGGCCGCCTGCAAGCGTCCGGGTGGGCCAGCCCGCACGGCACGGGTGCCGGCACCACTGCCTACCCATCCAGGCGTGCGCCACGGGAGGCAAGGCAACGCGGAGAACGGGTTTTCGACGTAGCCGTGTCGGGCCACAAAATACGGAAGTCACCCGCCGGCGGGGTTTTTACCGGTCCTTGTCTAGTGTAGGTGTAATCAGTTTTAAAAATTTGGTTCGATTCGAGGAGCTACATCGGGCAGTATGCCCCTGTCAGTGAACACGCTACGGCCCCACCAAGAGGTCGACCCTTGGTCTCCTTTCTGTCTCAGTCTGCAGTTTGCCTGTTTTGTTTCAGCAGGTTTCAAATTGATGTTCTTGTTTTCGGATGGGAATAAAATAAAATAAATTTTATGAAGCCTTGATTTATTTTTTTACATCATCACATGTACTAACAGAAAAAAAAAAGGTTTGTGAAAAGATTTTGATTTTAGGATGGTTTTAAAATTCAATACAGTACAAAGCACAACAATGAACAGGCTATGGTAAGGTTAAAATTAAATTGAGAGCTACATTATTTACACTGGATGGAATACATCCAGACATGAGAACACTCATAACAAAATCATTTTTCAGCATGGGAGAAGTTCTTACAAGAAAGAATGGGGTAGGGATTGTTATTCAGATCAGACGGTTCAAATATAAATTAGCTCAAAAACTTAATATCTATGTAGTCTTGGGTGAGCAATTTAACACATAACATCTGCTCCGCCATTGCCGCTACTGCTGTTCCCCGGAGTGACTGATATCTCCCCTCCCTGGCTGCTGTCCCGTTGAGGACTCTGCAAAACAAAGCAAAACAAAAAAATAAAAACAGGAAAATGCAATGAAAAGTAACACAGATGTTGAAAAAAATCTGCTGTGTGGGTATCATAAATGCCGGGGTACTAACTAGCAATAAATGCTATGCGAAAGTAATTGAGAAAAGAGAGAATCAAAATGGTTGGTGCTGATATTACATTAGCTAATGGTGCAATGGCAAAATAGCGGTAATTTATATTTGATTTAATTAGTTCCTTTCTTTACCACTTTGAGTAGCATCTCCAGACTGGCCTGTTTCTCGGCCTGTGGTGCTCTGGAACACACCCGATTGACAAGCTATTTCAAACAGATTTCTTAAAGGCCATTGATACAAAGGGGGAGGGGGATTATACTATGGTCCTTTATCTCATGGTTCAACGACTGCAGGGCAATACACAATCTGTTTCTAATGAGGAGTCATCTTCCAACACAGCCTTGCAAGACAGTTAGAAATTCAAATATTTAAAGAAGATAATAATACCTTAACATGAATGTGATTCTTTAACATAGCAGATCGCAGGATAAGCATTCTAGTACGCCTTTGATATTCTTGGCCCATCATAATTGACCTCTCAAATGTGGAGCTCCTCTGATCAGCATCTTTAGCATACAAAATCTGCAAAATTAAATATATATTTTTTTAAAAATCAAATACAAGCCCAAAATGTCAAAAACCTTAGTCAGTAACTTCATTGTAATGTATCCCCATTTATACCTTATTATGAGAGTCAATCCTAGCTTGAATCTGTCCATCCAAAATGAGTTGCATGAGCTCATCTTCCAGAGCATGCACAGACGTATTGAGGGCACCAGCCATTTTACGCATGTCAGCTGAGAGATAAGGGCTGAAATAGAACAAGATGTTACAAAATAAGTTTTCACTGTCAAATGGGATTTTATAATTACAAACTACCAATTTGTACCTGAAATACTGAATGAGAGCTCTGTTGCGAATTTGAGAATAGAGTGTATTCACATGAGGAGCTAAATACATGTCAAGCAGCAAATTCTCCTACAAAAACAAAATACAAGATGAATTCACAATGGAAAGTCAAATTATTCACACAAAACATTTTTAAAATCTGTACCTTTATTTCATCTAGAAGTTTGAGACATTGAGCATATTTAGACTCATAAAACTTGAATATAATATCACGCAACTGAGGTTCCAACTCCAAGAACAACTTGAAAGAGCTACAACATAGAATTCATTAAATTTATGTTATAGTTTACACACCTAGCACAACAAAGGCATGACAAATTTTGCTCACCTGCTAAATATGACATTCTTCTGAAGCTCATTTCGATCATAGGTGGCCAACGCACAAAGTCCACCATACATAGCAACATTGTTAGCTGAGAGCAGCTCCGGAAAATCACAGTGGTCAAGGTTGGCAAGCAAGAAATGCTTGGCTGCAGCTTTGTACATCTTTGTAGCGAGATGGGCAAGACCAGCAGCACACTTAAGACGAGTCATAATTGTTTGATTGCTACTGTCTTTTCCATGGACCTGGCAGAGAGTCACATTATTAGGCCTAAAGAAAAAGAAGAGGAAGGAAAAACAACCTGGGCTCATGTCACACAGGAAACAACCACTCACCTCTGAGAAATCTGGAGTTGCTTCTGCTTTATTGATAAAGCTCAAGACATGCGACCAATTTTTCAGGTAAACACTGACCTAAGATATCAAATATGTCAAATATTATTCATCACTACCCGAACTAGAAACAAGCAGGAGATATTCAGAACAATACAAATTGAAAGAAAAAACCAACCTTGATTACATTCAAGCACATATTCACCACATGCTTCCCTGAAGTGCAATAATCTCGCGCCCGTGAGTAGCATTTCAAAGCATTGGACAGGTCACCACAATCAAGGTAATGGTCCCCTAAATCATCATGTCCCCTTCTTATGCTTTCTTTGATTGAATTGCTTTTATAATTCTTTAAATCAGTATCCAGTTTCTCCAGCTTTAGAGCTGCCTTCTTTGATTTTGACTCCACCCAATGAATGTCAAAGGCGGGAATGTCTTGAGATGTGGGCTGTGCTCCACCACCAGCCACATCAGGCAAGTTGGCAGTAGAGTTTGATCTGTGTACAAGTATGATCAGAAAGTGCAGAAATTGACCGTGAAAGTGATACTGATATTGTAAAAATATACATACCCAATCGATTCCTGGAGTTTCTTGTGAAGTTGCTGGTACAAAGTTACATTATAGGTATTCATAACATATTGGATAGCCATTTTGAGGGCTTCTACTCTCATTGATGGGCAGTGAGTTGCAATAAACATCAATCGGTGGAGCCTTGCTAAACTTTTATAACTATTGGCATAGGTCTCCAGATCCTACAGAAGGAAAACAGATAATTGAATTCAAAGCTGAACGCCGAATTTCACATCCACAAAGCATTGATTGCAAAACACAAACCAAGGATGGATTCCTCACGATATAAAATTCTTCTTCATTTGAGTTGTCATTGTCTTCGGGCGGAGCATCAACTTGCATGGGTTCCACCCCTCCCTGAAACACAATTAAAACATAAATTAAAAATGTGTTGTGCAATTTGCACAGAGTATGTCATTGGAGATGGAAATGTCATTTAAAATCTGACAAACAACATTTGCAGAGCCGGGGGAGAGAGGTTAGGGGGCCTTTAGAGTGCTGACAAACACCATCAGAAACCAATGCTAGGACAACATTGCGTTTACAATCGAACACTAAAATGTGATTTGGATGTCATTAATCAGAAAACCAGGAGACGATGCTAAACGGACACACAAAATAAAGACGAAGTGTTATTACCTGATAAGCCAAGGGTTGCATTTGTGGCAGCGTCATTTAACAAAATTGTAGATAACCAGTGTCTCTATCTCTGACGCTTGTGAACAGTATGAAATCTTAACACTTGCAAGCTACCATGTGAAGAAATTTCATTGCCAATTTATCCTTTTTCGGTACAACCGGAATCTATCATGTCAAGATGATCCTAAAGCAAAAACAGAGTGGGGTTGCGTTCGGAGGGACACAAGACAAAACACTGGCGGAAAATACGAACGCAGCCGCATTCGCCTTGGCCACCATGGCGCTAGTTTCTAATTTTTCCGCGCAGATGTCAACGTTTTGCTCTCTGACTGTAAGTGGATCTCGTCAACTTGCAAGAAATTAATCTAAAATGCAGAGAAGTTGACTACCTTCCCTATACTCCTTCTATTTTTTAAAAATTTGTAAACTTGGCCTGTGGTTGTCCATGTTATGTTTTTTGCGTGAAATGCAAAACAATTAATTTGGGAGCTAAGTGGGAGTTCAGAAAAGTAATCTTGTGAATGGATTTGAATAAACATATTTATTCATGATTAATAACAATACTGAAACAGTGTCCCATCTTTAGTCTTTGATTGTACAGACAAAATAAACTGATAATCACATGGAACTAACAAAAAAATTGGATGGTAGAAAAAAAGAAATAACTAGCTTATAGTAGCAGAACAGAGCATGAATTCAGACACTTTGATGCGTAAAATAAAACAGTAAAAAAATAATTGTAAACCAGTCTTACAATTGTGAGAACAGCCAACGGTCTTAGGGCGATGTTTCAACTTTGATTGCTATGGGGGTTTGTGCCTTTTGAAGTCTCGTACTAAGGGGTTCATCATCAAAATCTGGTTCTTCCCGTTTAACTGCAAGAAAGGATACCAAAGCTGCCGTTTCCTCGATGGGTTCTCCCACGGCCTCCTCCAAGGATTCCTTTTTAATTGTACTAGCCAGGCTTGCACCATTTTCCCGGGCCAAGCTTGTTGAACGATGACGTTTCGACTTCTTTGTGACAGGCAGGGATTCTATGACAGATTCATGTGAAGTTTTGCCTTTCAATGTACTGCCAAAATGTGCACAATTTTCTTGTGGCGAGCTTGTTGAACGACAATGCTTTGACTTTTTGGCAACCTTGGTCACAGATTCCTGCACGTGTTCCCTCCCCTGCTCCTGTGCTGTTCCTTTGACTAGACCAGCAACACACGCACAACTTTCCCTGACTGAGCGACCACGCTTCGACTTCCTCGCGACGGCGGCGGTGGTCGACGGTTCCTGGTCGGGTTCCCTCACGGACTCCTGTGAGGACTCCTCTCTAGATGTACCAGGAATAAGTGGGTTCTTTTCCTTGGCTGATTTAGTTGCACGGCCACGCTTTGACTTTTTGGAGGTCGATGGTTCCAGCATGGGTTCCCTTACAGGCTTTCCAGAGTGTTCAACAGCAGTACTGTGAGCACAATTTTCCTTGACTGAGTAAGTGGTACGACCACGCTTCGACTTTTTCACAACGGTGACGGTGGTCAGCGGTTGCTGCTCGGCTTCCCTCATGGGATCTTCTATGGCTGTACCAACATGTGCACAATCTTCCTTAGCCGAACTTGTACGACCACGCCTCGATTTTTTAGCGGCGGCGGCAGTCGACGGTTCCTGCATGGGTTCCTGCAAGGGTTCCTGCAAGGGTTCCTGCAAGGGCTCCTGCAAGGGCTCCTGCAAGGGTTCCCTCACGTGCTCCTGTGGGGGCTCTTCTACAACATTGCCAGCGAGATGTGCACTATTTTCCTCAGCTGAGACGGTTGTATCACCGCGCTTCGCCCGCTTCGCCCTCTTCGCCATCGCGACCGACTTTTTCGAGGCAGGGTCCGCCCTTTTCCTCTTGGGCTTGTGGACGGCGGGCTGCCTCTTCCTCAGGCGGTGCTTTAGGCCCCCGGGACACGGCGGCTCCCCCGGATCCACCTTCTCGGCGTCCTGTTCCTCAACAGAAACGTCGCGTCCCAGCTCAGGATTCTTGTCGCACCCGGAGTCCAGCTCGTACCTGATTTGGGACAAGAACTGCTCCACCATGTACATGGTAACACTGCACACCCCGGCCGGCGTGGGCCCCCCGTCGGCGTAGCACTCGATGCGCGGGGGCGTCTCCGCCTCCAGCCAGGGCCCCGGGCCCGGGGTGGGCGGGGACGAGTAGGCCCGGGCCAAGTGCGGGGGGAAATCTATCTCGCCGAAGAAGTCCTTGGCCCTCTTCCGCAGCGGGAACATGTCCATGTTGATGGGGATGGATGGGCCGCGGTCCGGCACGTCCCTGACGACGACGGGGTCTAGCGTCTCGTACTCGTCGAGGCAGTCCTTGAGCGCGGACGCCACCTTGCAGAGCACCGGGTCCCCGGCGGCGTCGCGAGCCCTGAGGTGGCCGTCGGCGTCCACATCGTCGCCGCCGATGTCGAAAGCGCCCTCGCTCACGGTCTCGAGGCTGACATCGCCGTCGTCCCAGCGGTCGTCCTGGTCAGCCCACCCGACGGGGACGAGGGGGGGCGACGCGCGGGCCGGCGACGGGGAGAGCCGCTGCGCCTCGCGCCGCCGCTCCAGCTGGCCGCGGAGGTCCCAGGCGGACGTCGGCGACGGCGGCAGGGAGGGCGAACGAGACCGCGGCGGTGGGGCGGGCCGGAGGCACGCGCCGTCCCCCGCGGAGCCCGAGCCCACGGAGCCGGGGGCGCGCGGCGAGCGGCGCCGCTCCAAGGTGCTCCGCAGGTCCTCGTCTTGCTTCCTCCGGGTCAGCGTGGCGCGGAGGTCGTCCTGCGGGGTGGGGCTCTGCTCCTGGCGGTGCTTGTTGCGGCACAGGGTGGTCCGCAGGTCTACGTCCGTAGGGGCGGCCGGCCTCCAGGCGAACGAGTCCCGCAGGTCCACGTCGTCCAGCTTCCGCGACAGGGACATGCGGAGGTCCACGTCCTGGGGCGCCAGCTGCGGCGGCGGCGGCTGCGGGTCCTCGAAGGGCCTGAACAGGAGGCTGCGGCGCTCGTAGTGCTGGCCGTCCGCGTCGCCGCGGACCAGGAGGCGGCCCACCGTCGGCAGGGGCGCGGGGGCGGGCGCCGGGGGCGGCTCCACGTCGTGGGGGCTGACGTCCTCGCTGAAGTCCAGCATGTCGCCGTCGGGGGTCCGGGCTCGCGACTCGTGCGGCACGGCGCGGCCGCGCGGAGCATCCCAGGCGTCGAGGTAGCGCGGCTGCAGCGGCTCAACGTGCTCGCGGCCGCGGCGGGCCGAGGGCGGGAAGCGGTGGTGGGGGCCGCGGGGCGACAGGGAGGGCCTGTCGATGCGGGGGTGCGAGGGGGCGCCCGGCGTCAAGTGGTATGGCCCGGGGGACGGCCGCAGGCGCGGCTTGACGCGCAAGCACGGCGGCGGCGGCGTGGGGGCCGGCTCGGCCGGCTGCAGGCCCTCCAGTGGCTCCACAGGATCAAGATGGTCCGGACGCTCAGGTTCCAGCGGCTCCAGGGGCCCCAGGTCCTCCAGGTACTCCAGGGGCTGCGAATCCTCCGGGGCGGCGCAGTCCTGCGGGGCGACACAGGCCTCCAAGCCCGGGGCTGAGATCGCGTCCGCGTGCACAGCGTCAGTTTCGTCGCGCAGTTCCTTCATCACGCCCAAAGGCTCCAGGGGAGGGTAGGCGTCATCGGCGAACTGCGGCGGGGTGCGTTCGCGGCGCGGGGCTGGCGGCCCGAACCGCGGGCCCGGCGGGTACAGGGCCGGTCCCCGGGGACCGAAGGCTTGGTGCCGGGGGTGGCGGCGGTGCGGGGCCGGAGGGGCGTGGTAGCGCGGGGGGAGCCGGGGGGGCCGCGGGGGGAGCCGCGGGGGGTGCCACGGCGAGAACCAGGGCAGGAACCTCGGCGGCACGTCGGCGTGGTGCGCCGGACGCGGTCCTCTGTAATTTCGGAGAAACGCCTCAGGGTTGGGCGGCGGCGGGTAGCCCGAGTACAGGTAGGACCCGGGCGGAGGGACGGGGATCTCGTAGGGGTAGACGGAGAGGTACCCGGGGTAGTGTTCGTGCTCGCGGGCCCAGAAGCCGCCCGCACCGGCCCGCGGGATGTGGTGTGTCACCACCTCCGGGGCCCTCCGTTCGGCGGCGTCCTTGGCGGCGCCCGGCGGCGGCGGCGTCGGCCGCCCCTGGTGGCTCCTTTCATCTACATCTTGGAGATGGAGGAGGTGCTGAGGCGGGCTGCGGCTTCGCGATCGACTGCGCGATCTACTCCGCCGGTGGTGGGCGGCCGTCGTCTCCAACGGCGACGGGGGCGTCAAGGGGGGCGTCGACGGGGACGTCCTGGAGCCGCCGTCCTTAGGTTCGGGCGCAGGCTGCGTCATCGCCGTCCTTTCCATGGCGGCGGAACATTACCTGCAGACACACGGAGCGTGAAACGGGGGAGCAGAGTCTAGACGCGGCTGCACCGAGCGCTCCCGCCAGCTGCTGCCTGCTCCTGACCTGCTCGCTATCTAAGCCCGCTCAGCACATTCAACCCCCCCCCCCCCCCCCTCCAACACACACACACACACACCTGAGTTAAACCGAACAACCCGCCTGTGCAAATCCATGCAAGAACCGCTGCTTTCGTGTATTCCCCCCCCCTCCCTCATCTGCATCCTCTTCACCGAGCCCCAGGAACATGGACGACGAAAAATATATATCCCACCAATCACTTGTAGATCGCCCGCCCACTCACCTCACAAAACGAATCCAGACCGCGGGAGCTGCGCCGCCGAAGGAGTTGGACGGTGGATGGGCCGCGGCCGAGACCGCTTGGCGATGAGCTGCAACACGATTGGCAGTGCCGCAATGCTTAACTCCGTACGAACGCAGTGACATGTCAAGGCAATTCGCGAATGGAAACGGCTTCTCGGGGGGTCGCCGGGGGCGGTCGGGGGCAGCCGGGGCCCGGGGGCGCATGCGAGCAGGACTGCGGGAGGTTATGGCGTTCGCCTTCGGGGTGCCGCAAGCGCCTTCGCAGACGGGCCCGACCCCGACTGTCACTCGAAATAACAACGCGCAGGATTGACACGGGCCCGGCAGCCATCGCGGCCAGAAATAAGTCACACACGAACCTGTACTTTACCGGGGATCCCCGTAAGGCAAACACAGCGGAGCGGCGACACGGTGCGGTCCACCAACAACAACCAACAACAACCTGCAGGAGTATGGGGTGGGCGGGTGGGGGGTGTGGTCATTTTTCAAGCCAGAGCAGACTCCCGCTGTTTCAGACTTGAGCCACCTTCACCATCGGCTACGTGAAAAGATTCCGCAGTTGTCCCCAATAGAAGTCCCAGAATGTTGTGAAGAAAAGAATATTCCGTCGTTTTGATTCGAATTATGTCCCAAGTGCTCAAGTGATCCCTCGTGCTATAAGTTGTCGTCATGAAATTTAGAGGTGTCGCCGTGTCGCTGTCGAACTTATGTTGGCATGAGGAGACCGCAACCGACTGCAGCGCTGTAAACAGAACATCGGGGCGGACAACGCCAGTACTAACCAAACCCTGACCGAGTCCCTTATAAACCAGCCTCCGCTTGGAGGGACGTCGAACAGTTCCGTTTTAATCGTCAAACATCGGCCGCCAAAATGGTAAATTCCAATTTCCTGATGTTTTTATAATTTTCTGGCGCCCTTGTGCGCGTCATTTTCCACTGTTTTTCCTCTCGTGTGTCTACTTAACTCTGTCCGGAAGCTTTTCCGAGGGAACGCATAGCCCGCGTACCGGTTACGTTTCGTTCGTTAAAGCTTTATTTGTCCCTACTTTTAGTTGAAGAGATGTGTATTTTGATTTCGTGATAGTTCTTTTTCCGGCCTTCATTTGTGCTCTAAATTCTATAGTCCTCTTGTCTAATTTTCGGAGGACATAGTAATTGTTTTGTGGTACATAACCCTATCAGTTTTCAAACAACTTCGGTTTATTTGAAGCTAGTGTCTCATACGCATTCAGTCATTTAGTATCTTTCTTAACCAAGATGGTAAGCTCTCTACGTGTTCTGGAAGAGTTGTATGAGTTTTGATTACTTAGTTATTCTCTTGTGAAATTGATTTTGTTGACCAGCCGTACCCAGTTCGTGTGTACCGGCGTCGTCTTCACTGCCTGTGAAATTGATGTCATTATAGCGCTGTTTCGAACCGATTCTAATTTGAATTGATAGTTACTAGATGTAGAGAATAAAATGTTATTCTTGGTCTATCCTTGCCACTTCAGCCTTTTATTTGTTATCTGTACGCCGATCTACTTCCATAGAGATGGTTGAAGTTCATAACCGCTGCATGTTGCATGCTATTATTATTGATCTCTAACTCTTTGATGTCGGAAGTTAGTATAATTGTATTGTTGTCTTCTGCTGTGTTTCAGACGATCAGTAAAAATAATAAGATGCTTCAGCACATCAACTACAGGGTGCGAATCATCCTGCAGGATTCTCGAACCCTGATAGGCACCTTTAAAGGTAAAATCTCCTGTCGTCATTGGTTTTTGTTTGGCTTTCATTAATGTGTGTAACTTATGTTGGACTTTTTTTTTTTTTTTTTTTTGCAGCTTTTGACAAACACATGAACCTGATCTTAGGAGACTGTGAAGAATTTAGAAAAATTAAGCCAAAGAAGAAGATGCCAGAAAGAGAAGAGAAGCGTGTTTTAGGATTCGTACTCCTCCGGGGTGAAAACATAGTATGCATGACTGTAGAAGGCCCTCCACCACCTGAAGAAGGACTCCCCCGTGTTCCTGTTCCTGGTGCTGCCCCAGGACCTGGCATGGGTCGTGCGGCTGGAAGGGGTGTTCCTCCAGGCGCAGCTGGCATTCCTGCCGGTATGTGCAACTCTCTTGTGGTGTTCTTGTCCTAAGCTGCCCAATGAAGTTTCTTTGGAACATCAAAATGTGAGGTTGTTTGACTATTTAATGAGAAATTGTTCTTGCAGGTCTCCAAGGTCCAGTGAGAGGTGTTGGTGGTCCCTCAGCCCAAGTCATGGCTCCTGGGGGCCGCGGAACCCAGGTATCTGCACCGCCACAGATGAGGCCACAACAACCAGGACCCCCAAGGATGCCTGTTGGTGGTCCACCCCCTGGCATGATGGGCCCTCCCCCTGGCATGATGGGTATGTCAACTTTTGTTCCTTTCACTTGCAATATCAATTTTTTCTGGTTATTTTTTTTTTTTGTGGATCATGTCTAAATCTTTTTTTTTTCTGCTTCTAGGAATGCACCCAGGCATGATGGGTCGTGGTGGACCACCCATGGGAGCACCCCCAATGAGAGGCATGCCTCCAAATATGATGAGAGGAGGTAAGAATCATCTTGGCTTAACATGAATTTGAATTAATTCATTACAAATTATCGTTTTTTGTTTCTTCTTTTAAATGTTCCATCATTAAGTTGTTTTTCCTTTTTACAGGACCTCCAAGGCCACCATACTGAGGACTGGATGTTACCTGAGTAGCTTAAGAACTCTTCAGTCTCTAATTTTCAACACAATACATTTTTTGATTTCCCCTTGATTGCACATGCCCTGTGCATTTCACAAGATATTTTATGTTAATTCCGTGTCTCATGTTGTAAATGTGATAATTGTGTCGATTTTGAAATTTTAGTTTCAAGTCATGTGTGAGTGAATGCTTTGAGTGCTGTTGGATAATCAAGATATTGAACCCTTTGACATGTTTATGTGACCCACAAAAACAATTCGAATAAAATAATGACAAATCAATTGGTGTTTATTTTTTATTCTCACAGCCAAGTAAGGGAGTAAGGGCCTCCTAGACCTTTCCAAAATATATCACGCTTAACATTTTAGTCTTTGGGAATTGTCACCAGTGAACCATATTTGTGACTGAGGTGCAATCCTACTGCTGGACCAATGCTGCTAAGCCATGTTACTACTGGGTTGTGGCTGGAAATGTTAAAGTAATTACAAAGATTGATTCACTGAATTCGGGGCTTGACAAGGTGGTTAAAACTGGAATATGAATTATGGTATAACAAGTCACCTTGTACGTTGGTGGACACCAAGGAATTCTGCTGTCTTGCATGGATGTAATTGAAAAAATGGACGTCTCAAAATTGGATGTTCCTGGAATTGGCTCATGGGTTTTTAATTGCTTGGCTAGGTAAAAAATTGATTTTGCGGTACCTACCTGTTGTGAAAGAGCTTCCCATCGCATTTCTTGCAAGGCCTCTTGGGCTGCCCCAGTTCCCCCTTGCCATATCACATCTAAAGGTAGAAGCCGCCCGTCTGAAACATTTTTTTCTTCTCACTCACAAAGCCGGTCAAAGTGCAAATAATATTTTGCAATTTATTTTTTTAAAAAATGTGGAAGTATAGGGAATGATACCAGGGGTGAATGCGTTGAAGTACAGTACTGGCGACGAATAACTTAAGCTGTACAGGACATGGTATTCCCAAGTGGTTTCCTGTCCTTGGCTTTCGGCTTGCTGCACGGTCCCTGTATCCTGTAATCAAACAAAAGGTCCTTAATTGTTTCACTGTAACACATCCCAATAAGCCAGTAGAATCCTCACTTCGAATTGGAGGGGGTTGTCTTCAACTGGCTCCACATGATCATGGTGTGGAAGTGGAATGTCCTCAGTCAATTCACGCCGTAATTTCTTGAAAATAAAGGCTCCGCCTGGACAATTCTAGCGGCAAGAGAAGCACAGCTCAAAAACCCCGCTCCCGCTCCCGCAAGTAGTGCGTGGTTTCCACGGCAGAGGGCGACACCTCTGTCATTGATGGCGTACCTTCTCACCCTGCCAGGCCCACCCGTCGCAAATTTCCTCGGAAACATCAATGAAATCGTTCACGAATGACTTGAACTCTTCCCACGAGAAGGTCCAACCCATTCTGTCTCTTCGACAGCGATGGAGACTGTAGATCCAGCGTAGAAACGGCTTGGAGGTTGAAGTGGGGCTGTCGTCGTAGTGTGGGGTGTGGACCCTAGTCCGGCCGTGCGGATAAAGTGACAAGATGGCGTCGAATCCTCCTCGTTTCTTTGATAGATGTATTCAATTTGTAATAAATACCATTTCAAAATAGGGTTATCCCCGGAAATTTCAGCATGCGTCCTGTGTTTATTTACAAATAATCCCATTGGCATGCGAAACCTAACGGCTCCCCTGACGGGCCATAGATAAGTGGGTGTGGCATGTGCTGTTGAGTTCAGGGGTTGAGGTTAGCTTCAACCTCAAGACGCAACTTCCATTACACGTAGTGGAAGCATTCCCGCTTGCTGACGAACCGGAACACAGCAGTTCATGGCGATTACGAATGAACATCTTCATTCGAGTCGAATACCACAACAGCGCGGCAAATCACAGCCTCCCGCCCAGGGCTAGAGCTGCGCACGATTCAAGTTGCCGCCGCTCTGCTCGGGCGACTAGTCCTCCACCGTCGAGACTCCACGCCGCAACGCAAAGAGTAGCGCTGATTTAAAAACGGGAAAACTACACCGCAACCCTCCGTGCACGGAGTCAGAAGTAGACCGGCACCGAACATTTGAGCTGACGAACGAGTCTGCTGGGCGAACTTCGTGCAAAGCGCCGGGCATTCCCCGGTTTTCGGCCCGGGAAGCACACGGACATACTCCGCGCTGGCGGAGACTCTCGGATGGGGAGTGCGGCCGGTGGATGGAACAGCCACGCCGCACGCGCGCAGCCAATGGCCGGCTCCCGTCTTCTTCTTCTTTTCGTCCTCCTCTCCCTCACCCCCTCCCCTTGTCCCCTGCGCAGCAGCGGCGCGAGCTTGGACTCGGCAGTGGAGTCGGCTGGGCAGTCTAGTCTCGCTCCTGTGCTCACTGCCGTATGAGCAGAAGCGCGCTCGAAAGATCGGCGTTTGACAACTAGCTTGATGTTGCCATGCCCAATGTCGCGGGTGCCCTCGGCCTTGGTTGTCTGACAAGTGTGTGATAGACCGCGTCTAACATGTACGCTAAAGGGAAAGGGTCTACAGTACCCTCGGACGCTCAGGCGCGAGAGAAGTAAGTATTTCTCGAGTGGTGGTCCGCCATAGGTCGTAGCCATTGGCCCGTACGAGTGTTTTGTTTGGGTTCTGCTGTGACCGAGCAGACCCTTCCGTCCCCTGCAAGATCCGTTTCCCTCCCCAGTGCTGGAAAGTGGTGCGTCGGCTGTCGCCGGGGGGGCGGCCGAAGACGAGGCGGCCGCGACTGGGAGCCGTTCTCTGGAAGAGCCCGCGCAGACGGCCCGGACCCGTGCCGGCTTGTGCTGCTGTGCGGACGCCTTGGAAGACGTACTCGGATACATAACCTCAAAGTGCTTCGGGCTGGCTGGAGATTTCGTGCGTGGGGGCGTGCGAGGGGGCGTGCTGGACGCTGGCCTGGCGTTGCTCGCTCGTGTTAAACGCTCGCACTGCGTCCTAACCTCATGACACTCGTGGCTGATGTGTGGCAGCTGTAATTTTTAAATAACACACTCGGCGAATGCTTGTACTTTTATGTTGCTGTTGTGTGGAGCAATTGTCATTTCTGATTAGTCATGTTGGGCAAGCCCCGTGCGTACTTGCTTTCTTTCTCTGTTGTTCGCGTTGCACACATACTGTTGGTGGTTATCATAATTAAATCAAGGTGCTCTGGCACTTAAATTATGTGGAGTTTTAAGTTGTGTGGGTTTTTTAATTCATAAAATTCTCAATTCCTGTATGTTTTATTTTGGGGGCATCTTTTTTGTTTGATATTGTTAGTACCTTTATTTTGTTGGTGGATATCAGCTTCTTTGCACATGTTGAGTGTAATTTTGTAATTTTAAAATCTATGTATATAATTATTTTTTTAAAATTAAGTGTAGACTTTTCTCCAAATTGAAACTCCCTATGAAGTGCTGGGCTTGGCAGAAAGGACTCATGTGGTTTGTGTGGTCATGTTTAACTGAGGGAGTGAATTGAAACTCACAATTATATATCACCAGTATGATCTAGTAATGTGTGTCACTGGGGTGCATTGAACATGGTGAAAGTGTGGGCTCTTATCATTCAGACCCACATTTTCTTATCAGTTGTTCTCCTCTCAACAGCTGTCATCAGGCTTTTTTTGACACTCACCCTTATCCCAATGTTCTGGCCCCCAAGGCTGTCCTGGGGTGCCACCGCCCCCCCAGCAGAAATCAGCTGATAAGATGTTCTGTGCGTGTGCCCTGCGCCGCACCGTCGGCGGCCGCGTCACCGAACAGCTGAACAGCCGTTATCAGATGTCTCTCTTTATCTCCCTCCCCCCTCTTAAAAAAAAACTTCCTTAGGGAAGTGCGAATTGGGGAGGGGGGGGGGGGCATCTCGCTCTCACTCATTGCCATGGACTAAACCCATTTTTTCCCCTTTTTTCAGGTTAGCGTTATACGTCTACGAGTATTTATTACACGTAGGGGCACAAAAGGCCGCACAGACCTTCCTAACAGAGGTAAGCTTCATTTTCCACGTTTTGTAGTTTTATTGTAATCTTTAATTTTTTGCATTAGTGGTTGCGTGTTTAAAACGTGATGTGCACAACGGCTGTGCCCGCGAGGCAGAGACGGAGGGGTTGAGCGGTAGGGGTAGGCGCGACCCCCTCCCCGACCATGGCCTGGGGCAAGGAGGAAGGGTGCAGGCAGCCGGTCGACGGGGACGTTGGAGCGGCGGCGGCGGCGACAACGCGGCCCAGGTGCGCGCGTCCGGCCCCGGCCGGCCGGGGAGTAATGAATGAGTCTGCCTTGGCGGGAGAACGCCGGGTACACGACGTACCGCCGGCCGGCCCCCCGTCGGCGTGTGCGCCGGAGAGCACGTCTCGTTGGAGGCCGCTCCCGCTCTGCTGCGCTGCATTCTTGGGGAGGTTACGAACTCATTGCGCGCCGCGCGGCTCCCGGACGCGGCGGCGGCGGCGGGGGCCGTCCGCGAGCGCGCTCCGGTGCGGAGCCCTGCTGCCGGCCCCCGCGGCTCCTCTCCGGGCCCTCCGGGGCGCGGTGCTTTACGGCCGGGCCCTATCCCTCTGGCGGGGGGCCACGGCGGCAGGGGCACGGGCACGGTGCGCGCGGTACGGTCCAGGAGAGGATCGGGCCGGGACGGGACGGCGGTGTGCCGGGCGCGGCGCTGCCAAGTCGCAAGTCGGCCTGACCCCCCACCCCGCCCCGCCCCTCTCCGCCCCCGCGGCCGCCGCCCGCCGGGCTGCTGCTGCAGCGGAGTGGAGCTCCGCTTCGGGGCACCGGGCAGCCCTCGTTTCTCTCGGGATTCAGATTCGGTCATGTTTGGCCCGGCTCGCGGCTGGACCGAGCTGGACCTGGAGTGGAGTGTCCGCGGCCGTCCGCGCCGCCCCCGCGGATCTGTCGCCGCCGGCCCGACCCGACCCGGCCCGACCCGGCACCGGACCCGTCGGAACCGGCGGCGCGCCGTCCTTGTCGCGCCCGTGAGAAACCGGCAGAGGTTGGGGGGGTCGTACGCCGCTGGAGGCGCTGGAAGGCGGCGCGGCCGGGGAACCCCTTCGGGCCCCTCGGCTCCCAGCACTCACGGTCTGTCCGTCAGGCCGTCAGCCGGGCCGCGGACGTGGCCGCGGTCACCGGGCGGCGCGGGCGCGACGTGCCGTGTCTGCACCTCCTGCTCCCCTCCTCGCCCCGCGGCACCTCCCCTCCCCTCCCCCGTCTCTCTCTCTCGCCCTTCCTCTTCGCCATGCATTCGCTGCTCTGAAGGGACGGGAGGGCGGGGGACGCGACGCGGGGCTGCGCTAGACGAGCGCGGCGGGGCGCGACGCGGCCATGGCGGCGCGGTGCGGCGCGGTGCGGCGAGGCGAGGCGTTGACGGCGGCCGCCGGAGCCGGGCCGGCAGCGGCGGTGGAGGGGGGTCGGGCTGGCTGGACGCAGGACGCTGACGCCGCCGCCGCTGGTCGCCCCCCACTACCGCCCCGTCCTTCTTGCGCGCTCTTCTAAACAAGCCGGCAACCGGCTGCGGCGTTGTCAGGTCGTCGTCGCCGCCGCCCCGCCCGGCCGCCTCCGCCGCGTCGACCTCCTCCCCGTCGACCTCATCGACGCCGTGCCCCCGGACCTGTCACTTCATCGACGCCGCCCTGTCGCCCCCCTGCCTCTTTGTCAGCCTCGCCGTCGTCCTCCCCCCGCCTATTTCCGCCGCCCCAGTTTCTCCGGCTCGACACGGCAGGCGGCGCCGCCCCCGCCCCCACCTCACCCCATTGGTGTCCTTATCGGCGTCCTCGTTGAGTGCGTGTTGATTTGGGTTGGCCGCCTACCCGCTGTCGGCTGAGCCGCGTGTCCTCACTGCCGCGCCGGGGGGCTGCACCCCGGTTTGCCTGCACTCTGGTTTGCTTGCACCCGTGCGTCTGGCTACGGACGTGCCCCCTGCTCCTCCCCCCCCCCCCTTGCACACACACACACACACACACACACACACACACACACACACACATCGCACCCGTGGAAGTCTGAGGCGGCGGACGTGCGGGTGAGAGGGGAGTGAATGGACCCGGAGTCCGCCGGTTGATCGTCCTGTCGCCCTCCTTTGCATCGCTCGCTGCTCTCGCTGCGGCGTCTCTGTCGCACCCGTGGGCTGCTGTGAAAGAGCGAAGGAGAGGTCCGACATGACAGGCGTTTGGATTCAGCCCGGTGGCTCCGCTAATCACGCGACGCTCGGGGAGGCCGTGATACCGCACGGCCCCGGCTGCCTGTCAACTGAACGACCCCCCCAAGCATCGCGGGATCAAGGTGGGCGTGGCGTGGCGTGGCGGGTCCGTGCCGTTCCGTCGGGGTGCTGCCTGCTGCACCTGCTGTGCTCGGCGGGGAGGTTGATCAGGTCGGTCGTCGTGGGGCGCGACCGCCCTGGAGCCGCCCTGGAGCCGCCCTGGAGCCGCCCTGGCGCAGCCTGGCCTGGACTTGGAAGGTCTGGAAATCGACCTGGGATTGATTCGCACTGGACACCCTGCGGCGACGCCTGGGCCCTTGCAGGACAGAGTCTGACGCCCTGCCCCCCCCCCCCCCCCTCCTCTCTGGGCCCGCCCCCGTTCGGCCCGGTCCCCGCCGCACCGCACCACTTGCGGGCTTTACGGCGGCTACGCACGAATCGCACGGACTGCGCTGCTGGTGCCACTGACGCCCTCGCTGCCTGCCTGCCTGCCTGCCTGTCCGTCTGATGGTTCGGTCGCTGCTTGCCGGCCTCCAGAACCTGTTTGTCTTTCAGTGTTTATTTTGTACTAGTTTCTCTTTGTCTGCTCCCTTACGCCCCCCCCAGTGTTTATTTTGTACTAGTTTCTCTCTCTCTCTCTCTCTCTCTCTCTCTCTCTCTCTCTCCCGGCGGTACGTGCGCGCATTGAGGTGTTATCGGACACGTATGAAAATTTCAGCAACGCCTCGCGGCAGGGGAGTCCGCCGGCGCCGCCCATGCGATATGTGAGGGGAGGGGCATATCGGCTCGAGGAATAACTTGGAATGTCGAGAGGCGCCGATGTGTGTGAGTGAGCGACCGCGCGAATGGCGAGCGGTGGTGTGACGTGACGCAGGCTTGCCTCGCTGTCTCACTCGCGCTGATGGCGGGGTCGACTCCGGGGGACGGCCGTCCTTGTCTCTCTGTGGACGCCGTCGACGCCGTCGCGCTCTCTGTTCGCACGCACGCGCCCGCCCCCGCCGCCGCCCCCGCCGCTCACCCCTATCTCATTTTCCCCCCTTCGCCCCCCCCCCGGACGTCATCTCGGCCGTCAGCACGCCGCCGTAGTCCTCCCCCGTGACGCCCTCACTGGCGACTGAACACGGCTCGCCGCGTGCTCCGGCGTGCGGGTCATGGTGTTGGCGGCGGCGGTGCCCGGGGTGCGGGGCAGTCGTCGCCCTCTCGCCCGTTTTCTTCCGTCTCCCTCTCCCTCTCGCTCTCTATGTATCCCCCGCACCCTTCTCCAACTTGACCAAACTTTGTGGTGGTGGTGGCTAAGTTTTGTGGCGCGCGGCGGCGACGCGGCCCTGGGCGTCGCGCTGCCGTCCATGTCGCCCCGTGCCGTCTCTGGCTGTCTGTGCCGTGTTGTACGGAGAGAGAGAGAGAGGGCGGGTGGCGAAGGGTGTGGAAGGGAGCCGCTGACGTGCGAGAGGGCGGTGCGGTGCGGGGGCGGGGGAGGGAGGGCGCCCCACCCCCCGGGCCCGGCGCTACCCCCCGCGCCTACACCCTCTCCGGCAGCCGGCGTGGCGGGGCGTGGCGTGGCGGCGCGGAGGGAATGGAAGGAAGGCGCAGAGACGAGGACGAGGCGAGGCGAGCCGCTCGGCGGAGCGCGGCGCTGGCGCGGGGCGGACGCCGCGGCACGGCACGGGACGGGACGGGACGGGACGGGACGGGACGGGACGGCGGGGGTATTGATTTTTGCAGGCGTTAGAGGCGGGCCGGGCTCCGCGCCGTTGGGGGGTGGGGTGGGGTTGGGCGTCGTTGTGTGTGTGTGTGTGTGTGTGTGTGTGTGGATGTGAGTGCGTGTGTGTGTGTGAGTGCGCGGGCGCAGACCGTCAGGACGACACGGTACTCGTACCGCCCCCCCCCCCCTCATTTTCTTTTTTTCCTCTTTCATTCTGCCCCCCCCCCCTGTTCTCTCTCTCTCTCCGGCCCCACCTCACTTCATTCGAGAGTCAAGTCTCTTGCCCATCCCCCTTTTTATTCTTTTTCCCTTCTGTTGCTGTTCGCAATTTTTTTGCTCATTCGTGTCCTTCTCCTCTTCCATTTCCTCTGCATTTTGCTGTCCCTGTGCCCAACCCCGTGCAGACAACCCCCTCCCCTTTTTCCTCCCTGCTTCGCCGGCCTAGTCTCTCTTGCTTATCTTGAACACGTGCGTAGGGGCACGTTCGCCCCCCCCCCCCTCTCCACCCCCGCCTCCCCCACTGCCGGCCGGCACCCCCCCCCCCCCCTCCCTTTCCATACGGCCGGTGGCCCCTGTTTGTGTGCGGTTTCTTCTTGCGGTTCCCCGTGCGGGTTTGTGTGGTTAGGTTCTGGTGCCCCCCCCCCCTATCTCTCTCTCTCTCTCTCGCTCTCCCCGGGGGGTCTCCTAGCAGGCTCTGATTCCGCCCAGCACCTGCGATGCTCCGTTGCTCTCTGTCGCACCAATGTGACGTCTGGCTCCCTCGTGTGGAGCGGGGGGGGGGGGACAAGACGGACCCCCCCAGGAGAGCAACGGCATGGCGGGCGCCTGGTGCCGGCCGGCCGGCGGCGGGTGGGGGCCTAACCTAACCTGTCGGCGGAGGCTGCTGCGGTGGCGCTGGACGAGGCTGCTCTAGCCTGGCTGCTGAGCCTTGCCTAGGACGTCGAGATGGCCTAGTGTGCCCCCGGCTCGGGTGGGCGGGCTGAGTGAGAGAGAGGGAGGCGACGAGGCCGCGAGGCCTTGCAGTGCCGTCGTACCGCCCGCACGCGGCGGGGGTGTGGCACACGCCGTGTGTGTGTGTGTGTCATGTGTGGAGGCCCCCAAACGGCCTAAAAAAAGACGTGTGGCTGCGCGCCTCGGACCCGGCCCGCCTCCGCCGTTATGGCTGGCGCCCCGCGTCGGGGCGGTGGTCAAGTATTGATGCGTCTGCATGCCGCGCCGTGCCGCGCCGTGCCTCGCGGCAGCCGTCATGTGTCCGGTGTATCTGAAGCGGCCGATGAAAAATGGAGCGGCCACATGAAGGGGAAAGGGGGCCCATCGCGCCCGGCGCCGCCCGGCGCTAAGCTTTGTTTTCCGTGTGCCGTCCGTCGCCACCCCTGCGGTCGGGCTGGCTACATGTATATATGCCCTGTCTGTAGGGGAGGAAGACTTTTTTTTTTCTTCGTTTTTTTTCTGCTTTTCTTCCGCCTTTTGTCTTTTCCACTTTGCCTTTCCTATTCCCGTCGTCTTCTTTTCCCATTTTTTTTTTTAAAGTTTTGGTACTTTTGTGTTGGTTGAATTATCGCGACGTTCTTTGTTTTTTTTTTTTCGTCAACTTGTTGAATCTCGGAAATATTTCGGGCTGCCCGACGTGCGCAGACTTCCTACCCGCTGCACTCGTCCTCTCTCTCTCTCTCTCTTCCTGAAATGTCGTGACGACTCGCCACGAGAGGGAGGGAGAGGGAGAGATAAGGCCGAGAGAACCTGTCGTCGTGTGCAGTGTGCCTGCCAACCGTGTTGTATATATATATATGTATTCGGACGTTCCTTTCAACCAACTACAGCTAGTGGTGGATTTTTTTTTACTTGCGTTGTATAAATTGTGTTTCTAACACTGTTTTTTTTTCTGTTTCCGTTTTTTCCAGATAAGATGGGAGAAAAATATAACATTAGGCGAACCTCCTGGATTTCTACACTCATGGTGGTGGTGAGTATCTCCGTCGCCGTGTCGACCCGACTGCTTTGCCCCCCCCCCCCCCCCCCTCACCGTATAGTGTGGATGCATGCGCGGGCTTCTCTGCCACAGTGTCCCCTTACCGACCGGCTCGGCCCCGGACTCTGCGTGAAACTTGACCGCCCCCCCCCCCCCCCCCCCCCCACCCTCCCTCTTTTTTTTTGCGGCGGAGAATTCTGGTTCGAATGTACTAAGCCAGGGCCAAGAAAGGGGAAAGGGGGGGGGGGGGGGGCAGTTAGCTGCTCTCCATTGGTGTTCGGGTTTCCAGCCAGTGAGAGGGGTGGGGTGATTGCAACGCTGCATTCGGTTGGAGGGGGGAGGGGGCGGGGTGCAGCACTGCACTTTTGCGGTACTACTTTCTTGGCTGGTTTTCTCTGTCGTGGCTTTTATCCGTGTCCTCTCGCTATCTGGCGATTTTTATCATCATTTTTTTTAGAAGTCGGCCTTTTCTCTGTCGTCTCTCTCTCTCTCTCTCTCTCCCTCCCTCTGTCTCGCTCTCTCTCGCTCTCACCGCGTCGCCGCCGTGGTGGCCTCGGTGTTTTACGATGACGGCAAGGGCCCTGTCGGGTGGTGGTGGTGGTGTTGTTGGCCTAGCGGTGTGAGACGCTGCCGAGGTGGCCTTCTCGCCGCCGCCGGCCGCCGCCGCTGCAGTCCGCCTTCCTCGAGGGGTACGACGGGGAGGGCTCCTCCTCCTCCTCCTCCTCCTCCTCGTGTGCTCCGGGGCGCCACCAACTGGACCGTGGCCGCCGACGTCGCCGTCGAAGAGAAATCGACGCGGGGAGTTGCGGAGGTGATGGTGGGGGGGCGTTGGTAGCATTGCTGACGCCGTGCTCCGCCACGCCAGAGGAGAACGAGGCGGCGGCGGGGGCGGGCCGGGGCGGGGCGGCGTTCTCCAGGTGATCCCGCTGCGGCGCCCGCCACGCCACGCCCCGCCACGCCCCGCCACGCCCCGCCACGCGCCGCCACGCAGGCCCGTGTTGCCGTTGCCGCGGTGCCAACTCGGCGAGGTGTCCCCGGTCGGTGCTCTCGGGAGAGAGCCCCCTTCCCCCTGCGTGCCCCGCCCGTCCGTCCTAGACCGCGGACCGCCACGCCCCCCCCCCCTCCCTCCCCCCCGAGGCCGCGCTTACTCTGTTACTCTGCCTCCAGAGTCCCGCTACACAACGCCGCCACCCCGCGGCAGAGGTCTGCTCTGCTCTACGCCGGGCGGGGCCGCGGTTCGAGGCCTCACTGTCTCTCTGTCTCTTATTGTCTCTCTCGATTGCGAATCCTCCACTTCCGGTCCGCGGTTGCTTTGGCGGCGTTGCGGGCACCTGCTGTGGGAGTACAGCGCGGCCGGCACACGACTTGTCGCGGCCCGGACCCGGATGCGGACTGTGTAACCCATGCTCCCCCCCCCCCCCCCCCCCCCCGCTCACCTGCGCCGGCCGAAGAGTGCCGTGGCGTGGCGTGGCGGGCGTGCGGCCACAAGGCACATTGCTGCAGGCCGTTGCTCTCTCCGGTCTGCCCGCGCGGTGTGGCCGTGCTGGAGGGGCAGGGCAGCCGTGTTCCTCCAGGACGTCTTCCAGGACGACTGTGGCTGGAGAAGGTGACGGCGGGAGCGCGAGTGCGAGACGGAGAGTGAGAGAGAGAGAGAGACAGAGGCGGCAGGGAGAGCTGTAGGGAGGGGTGGGTCGTCCCGGTGCGTGTGGGGGGGGGGGGGTCAGCTAGGTGCAACAATTTGTTGGCGCCGTGCCCTCCTGATTGGGCCACGCCCCCTCCCCCTCGGACCCCCCGGGGGGGCTCGGTGCACTATCATCGTGCGGGATTGCCACACTGGCCGCGCCCCACGCCTGCCGGCCGGCCGATCCGCTTCCAGTGCTGGAGCTGCTGGAGCTGCTGGAGGCGCCGCATGCCCTGCTCCACTCGGTGCACTTACGGGGGGGGGGGATTTTCTGCCTTTTTCAAATTTTATTCGTTTTTTAAATTCCCATTTGGGTTGAAACGCACGTGTGCGAAGGGGGCGGTGCCTTCGTTGTCATCATCGGACATATCGATGAGGCGGGTTTAGCGCCCCCCCCCCTCCCCTGAGTGTCAATAATGTACCTCCGCCATCGGTACACTACGCACTGTGTGTGTGTGTGTGTGTGCGTGTGTGATGAGTTGCATGCAGGACACGCCAAGGATGTGCCAAGCGCTTGAAGAGGGAGGCGGAGGAGGCCAGAGATGGAAGGGAATTTTCTCTCTCTCTCTCTCTCTCTCTCCGCCCACCCCCTCATCCCTCCTCCTTGCTGCGTGTTCCTCTCACCCCCTTTCTATTCTCTCTCTCTCCCTTCTCTCATTTTTCCCTCTCGCTGTTCTTTTTTTTTTTATCCCTCTTCCTTTTTTTTACTGATCGACCTGCGAGCAAAGCAAGCAAGCAAGTCAGCCAGTCGGCGCCCCGTCCCTCCCTCCCTCTCGCTCGCTCTCGCTGTTGCTCTCGCTCTTCTGTCCTTCTCTCCTCGCCCTGTCTGTCTCCTCTTCGCGTGGCGGCGCGGCGGTATAACGCCGCGGTGGCCGTGAGGGGGCCCTTCCCTTTCCCTGCACCGCCGTCGGCAGAGGGAGGGAGAGAGAGACGGCTCATTCCGAACGTGGCGCGGTGTCTCTGTCGCACTCACGGGGTGCCCCGTAAGGGAGGGAGTGAGAGAGGAAGATGTCCTGGCCGCCGCGGGCCGCGGGGGCCTGACAGTCCGTTCCATTGGAGGCGTGGCGGGGCGCGAGGTGGGTTGCCGCTGCCGTCGCACCGGTCGCTCTGTCTGTCTCTCTCTCTGCCTCTCTGTCTGTCTCCCTCGCTCCCGGTGGGAGGTGTTGCCTCGCGCAGCAGCAGGAGCGGCGCCGGCCGCGGGGGGGGGGGGGGGGGGGGGGGGGCGGATGGACGCGGACAGACGCACCGACAGGTCCCCGTCGAACCCGGGTCGTCCTCCTGCCCATCTCTCTCTCTCTCTCTCGCTGTCTCTCTCGCACGCGCTGTCTCTTGCCGGCCGGGCGGTGTGCTCTCGTTGTCGATGAGTTGCCCGTCGTCGTGGTTCAAGGTCAGGCGTGTTCCGGGAGGTTAGGAGGCCCCTCCCCTACTGCTGGTGGTCCTGGTACTCTACGATTTGCCCAAAGAGGGGGGCGTCGTCCCCCCCCGGGCTCTCTTGTGTCGAATCAGGGCACCTCAGGTCGTCTGGGCTCTGCCCTCCCCTCCCCTCGCCCATTCTTCCTGCCTCCTCACCCCCCCCCCCCCTCTCCTCTTCTGCCATGAATACGGGAGCACGGCCCTTCTCTCTCTCTCTCTCACTCTCCTGCTCTGTGCCCCCTCCGCACCTCACCGTGTGCTGCCATAGCAACCGGGCTGGAAAAAGAGTTTGGGGGGGGGGGGGGAGGGGAGACACCTGTACTGGAAGGGGAGAGGGGGCGGGTGCGTTACACTGTTAGACCGAACTCCTCTCTCTCTCTCTCTCTCACACACCTACCTATACTACTTCGGCTTGTCCCCCGCCGCGGGCGTCGAGTTTGAATCGTTGTGGTGCGTGGGAGAGTGTGGCGTGCCGGGTGCCGGGTGCCGGGTGCGGTGCGGTCCGCGGTTTGGGTCTGCGTTCGAAAGGACCCCCCCCCGCCGCCGGCCCGCCGGAGCGGCCGAATGCAATGGCTGTCGCTGCGAACGCAGCCCCGTCCTCCGGAGAGGAGTCTGCTGGGCCGGCAGGGGGGGGGGGGGGGAGGGGGCGTGGCCGGCCGGCCGGCCGAGGCGAGGCGAGCTGGAGAGAAAAAAAAAAGGACTTTGACCCGCCAGTAGTGGAGCGTTGCCGAACACGGTTTTCTCGGACCTCTCTTTCTCTCTCGCACTGCCATGGAGCACCCGACGAGTGCGACGGAGGTGGCGGCACGGACGCGGTGTTTTGGGCTCGGCCGAAGCCGGCCGGCAGCCGTCGCGGAGGTGTTGTCTTCGACGGCGGCCTCTGCCGGGCCTCTCCCGGGCCCGGGCGGCGCGGCGGCCGCCGTGACGCTAGGCAACCCGCGTGCGCGCGCGCGGTCGGGCTGCCTGCCTCCAGGCGGCCGGCCTGCGCCGCTCCCGCTGAGACGGGCGTGGTGGGCTCTTGGCAGTCGCGAGTGCTTAGGGGTTGTGACCGGAAGGGGGGGGGGGGGGGGGGGCTCGCCCTGACCTGGGTCAACTTTAGATCGGAGGCAGGCTTTTGACTGGCGAGCCAGTCCCTCGTCGGCTAGCCGGGACGCCGGGCAGCTCGGCGCAGCAAGACACTGCAGGAAGTTGTCTGTATGCATACCATCCCCTCCCGTTTTTCTGCTGCCCCCCCCCCTCCCTTCACCTTGTGCTGGCGTCTGCCCCCCCCCTCCCCCCTTTCACTATTACCCCCCCCCCCCCCCCCCCCAGGTCCTTCCCATCCCCTTCCGCTCTCCCCTTTACCCCCTGGCCCGTTGACGTCAGTTGGTTTTGCGTTTTAGCGGGCCTCGCTGATGACAAGGGGACGGCGCCCTGTCTGTTTCCGCGTGTGAGCGGAGGCCACGGCCACCGGTCGGTCTTGCGAGGCGTATTCTTTTGTTGTGAAGGGGTGAGAGGGGTGATCCTGTGAACCTAGAAGTACCCCTCCGGGGCCGTCATGTAGGGTATGTCAACATCCGCACCACACATACCCCTCGTTTTCTCTCTCTCTCTCTCTCTCTCTCTCTCTCTCTCTCTCTCTTATCCTCCTCTCCTGTCCCTTCTCTCTCTCTCTTCCTTCTTCCCGTCCCAATCGATCGGGCACGTCCGGAGGAAGGGGGTGGGGCGGGGTGGGGTGGGGCAGGGCTCGCTGCGTCTCTGTCGCGCCCCGTACCCGCGCCCTGTGTGCGACGGAGAGGGAGGGAGAGGGAAGAGCCGCCCGCCCCGCCCCGCCACCGTTTGGCGGCGTACGGCACGTTGTTGCGCCCACAAGGCCGGGCTGCCGGCTGATTCTGGCGCTGTCTCTCTCTCACTCGCGGAGTACTCCATAAGAGAAAGAGAGGATGTACTGGGAATTTCCCGTGAAGAATCCTGACATTTAGTTCCCGAACTGTGATGCATTATTTTTGTGTTTCAGTGTCTTCTGGGATTTATATTGCGCAGCACCTGAAAGAAGAGACACCTGTGAACATTCAAGTGAAGCGAAAGCTTTCCACGATTATGTATGTATATTGTGTCGGACTTGCGAAACGACTAAGTTCTCTATTGCCATCTGAATAATTTCCTCTTCACCGTTGTTTTCGCAGGGTTTTGTAAATTCAGGATATGGAGTTAATGGAATTGCACATGTAAGTACCCAATAAATTTGATCACGTACTCCAGTAGAGTAGCTTTTGTCAATGTTTGCTCACGCGTCCTTCCTTGTCTGCTTCTTCAGAATGCCGGTCCAGCACCGAGCCCCCTTGGTCAGATGCCTCCCAATGACGGCATGCCTGGAGGACCAATGCCCCCAGGATTTTTTCCGGTGAGTGAGGTCCCTGTTCACGAGACCACCTCTGATGATCTCCTTTCCTTTCAGCTTGCTGCCGTGGAAGATGCAGCCTGTTGTTAACCATTTCTGTTGCATTGCAGCATGCGATGGAGTCGGTGCTTAATACGGTTTATTTTTCTAACTATTTTACAGCCTTCACTTGGTTTTCCTGATCTTCTTTGTGTCTTACAGAAAGCATTTTCGGGAGCTCCTGTAACCATACTTTGATTTATTTTCAGGCCTTAATTCATTTGTAGGACTTGTAAACTTTTGAAGTCAGCTGTGTGCATGATGCATTTTGCTGCCATCTGTCGCCTTGTGTGCACGTTCACAGGGTCAGATAGATTGTGCTGTCTGCCAGCGTATATGTTTATAAGGGTCTGTGAGGGTTTTCAATAAGCTACAAGATAAATTTCATGGTCTGATATGTGACTCACGTATGGCAGTAAATTTAAACTTCCCTTCATTTCTGTTTATCCTGAAGAGTCCGTACTTAATGGACAACGTTAAAACGCCTGTAATGAGACTGGATGTGCCTCTGTATGACATCAGCTGAATTGACTGTCGTGGCTTTTTACCAATTCATGTTGTGTGTGCGTGTGGAGAATCCTGCCTGTAAGCTTGTGTCTGAATCGCGTTTGTGTGCTTTCCGGTTCCCCTGCACTGTGTGGTGTGTATATGTTTTCAGCATTCATCTTAGTTTCAAACCCCATATCATTTTGTTTCCGGTGTTGTCCCTATGATGTGTCAAATCAGCCGTAACAGAATGAGCCGTTGGATTTAAAAGTTTCTTGTTAGGTGATCACTTTTGTGGCTGTCTTCTTATGCCATATGTGTATAAGAGCAGATTAGATCCAAAGAAAGTAGTGAACTGTTCTCCCATCATAGATCTTATAGATGGTGACACTTTGGTGAAGGAGGTGCCAGTTCTATATGAGTAGTGTGTTAACCACAAAGGAGCTCCTGAGAAGAAATGTTTCTTGCATGCGATCCATCTCCGTCAGGCTCACAGACCACCTCCACTTCCCGCATGGAATGTTTCTACCCGTTCTAACCTCATGTTTTGAACTTTTCACTTCTTTTCTTTCTGATTAACAATCCTCTAATCAGCCATTCCTCAATGTAAAAACTACTATTTTTCTACACATTCCACGACTAGAATCTGTAAATTTCTTTTCTCTCTTTTAAAACGTACTTCTCATAGCTACCGTATGAAAACACTAGTTAAACTTGAACATTTTCTACATATATTTTTTAAGAATGCTTTATTGGCTTGCTACCCGACCCATTGTATCCTTGCAATTGTGAAAGCATTGATTTTTTTATTTTCTGTCCCTGCGAAGCTCTATGTAGGCAACTGAAACACATGGGATGGGAAACGTTGCTTTTGAACTCAATGCTGGCCAGCCCTTTTTTTAACTAGCTTCTTTAACAAACAGCATTTTTTTAAAAAAATTTTTACCTCATTTGGTCTTTTTTTGACAATTTACATTATGGAATGGCGATTGAGTTTGTTCTACCTCAGCATCAGTTTGTATGTGGCATTTGTGGGTGGCTAGCAATGGTCGAGTGTGGTGTTTTACAGAATTCGGCTATGAGGCCATCTCCCCCCACACATCCGTCTTCTCAGCCCTCACCTCAACACCCCCAGCCCCCTCCACCTCACAACCAGATGATGTCAAGTCAGGTGAGTTTCGCTCAGTTCCAATCGCCAGGCAAGAGCTCTGGCACTGACGGTGTGAGTTTTTGCACATCATATTTTTCCACACTTATTTTGGGGTAATGGGCTACTCAAATAACAGCCTTGAAGCATGTACTTTGTTTTGATTCAATTAGTGGTTTACTGTTTCCTTTTGGTGTAGTACAAATATATCCAAGCAGCAATGCAACAAGAACTCATACCTGTCTGTCTGAACTCTTGCTGAAAAGAATCAAGGAAATTGCTTTGGTATGCCTGCTTCCTTTGCCTTTTCTTGTGCATGTCATGTGCTTTCTGTGTCTGTTCAGTGCGTTGTTTTCTTGCATGTTCAGCCCAATGCTTCTCTTGTGCCTGATATTTTCCCAGTATTGTGTGACCTGAAGTTCAACAGTGATTCCATGTTAATCTCAGCCATGGCTCTGTGGGAGGAGCAGTGCTCCAATTGTGTTTTCATGTGATGGCCATCCAAAAATTCATTTGCAAATGGTTGGCGGCAGAAAAGAGCGCTTCTGATCCCTCCCAAGAATATTTCCAGGTTTTAATGTTATTGGCTGTGAGCTGCCTTAATTTGAATGTGAACATTGTGTGAATGAATTATTGTATAACTGGGATGTTCCATTGTGTTAATATTGTAGCATTGTGCTTACAGTACAACCAAATTTGCAGCATAGAACACTTCGTGTGCAGTGGAGTCTATGTAGTATGTGTTTGAATACTTTGGTTGAATCTTTCAGACGTCTGTTGGACTCCAATGCATGCTAACAACAACTGCACAAGCAAGAATTTGTAGACTAATCACAGGCTTCATTAAAAGATGCACCCTGAAATCTCATTAATCCTTGGCTCTTATCTGTCGAGGGCTATACGGGGCTCATTATTACTACCAGATCCAAATGTCATTATGAAGCCTTTGATGTGCTGTAGCAAGTGTTTACTTTGCTGTTTATCGACGTAGATACCATCCCTAAAAATTGTACCGTATGTTCATTACTATGAATGAAAGAGAGGAGACTCGTTTGATAATGTAGGGTTTTCAGGGTTATTGCCTCTTTATATTTGTTTGTGTATTTGTACCTTGAAGTATGTTATGCCAGAGTTCTTTTCTCTCCCTGCACTAGACATGTCTCCTGGATTTCATGTGGAAATGATAAGGTTTTCGTTAACCAAAATTATGTTTTGGGAAAAGTATGTTTCATGTCATGGTTATACAAAAAAAATTCGTATGTAGGTCGGGAACGCTCCACTTGCCTGTTTTCAGCTTAAAATTTTTATCAGCATTTGTTAATTGTGGGCTACTTAGTTGGGGTTAAAGCGATTTTCTAGAAATTGGTGTTTTATTTTTTTTATCGTCGGCTCTGTACTGCTGTCCTCGAGCATGGCAGTTATTGTGATGGAGAAGGTTTTGGGTATTTTAGCGGGTCAAACTATTTTGTAGGTTTAACTTCGATTATTTTTTTCAAACCTGCGTTATTTCAATTTAATTCAAAGAGGTTTTCTACAACTTAGAGCTGGAGGACTGTATAATTAGCTAGTTTTGGTGATTCAGTTTTCTTCCTTCTCTAAACTTTGGTTTACCTCCACTCGTACAACATGTCCTTTTTCAGGAGTGGCAATGTTTCTACACTGGTGGCGGGTGCAATTTTTCATACTTTCACAGAATACCTTTGCTGTTTCTGAAAGTGCTAGATTTTTATTTTTCTTGTGACTGAACTACAATTTGTTGGTTTACTGGAGAGTGACTGCCTTCAATTAAGCACCACTCCTTCTCTATACTTTCCTGATGGTTGTATATTAACACAGCTGTAACTTAATTGCATGCCCTTGCATTCAGCATAAGACAGCTAAAACACTGACAGTGCTCAAAGATAATCACTCAAAATGTCATGGTGGCAAATTACTTTTTCCGTAAAATTTCAGCGGAATGCCAAATAACATCACAATGATAATCCTTGTCCGTCTTATTTTTATCACTTTGAGATTTTAAATTAAGTTTCAAACTGTTTAAAAATCAGATGATCCTGGCCAAGATTTTAAAGATATTCTTACACATTTCAATTTTACTATTCGAATAAAGCTAGTGCGATGGATGACAGAATAATTGACCCCTTTTTGTCTTTATTTTATGTTGCAGCAGTTTATGGGTGGTCCACGGTATCCAGGGCCCAGAGGGCCTGGCGGCGTTCGTATGCCAAATATGGGTAGTGAATTCAATGGGGTAAGGTTCTACCTGTCGACTGGATCAAGCTGACTGCCTCCTTGTGTTTTGGACTTCTTGGTGCAAGTTTCCTGATTTAAAAAAAAAAATGTTTATCTTTTCTGTCTGTAGCCTCCCGGACAGCCGATGATGCCTAACAGTATGGACCCTACTCGGCAAGGTAATTCAGGCTTTCTTAAACGCATCTGCATGATGGGCGGTGGGTGGAACAGCCTGCAACAAAATGCTGACTTGCGTCAGGTGAAGCTGTTAACATGTCATTAATTGGGTTAAATTCTTTTACAAAGTTATTATCTGCAAGGTGCTGATATTTTGAGTCTTTCCGTTTTTCATTCAATCTTGTTCGTTCTGTTTGTCTTTAATTCACCTGGAGCAAGTAGCTATTTTCAAAGTATTGCATGGTACTTTCTGGTGGGATTCTACTTAAGGAGAAATTTAAGAATCCCATCACTGGTCAATTTCATTCTTTTATTGTGAGGTGCACCACATCCATGACTGTCATTTGTCATCTCACTTTCAAACGATTTTGGTCTCTGCATCAATTTGACATTGTCAGTTATTGTACGCCTTGAGTATGAATTTGAAACACCACTTAAAGACTTAGTTGTTTTTTCCTCTTATTGTAAATGTGGTTGCTGATCACACTTTTCATGTGTTTTTGATTTGACCCTTAATGAACTCCTTTCAGATTGCAGGTTTTTTGCCATACCAATTACCATTTTAAGATTTTAACTCACCTCAACACTAAAATTTGAGCATATTTCTCAGCAAGTATTGCTGCATTATGAACTGAATCCCTGTCTCATCTTGCAAAATTGACCCTTTTAGAATTTGCATTGTCTTCTGAAGGGCCTTGTAAGATCCTATTCCTATGCAAGCTAATAGCAATGATAATGTATTGCAATGGCATTTGAGAATATTTAATGTATATAAGGCATTTAAGTGCAGCAAGATGGCCACAAATTTACCATTCATGTCCATACATGTTTACAGAACAAATGGCACAATGGATCTGTTTTCCCTCTTGATTCAATTAACACTGGCATGTTATGACCATCACCATCCATCACTACTAACGTATTCTCAGATACTGTTTCTTACTTGGAGATGGATGTTTGTTACCATTTTTGGTGTTCCTTAGTAATTGGGTTATCTCTTTATTGAACCTTCATTCACAATTCAACAGAGAGCCTGTGGGGTAAACATGAATGCATGATTTGTGGCCGTTTAGGCCCTTTCTCTCCCCTTCATCACACTGTTACATGGAGTGAATTGTCATTGACATAGCTCTGTTTCTGTCTTCTCAGGTGAGGGCGGAGAATATGTAGGTTGGCAAGGTAGGCAGTCAACTTATTCTTGTGCCAGTGCCCGCTCACTGTCTTTCTCACTCGCAATCTGTCTTCTGTATTTGATCCGTCTGCCCTGCACAGTCTGCCTGCCTGCCGCCATGCCTGCCATCTCCTGTCTTAACTTTATTTTGTTTTCTTCATTTGGCTTATATTTTTGCTGCTTATTTCAAAGTCATCCTTCAAAGTCTCCACATATCTCGAATATTTGAATCACTGGGTGTGCACTTTTGAAATGAGTTCTCTTCATAGATTATTCATTTACATTTTCAGTAGACATTACTTCACTTGTCAGAAAGTATGAAGACAGAATCAAAGAGCATGGTTTTAATTTTTAATTCATTTTGCATTCCATTGTGCATGTTTTTATGGGACGTCTATTAATTTTGGGGGGAGAAATTGCATTGTAAAGAATGTAATTACCATGTCCCTCTCAACTTTGTTTGAAAGTTCCATTGATATTTGAACTCTTCATGAACCATTAAATAAGGATATTTTCTGTTTCTTTAAGTGTGCTTGACTTTTGCTTTCTATCTCACTGGTCTGTTGTAATTGTAATGATTAAACTTAGAAATTGTAGTGTGAATTACAATCTGGCTTAATGTTGTTATCCTTAAAAAAAAAAATTATTATAGTAGCTTTTAAGCACTGGATTTATTTCAAACTATTGTTTTATTTGTTCATTCATTCCCAACTCTGTCTGTCAATTCCCGGGCATGCTTTCTATATATCACTCGGTGCGTTTATTTTTGTGGATTGGAGCAAACCCCGTTGCCGAAGTCCCTATCCCTCAGTGCTTCCTTCCCAGTTCAATTTTTGGTCGTCATAGCTATGTGTTGGACTTATTTGTGATGCGCTGCTTGCTGATGTCTAACATCGGGTTTTGCTGTTCTCCAGGAGGTCCTCCAGGAATGAACCCCATGAACCCTCGCATGAACCCTCCCCGGGGTCCTGCCATGGGGCCCATGGGCCCGGGCTCGTACGGGCCCGGTATGCGGGGGCCCCCTCCCAACAGTAGTCTAGGTCCCGGTGGGCCGGGTGGCCCCGGGGGTCCGGGGGGCCCGGGAGGTCCAGGGATGCCTCCGGGTATGGCGATGGGGGGAGGTCCCGGTGGCAGGCCGCAGTGGCAGCCCAACACGTCAACGGTATGCATTTGCTGCGACATTGATGTTTTCTTGCCGCTGTTGTTCTTTTACAAGGCTAACCATAATTATCTTGTTTCTTTGACCCCTTTGCAGCCTATGAGCTATTCATCATCATCTCCAGGAAACTATGGGGTAAGTGTGATCTGGTGTCGTAACAATTAAAAGGATCGCTATGGCTTGACTTCGGTACCTGTGTCGGTCCTTTCAGTGTACTTACTTTTGTATTTTGCATTGTTATAGGGTCCACCTGGGTCATCAGGGCCACCTGGTCCTGGAACTCCTATAATGCCTAGCCCACAAGGTAAGCTAGCGTGTTTTTCCGCCAAAAATTATCCGTGGGGCAATTTTCCAATATTCTCAATTGTGCAATATTTTTACCAAGTTCCCTGCTTTTTAAATATCTTATTTTATTGTGGACACTCAATTTCAAGTGAAATAGGAGGGATTTTCTCAAAACAAGTTTATTTCTTGTTTTCGGAGGGGAGGGAGAATTTTTTGACTCCATTTATGTACATATAATGCTTGATTCTTCCTTGAAACCCTGTGCAAATTTCATTAAAGCTGCGACTGTTAGTAATTGTTCTGTGAATTGCAGTGCTCAAAGCTTTGTAGTTGTCAGAGATGCATGCAGACTGCCTTTTCATCCCCCACGTATATTGTGCTTTTCTATGTCTGTGATTAATACAACAAAGTGCAATTTTAATTACCTATTAAAGCCCTATTTAAATAAAAAGTGGACTAACCCATTTGTTTGATTTGTAATGTTGTATGAAATAGATGCCTCCTTCGTGTCTAGTATTCAAACCAAGTGTTGCCAATTTATTGAACACTAACAACTGGGATCTCTCTTTGCTGCGAGACTTTCCTCAAAATTAAGAGTTTGATAATGTTTTTCAAAAAAAAAAATTTAATGTTGAGCTTTTTATTGTTGTACAAATTTCACTTTGCTTCCGGGCATTTTGCTGTGCTGGATTGTAGGTTTGCTATGTGAAATTGGCAGCACTTCACAGGCACTTTTGTGACCCTATGTGTGCCTGTACGTGCACCACTGACTGTTGGTTTCTTTCTAGGTTCTGTGGGTCCTTATTCCCCTGCTAGTCATCGAATGCCCACTCCCAGTCCTGTTGCAAGACAAGGTGATTTTTCATTCTTTCTCGGCACAAATAATTTAATCCTTGTTTATGAAATCTGTAGGCCTGTACACTATAGTTGTGCTGATAAAAATTTAATGTCATTTGGCTAGTGTTGTCCCCTTGCCATAATTTCTTGTTTGATTTACAACTACTTTATGACTTTCAAAATTAAGAAGTCAATCTGAAGTTTTACAAGAATTGTCTAGAGGCTTGGTGTTTTTAATTTTACTTTTCTGTTTGATCTGCTACACAAAAGGTGTTGCAGAAGTTAGTTTGACCCTGGATGTTAATTCAGTGCTTGGGTTATTTCCTTTTTTAGTGCTGATGTATAAATGTTTGACAACATTTGGATCCATTCTTGGGCCAAGATGCTGTTGTATATGTATTTTTTACACTCTTGCTTATCTCTTAAGTGCTTTTAGCCATTCTGCATGTTGTTACTGTGTTGGGCACTTTGTGTGTTTGACACTTTTGCTTTCTCTTGGTGAAGGTCAAAGCTAATAAGCATCCAGCCTGTATATACCAGATGCTTATCTATGCCCAAGTGGAATTGCTTGAGTAGATTTATGAATCTTAAGACAAAGCTTGCTCTGAGATAATCATTGTGGACTCTGTGTTGGCAGTGGTCTGAATCTATCTTCGTTGCAAAAATGGCTTTTGTGTATTTTGATGCCAGTATTCATGTGCATTTCACACAACTTAGATTATTCACCTATCTTATCTGTTTTCCATGTTAGATTTTGCTCTTACTTTTGTATCAGTTCAACTGATTTGTTATCTTTATCTTGTAGTACTTATGGTGTTTCTCTCTTCCAATTGTTCTAGATTCGTCAAATTCAGGAGGAGAGAATATGTACACAATGATGAAACCTGTGCCTGGTGGAAATATGCCTGGAGTAAGTATTGTTGATTGTCTTGTTTTTATGTTGTTTATCTAACCCCAAGGGGTTTTGCTTTGAACTTCTGCTCGACTCTGGAACCATGTCTGATCCCTGCCGCCTTTCCAGGACTTCCCGATGGGTGGCGGATCTGAAGGCGGTCCCATGGGACCGATGGGGCCTGTTATGAACGGCGATGCGCTCGACGGTATGAAGAACTCGCCGGCCAACGGAGGACCCGGCACACCAAGGGAAGACAGTGGCAGTGGGATGGGTGACTACAATCTTGGGGGCTTCGGAGGTCCGGGCGAAAATGTGAGTATGGGAGGGGGATACTTCGCCGACACGTAGTGTACCAGCCTGTACCGCCCGTACCGGCCCGGTAGCGTTAGCATGCTCACAGCCTCCCAGTGGGCCTGGCCTGGCCTTGTTCTGGTCCCCCGGCACGGCCGCCCGGCAGGCTGCCCGGCCCTGCCAGCCCTGCCTCTCTCTCTATCTCTCTGTCTCTCTTAGCTTTTTATGGTGTGGCTAATGTGTGGGTTTGGATGCTCCAATGACTTTCACAAGGTGGGGGCGAGATATTCCTCCCGCCTTTGCCTATTTTTTTGAAACCAAGACTATTGTTGCTCTCTTGTAGTTGTGTATTATTGTAATAAACTGTAGTTTCCACGTGATTCAAGCCCATGCGTTTGGAATCTGGAATTGTGTATGTGGCTTAAGCTCCATTTGACTCATTTGGCAGAATTGAGAACATTTAATTTAATGTTGACCTTTCACTCTGGTAGAAAAGATTGATCACTTGGTTTTCATCACAAGTAATGCCTGCTCTTGTCTCAACTGAAGAGATAGAGATGCTCAATATAATTTCATCATTGATTGTATCTAGATGTAGTTTTTAATTTATAAATTATCTAGGTTGTGTTGGAGGTTGCTCAGTTTTGCTCAATTTTTGATAACTTCTTGAAGGATTTTGAGTCTTGCAGTTGTGACTTTTGATGATGTCACTCATCTCCCACTTTCCCCCATTCCTGGTTACCATAAAAGTAGACACTTTTGAAAGCTTTATAAACATTTAATGTGGATTGTCACTTGTTTTGTTGGCAAGATTTTTATTCCTCTTCAACAATGAATTGATTTGGAGCCTGATTGATCAAATTTATAATGAATTTTTAGAGATTGTGGTAAACATACCGACCGCATCAGCTGTGAAATAGCTAAATGACTTATCTTCTCAAGTAAGAAATTTAATTTCTTAAGAGAAACCAGGAGTGAGGGGAACCAAGTTGTCTTGACAAAAAGTCCTTTTGTTTCAATTTTTGTGTAATATTTAGTGAGATAGTTAACACCTGAATCAGTTCAATTTAGGAAGCGAGTCTCGGTTCACTAGCTGTGATTTTAATTAAGCACTACCACTGAAAATTTTAAATTTGAGACATAGCAAGATTACAAATATGTCAGCCGGCCATTCCTTCACAAATAAAATCATGTTTTAATTGTATCAAATTTTGAAGTCCCTTCAGATGACTGATGGCTTTTCAAGTGAGAATTCAGGTTACTCTAACCTTTTTTGCAATTGACTCGTCATGGTCCCACGCCTAAGGGTCTCAGAGAGACCTCAAAGCTTTACTTGGGAGAAAGAAATGATTCAGATCCTTTTTTTTTTCCAAATGTGTGAAGTGCTATGTAATTTCACGTTGTGAGGAATGAGATGCTTGATCCTTTGAGTATTGCTGACAGTTGCTAGTCAGGAGACAAATTGAGCTTTAAAGCTGTTGGCATGTAATGCCATCTGAAGCCACTTGCACTATGCGATATATTTGTTTTAATGTACTTATTAATTCTTAGATGCTTTTTCCAGTATCCAGTGCTTTTATGTTTGGTTCATTATTTGTAAATATGTAAAAATTATCATGTCTACTTAACTATTGAAATTTTGATCTTAATCCTTTTCTTTTGTTACTTTTACACTAAATGGTTGTGAATGTATGGTTGTTGAGGGGTTTTAGTAACCTTCGTTTTTTAATGGTTAGTGAAATTTAATTATTCATATCTGATTCTTTTTCCTTTTATCCCTTGCCATTAGCTGACAGATAGTATTTTTGTTGTATTTTCTGTTAAGTCTGAGAACAGCCTTTGCCTGTCCATCCAGTTTTTGAGATGGAAAAATCAATTCATAATGATAGGTGTCTTTCCTTACATGTTATCCAAATCAAATCCACATACAGCATCTGTTCTCGGATTCTGATATGTAGATGATAAGTTAAAGTGCTAACTTTTAATTAAAAGATTTTCTTATCTGCTCGTCATTTATTGTTTTAGTTAATTTCTTTCTTCTTTTTCTATTTGTGATGTGAAAGTTAAGATCTTTGAATTTTACTAGCCTGGCCAAGAGCTTGCCATAATTAGAATACAGATTCTATTAGTATTGCCAAGTATTTTTATTACTTGCTTTTTCTTCAGTCTTTTTGTTGAAGATTTTTAGCACGACTGCTGTTTGCTTTTTTGAAAATACGGTAAATGATGAAGGGGAAGTAGTTTCCATTTCTTGCGGCACCACCAATTCATCATGCGTTATGCATGGTGTGTAAAGTTTTAAAAAAGTATTAAACAAGAGAGAACTGAAATTTTTGCAGATGTGATAAACTCTGGAACGCAGAGTATGATTACAGGGTAATAATATAAAGTTTCAGAGTTGTGTGTGGCATATTTAAACATTGAGCATAATGGGAATTCTGCATACCTACTGCATGTTGGATACGTTTCTGATTGAGCGTTGTTAGTGCTCATGTGATTCAAACTGCGGCTAAAGTTGACCAGTTCTTGCACTTAATTGGAAATAAGTATTTTCTAGGCTGTGCTTCACTTTTAAGTGGGTATGTTAGGAGCTCATTCTGTCGAAGAGCTTTTGTTTCTCAGATGTTCAAAAGCACATTCAAGCTACCATAAAGATTCACAGAATCTACCTCTCTGCATGTGATTTGTGAAATGTTTGCCTCCATGATCTTATTTTGTTTACCTCTCCAACTTTGGGGCTATTTACTCATGTGTTATGTTTTGGTAATAGTTCACCTCTTTTGGACAACTTCATTCAGTTCTCAAGTTAAATGTTGTGTGCATGAATTGATATTCTTGTTCTTAACATGTTCAGTGCTGTTCGCCAAAGTTATTGATGGTCTCCATATTAAGGTTCTATCTTGGGCCCTTTCTATGCAAGTGGAACTCCTCCTCAGTGGGAGTGGGTATCGCTAGATCCAATTCCTTTACCTTAGCTTCTATTCCTGCAAAGATTTGTGGCTCATGTTTAGCAGATAAGAAATTAAATTCAGTTTTGGCCTTCACAGCACTGGACTTGTTAATGTGTGAGAACTTCAATATTTCTTACACCTTGCATGATCAGTTGTTCTTTGTTTTGCTGCAGCCTTGGTCACCGCAGATGTTATTGTTTCTTAGTTCATCTTAATTAGTTTTGATTTGAAGTAACCTTATAAAATGATTTGCATTACCATTTGAGTAGTGTTAGCAGTATTCTCGTAATCCCTTAACTTTAGAACTGCAGCAAGGCAAGGTGTGTTTCTTGTTTTGTATAGGGCAGAAGTCAAAATCGTTACAAAGCCTTTATCCTCCCAACTTCTCAGCTTAATAGTCACCCATTTCTTTGCAGCTTTCTTAATTTTAACTTTCTCTTTTTATTTACTGTACATTAATCAGCCCTCCAAACTTTCAGTTAATAGAGCAGTTCTTTGTTCGTCTCCACTAAATTTTGTTTTTCTTTGAGAGAGAAAAAAAAAGCCTTTTAAGCTTATTTACTAATGTGTATGTGCACATTTTCTTTGTTCTTCATTTTAACTGGATGCAAGTTTCCTTTTGCTTCAATGCTGGAGCTTTAGCCTTCAGTTTTCAGTACAAGTTCCAAATCCACTGCTCCTTTTACATAGAATGTTTGTGAGGTGGTTTCATAGCTTATAATGCACACATTCAAAGCAGCTTCTTAGGCTCTTGTTGCTTCCATGCACCGTAAACCAGAAACTCTCCTGAAATAAAGTCTGGCTAGACATGCAACCAATCATGCTCATAGTTTTTCTTTTGTTTCAAAATTTTTTTCTGAAAGATAAATTTTTACCCTTTTGAAATTATCCAAAATTATCGATATTATCTGATCTGGAGCTTTATCGCAGCTTCAGTTGAAAGTTGCTCCAACATCACCATCACCATATCTTACCTTTTTAATCTGAGAAAAATATACATTCAAATGACATTTTAAAAAAAATTCTTTTGTTCATGGTGGTGATGAGTGTTTGGACATGAGTGACATGTGCTGGGGAGTTGGGAGGTAATTGGCAGCTAGGCAGTGTACCATGTAAGAATCTGATGTCATTAAAGGAGCCTTTAAAGGTTTATTTATTTTTAATGTAAAGACAAATTGTTGCCTCGGGAATAAGTGTAAAAAAATTCTTTTTGTAATTAAAGATATTTTTGAAAGCATATTACCAGTTGTGTGTGTGCCTTCATAGAGCGGGTGGAAACCCTCCCTACTGCCCCCAACACATATTTAACATGTCCACTACACTGACATTCAGAAAGGGAGTGTTGCATGATTTCAAAATTCTAGTTTCAGACTCTGTTCTGTGTTTGCTTTAGATTTTTTGGTAGTCGTTTTGTAGTTGCATCTTATAGATCTCTGCAAACTAAATACATGTAAATGAAATTTGTTTCTTGGCAATAAGTGACAATCTTGCTTATTTGACAGAAAACATGAAATGTACAATGAGGTAATTTTTCATTCCAGGATCAAACTGAATCAGCAGCCATTCTGAAAATTAAGGAAAGCATGCAGGAAGAAGCGAAGAGGTTTGAGAAAGACTCAGACTATCCAGACCATTTCATGCAATAACACCCAGTGAGGATTGACAGACAGAGGCGCTGCCTGGGCTCTGCTTCATCCTCTCCTTCCTTTTCCCTCTGCCTCGCTCCTTGATTAGCATCCATGTTGACTCCTGTGTAATCAGATTGCAGTGTCTTTGTACAAATCATCTTTCTATTTGATGCAATCCAAATTAACTTTAATTTTGAGGGCAGTTATTTATGATGCAATCTGTTGTTGTGTTTTAGTGGCTAGTCACGAAAATTTAAATTTAGGTATCTATGTCCTGAGGAAATATGGATGGACTTGAAGCTTAAGAAACATTCACAGTACATGGATACTTAAATCTTTTGTTCTCTTCTCAAGCACATCATTCCACAACGGGAGTGACTTGAACTTATCTCTCTATCACTGCAGGATTTGTGCATATTTTGTTTATGTTCCTATACTGGTCAGACTTGCAATCTGATTTTTAATTGTATTTTTGGAAGTGTGATAGAGATGAGGAAATAGTTTATAAACACAATGTGCAAATGTGCCTGATTGACTTTGTGCATGGATGTGTGTATGTCTCTACATGTATGCGTGACCCTCTGCGCATATGTGTACACATGAGGAACTAGATGGTGCCAGTTTTCAAAAAAAGGGGTAAATGTGATTTTTCTGGCCTGCGAGAATGTGTGTGTGTGTGTGTGTGCGTGTGCGTGTGCGTGTTAATTTATCCAGTTCGACCTCCCTACATCATGTTTATGCCCACCAAGAATCACACTTTATGGCAGGATTACAGTATCAAGTACAGTGTTATCAATTTTATTTTATCAGAACTTCGTTTTATTATTTATAAATTATTAATCAACTGTTCATTTTACCTTTTAAAATTGTTTTTATGTTTCAGTTTATTAAAGTAGAAACTGAAAACTGAGTCAGTTTAATCATATTTACTGCATGAGTTGCTCTGTGGAAATCTGTAGTTAATTTATGTTATGTTATTTTGTAATTCATAAATAAGCTTTATGCCTGTAGCAATGAAGGCTACATGATCATGTCACTGCCCTCCATTTCTTTTCCAACTTCTCTCCTGTGCAAGTGAACCTCATAAGTACAAATTCATGATCGGTTTATTAACTTTATGTTGCCAAAGGTAAGCTCGTGGGCTTAAACAGCATCAGTTAAATTAAGGCTGGTCCTATTTTGAGCATGATCTCTCTGCAACATATCTGTAATTTAATGATTTGGGCATTTGTGCTGGAAATCACAAATGTTACTTCTCATTTTTAAGGACCAATTGTTTGTCCTACCACTTTTAACTTGTGTAAATGAAATTTTACTATACTTATTACTTGTCTATATATAGCAAATTAGAATTTTGTTGTTACAAAAGCAATATGATTTTTTTAAGGTATTGTTGCTTTTTTGTTACTTTTTTGTTGCCATTTGCCCCCCGCCCTGGGCCATGTGTAGCAGGGCAGCTGAAGGAAATTTGAGGGTAACAGAGGTTCTCTTGTGTGACTGTGAGTAGTGAGTGTGACTGTGAGCGGGTGGGTGTGAGAGTGTGTCCCTGAGCAGTGTTGCCTCACTAAGTGTATCAGTTATTGTGTATCCCGCTATTTTGGGATGGTCTAGAGGTATAATTTGGCCAAAGCTGGTTAGGAAAAGTGTACATACTATGTGGTAAGATTGAGTTACCAATTTAGAGAGAAAATGTGGTATATTAGGGCAAAATGGGATGCATTCACTCACGGACACTGTGGCGTGTGGTTCTATACTTATCAGGCATCCTTTCAGTGATGCTGCAAAACGCCACCTATCCCGGAAGAAAATAAATTTTATCTCTGTTACCATACTTCTAACACTTCCTTACTCATCTTTTGACAGCTTACATTGCTGTGGCAAAACTTCCTGTCTTCTTGCTTTTAGTGTTATGTTAAAATTTGCATCTATAACAAATTTGCTGAAGATGAAATTTCCAAACGGTCAATTCCCGTAATGTTTTGTTTGGCGTCTCAGTAAGATAATGTCTCTCTTCTTCCCTTTCATGCACTCCTCCCACTGTATATACCCTGAATGATGACAGACCACAGTTGTTAAATAACACACAAGAACATCACAGTAGCCAAATTGCCGCTTAAATTACTGCTGAACATGTAATTATTGTAATGCAAGTTGTAAATACGATGAAGCATATGAATTACCTGTTCACTTGTTAATAGAAGAAACAATTACCTACTATGTGTACAAAGGGATGGCAAAAAACAAAACCAACAGTATTTAAGTTATAAATATGTAAAGAGCCTTTTTATGAAAGGCTCGTAGACTGCGGGCAAGTAGCTAGTAAGCAGTTGAGTGCTGTGAGCAGCTCTTACAATCAACTTGAGAGCTGTTTTCCTTTTTTAATTGAAATGCTGATGTGATGATCTTATTCCCATTGTTCTTAATTTACTTAACAAAATTGGTGTAAATTTAAATTTGTTTAGTAAGGTCTTAATTTAGAGAAATTCTGAGGACTCGTTAGCTTGGGAATTGAAACAGGTCACATGTGATAATGGTTGTTGCATGCTTTGCCTAATTTTGCAAGTAATAAACCACAAATGAATTTCCAACTTTTTGCTGTCAAACACTGAAGTTGACTTGAACTTCTGTTCGTTGCCACCAAATGCACAGCTGGGAAAAGAATCTTTAGTTTTATTGTTTAATTGCTGCTCCCCTCTGCCCCTCTTCTCTTTTACAGTTATTCTTGCCCATCAATATGTACGTAACTTTTGTTCCCCTTTTTTTTCCTTGCAGTCGTTCTTTTTCAAGAATCTCCTTTTAGATCTTAAAACAATTGTTGCTAACTTCTTGCCGTGCCTTCTTGCAAACATTCAATGGCTCACTGTTCAAAAATCCAACTGCTAAGCCAATCAATGAGTTGGTTCTCTTTTCTGTGCTATCTTGTACCCTTTAAAAGGCCCAACAGTTCCATATGTTTCAGTACCTTCTCATTGTGGGCTGTTTCACATATTTTTATCATCTCTGTATTTTTTCATTAGTTTTTTTTTTTTGTCATGCTTGAGGTGGTTGGTAGTAACGTAGACATCACTGACTAAGTCAATTTTTGTGTGGTTCATGGTTTCCTTTTTATTTATCCTCCAGCCTTGGGACAATGAAGAGGGAATGCAAATTTTTATGAATCAATTATGCATTTGACGTGATTGTATTTGGACGCGTGTTTTTCTCATGGATCCACCCTTTCCAAGTGCGCGTTATTTTCCACATTCACCTAAAAACTGTTGGAATCTGAGTGCATCTCATGGGTGGTCTGTGATATGATTCACGACACAAAAGTGTTGAAAGTGGAACTCTTTTTGTTATCTTGAGGGTAGGGCACGCTGGAGATGATGGAAGTGCGGTGCTCCCCTACTTCTGCTCAGCTGCTGTTGGATCCATTGTGGTCTCAATGGCTCGACAGGGATGTAATCATGGAGTTACTGTGGCAGAACGGATGCCATTACGAGAAGTTGCATGCATATGTATGCGAACTTATGTCTACATACAACGCTTTTCTGTCCCTGAATCGCACGCTTAACGCAGCTGGAGTGGTCCAATTCCTACTGAATTATAAGTTTGAAATTTGCCAAATTTATTTTAAAAGAACTTATTTTGAGGGGTGTCAGCACCTTTACAGTATTATTGACAAATATCAGTGATATGACATGTATCATTCATCGCTTAGGAATTGTATCCTTTTAAAAATGTTCCTTTCTGCATTGACTACATATACAGTACTTTTTCAAAAAATTAAAATTTTGAGAGTTATTTGTGACATGTTCCATGAGCTCTCTTCTTGTCTCGGTGATCTGTCTCTCTGGTTTCTCAAGATTTGCAATGTGACTTTTCTGCAAAACTTCATGTTGAGAAAGCACTCTCTATGTAGTTTATGAAGGCCAACCCAGCGTTTATTTAAGAAAAGGAAAATGATGTGGCCAAAGAATATGCTGTAGTTTTACCTGTTTTGTTCTATAAAATGTTATTCCATACATTTTTCTATGTTCAAGAAGAGAAAGCAAATTTCCCATTGGCAGTGAATGCTAATTTTTGTTTTTAAGTGTTTTTTTTTTTGTAATAAATTCTGAGAAATTTGTAAATTGAACTCCTCCTTGTTTTATTATTTTTGTTGTTGTTTAAATGGATATCTCTAGGAGATTGTGACCGGTCTTGAGACGTTCCATTGAAATAAATTATTAATCTATTTCAGCATCTCTTGCCAGAATGATGGTGAAGTTGACTTATAGGTATGGTAGGATACATTGTATAAAGTAGACTCATGAAAAATATTCTATTATTATTATGATGATTATTATTATTATTGATTATTATGATCATTATTATTATTACTATTATTATTGTGATTATGTGTGGCATTTTTAAATAAATGAAAGAATGAGAAAATGCTAGTCTTTTCTTTCCCCCATTTTCCTTCTGACACCAAGTTACCAAGGATTTGAGCATAATGGTAGACCAGTCAGTAAATGTTGTCTAAGTATACTTTATTTTTAAAGCTAAGTACATTTTAAGATCAGTACTCTGAGTGCATCTTAAAACAATGTAGGACAAAATTTACAGTTCTTAACCTACTGTTCACATTGAGTTCTGTACATTTCACCTAACGTTGAGGCTTAAAAAAGTTTGCTAGCGTGAGCTGGTAGCCAGTTTCATACGCCAGAGGTTTTTGAAGGGCTTTCAAAATACCAAACCCCAAACATGTTGCCATTGAAATGGATGAAAATCTATCTCAAATTGGTACCAAACCAATATCAAATTTGGTCATTGAATTAATATCTAGTGTTCAACTGAGATCCACTTCTGGTTTGTTTTACTGGAGTTCAAAGATCTTTCTTTGTTCTCCCTGTCTAATGTGCTCATAAAAACTGGGTACGGTAAAATGGCTCTGAAAAAGTATAATAAATAGAACACACACACATTCGCACATACACATGCACACTCACAATAGAAAAGAAAACGATCAAATAAAAATTTCATAATAGTGTTTCTTATTCTAGATAGTTTGAAAAAAAAAACAACCTAAGAAAGTTGTAAATAGAAAAAAAAAGACTATACATTTGTACCTCCTACTTTGCTGAGATAGCATCGTGAAGGGCACAACAAGACTTCTAAAATATTGTGGAAAACTGTTTTGGAAGGCGCTGAGGCAAAAATTTTCTTCCATTCTTTGATGTGTCTCAAAAATGAATTGGTTTGGCCTGAAACCATGTTTTTTCAAAGAGTATGAAAAAAAGCAGAAACTGAAGGGTCTTTCAATGCGCAAACACATGTAGTAAATTGTTCCAAACATCCTTATCGCGGTCACAGTCAAGTGCTGCTCAGCTGACTTGAACTGAGAGTGGAAAATGATGATGGGTTCGGAGGGAGTCTGTCGTAGACATTTCTAAATAAAACCTCGGGCACCTGGAACAGATCGAGACGGGGTCACTGAGCTGACACTCTTGGACTACGAACATGCCGTGGCCGAGGACGGCACGGACGCGGTACGCTGTACTCGGTACTTACGCCCACTTGCACCGGCGCGAAGTGCGGCCCGGGGTCGGCCACCTTGGTCCACTGCTTCCTCCTGACCCGGTAGAAGAAGGCGAAGCCCACGCAGAGGCCCGCGTTGAGGAGCATGAGGGAGGTGGTGGCCGCCACCAGGGACGACTGCGACGAACACTCCGCGTTCTCCACCGGGCCTTCATAGCGGAGGGAGAGAGGGAGAAAGAAAATGGATTAGGGGGGCGGAACACTGGCGGGGCGCTGCGCGGCGCCTGGCAGCGCGCCGACACTTACTGGCGTTGACGTCGGCCGCCGGCCCCTGCTGCACCACGCTGGCCGGCCGGCCTCCGCCGTTGTCCACGACGGGCGCGGTCTGCTTCGGCGGCGGCCTCGGCATAGAGTCCTCGCCGACGACAAGCTGGAAGGACAGGGCCGTGTCGTTTTAGCTGAGCCTGGGGAGACCCGGAGGGTCCGGAGGGTCCGGAGGGGTCGGGGGACACTCACCCGGAGCTGGAGGGGGAGCTCGCCGGGGAGGTCGGCGTCCGGCTTGGCGGTGGTCGTGGTGGATGGAGGGGAAGACGAGGGCGACCTGGACGTTGTGCTTGACGACGGGCTGGAAGCGGGCGCGGCGGTCGCTGCGGTGGTGGACTCCGCCGCGTTCGTTGTGGACGGCGCTGCCGTGGAGGTGGTCGTCATCATGGTGGTCGTGCTCCTCGGCGTGGTGGTGGTCGACGTCGTCGTGGAGGACGTGGTTGTGGACGTGGACGTAGACGCGGGCGCCAACGTGGACGTCGTCTGGTTGGCCGTGAGAGCGAGAGCGAGGGCCACGACGCCGTAGCCGTCGTCCGCGGCGGGGAGCTCGGGCAGCGCCAGGTCGGTGCCGTTGGCGGAACGCCGGCGCCTCCGGCCGAACGAGTGCACGCCGTTGTAGCAGCGGATCTGCGGGGCAAATCATGGTCGTGAGGATCCGGGGGCCGAGCCGGACGCCGAGGTCCGCCGCGCCGCGCCGCGCCGCGCGCTCACCGGCTCGCAGATGTCCTGGCAGAACTGCACCGTGGCCACGAAGTTGACGGTGGCCGTCGACGGGAAGCGGAACGCCTTGAAGTCGGCGAACAGGTCGCGGCTGCCGCGCTCCACTTGTAGCGCGGGGAAGATGATGGGGTCCCGGGGGCACCTGCCGGGGTCAGGGGTCAGGGTCACCGGTGAACGGTGAGCGCCTGCGGCGGCGAGGGTAGGCCGGCCCGCACGACGCGCGTGTGCCGCGGCCGGCCGCCGTGCCGGGCGCCCCACTCACCCGACGTTGTCGATGAGCGTGAGCAGCTCGCCGTTGTCCGTGCGCGCCTCCAGGTTGCGCGCGAAGATGCCGAACGCGCTCGTGGGGTCGATCTCGACGCGCAGCTGCAGCTCCTCGCCGAGGCCCACGACGGCCGCCTCCTGGCCGGCGCGCGTTACGATGCGCATGCGCACGTTCGGCGTGGGCGCCGTGTTGGTCACGATGTTGGCGCCGGACGGCCGGAACGGCACGCTGGAAGCAGACGACAGACGGAGGGCTCGCGTCGTACTCCCGCGGGGGCACCGGGACCCGCGGAGGGCCGGGAGTGACTCACGTGACGGAGATGCCGCCGCCCTCCTGGTCGCGGGTGCCGGACGGCGCGTACGACACGGTCTGGTCGCTGGCGTCGAACGAGCACTCCACCCGCACCGTCTTGTCCGTCTCCTGCATGATGACCGGGTTCTGCTGGATGACCACGTGGTTCACGTAGCGGCCGCGGCCCTGCCGAACGAATGAATGAAAAGAAAAAGGTAGAAAAAAAAATAATGAGTAAATGGAGGAATGAAAATAAATGGCTGGAAACACACAAAAAAAATATATTGAAAAATGAAAAACTGAAAAAAATACACTGGAAAAATAAAAAAAATAGACAAGCGAAAAATTGAAAAAAAAAACGAATGAATGACAAATGATAAAAACGAATGCAAGGGAAAATGAAAAAAAAAGAAATGAATGGAAACGTGAAAAAAAAAAAACAATAGAGGGTCGCACCTGCTGGACGGTGCCGCACTGGGTGCCCATGGGTATGCGCAGCACCAGCTGCGCCTGGCCGCTGCCCATCTCGAAGCAGGCCTGCGGGTTGCCCGTGGCGTAGACGCGGCCCTCGAACGGCGCCCCGAACAGGAACGTGATGAGCATGTCCGACTGCGTGCAGTCCACCCGCACTGCAACCGCGGGGAGGCCAGGTCAGTGGGGGGAAGGGGAGGGGGGGGGCTGCCTCGCTCACCCAGTTAATCCAATTATTGTGTGAGTCATGCATATTTTGTTGTTGTTTTTTATTAATGTTTTTTTAGCAGTGCTCATGCAAGCCGAGGGGGCGGCGGTACTGCAGGACTTACGGAGACTTACCTGGGTGAAGGGGAGGGCTTCCGGTCGAATCTCAGATCTGGATCTTCGATCGTGCCGGCGGGAGTTTCGCTCTCAAATGCACTACCGTTACTACTTTTGCGTGCCGGCTCTACTACAAAACGTTTTGTTTTTCTACGGCGACTAGCTACTGACAGCGATATATACATGCCGTTGTTTTTTTTTTGTTTGTTTTTTTTTTCATGCCAAGCGGTTCTACATTCCTACCACCAGAAGGGAGTCTGCCCGGATATCTTGCCAGCCTCATGCAGAGTACATTAGTGCGTGCGATTCCGTGTCCGGCTCTCGCCACTACTTCGAGGTCCAGTCACATCAATATTGCTCGTAGTCGCAACTGAAGAACAACACCGAAACGCTTTGCGCCGCCTGTTAGTTTGAAACGTGTTTCTGGACGATGCAATAGGTGCCGCATCGCGGTCACCCATGCTGTAATGTCGTGGAGATGCCGTGTTTTGCTTTTAAAAAATATTCATTGTTACTTTGTTGTGGGTACTAGGATAGCAGCACCCATAGCCGTGACTACCAGCAGAACTCACCCTGGTGACAGGCCCATTTTTTTTCCAATAAAGCAGCAATCTGCAAATTTTTTTTCTCAATTTTTAATTTATGATTTTATTATTATTTTTTTTTGCCAAAAGACGCCAGGGAGAGTTGTTGTCCGGAACGCTACGACTATGCATGCGAATCGCGATGCGAAAGCGACGCTAGGCGGAGCGAAGCGGTTCGGTGCGCACTAGTCACGACTATGAACGTGCGAAGAAGCGTTAGAGAGAGAGAGACCCTCACTCGAAAACAAGGACGCCGCACACCCTCAAAAACATTTTAAAAAATCGACAAAAAAAATAAAAGAAATTTAAAACATGAAAAATAATTGCAAAATTTGAATTTTAATATTCTGGCCTGCATGACGAGTGAGGGGCCCCTCGGGTGTCGGGTCCGGGTCTGGGGAGAGACAGACACGAGCACCAACCACGAAGTACAAAAACAAACACGGCGCCCGCTTTATTGCTTAAGATTCGTCTCAGTACAAATTATAGAAGGCGGTGGTGCAGACTTGCAGGCGGGTTAAAAAATGAAAAAGTAAAAAAAGGAAAGAATAAAAATCGGGTGCGTTCCCTGGCGGCGTGGCTTTCCTTCTGTGTGGCACGTTCAGCCCCACGGCCAGCCCCAGGTCCAGTACCAGTAGCCCTGCGAGCCCTGCGGCTGCGGGCCGTGCCTCCGAGGCGGGCTCGGGTCGTACGGCTGCGATGTGGAGGAGGGGTAGGCGGCCGAGGGGTAGGAGGCCGAAGGGTAGGGGGAGGCGGACGGTGACGGGTAGGAGGCCGAGGGGTAGGGGGAGGGGCGGGGGTAGAACGCACCGTTGCTGCAAGATCCCCTCTCGCTGTAGTAGAAGTCCCTGTCCAGCATGAGGGCGGCCCGGTCCGCCGCGAACGTGTCGTCCGAGGACAGGAAGCAGTCCCTGCGGCAGGAGGAGGGAGGGGTGAGGGGCGGCGCGGCGCGGGACGACGGGGACCTGGAGGCCTGGAGGGGAGCCCGTACCTGCGCACGGCGTGGAAGTTGAAGGAGCGGCACTGGAACTCGCGCTCCTGGTCGCAGAGCCGCTTGCACTCGTTCACGTCGAAGGTCCTGGCCACGTAGCGGTCCGTGTACGGCAGGAAGCGTCCGGGCGAGTCCGAGTACTCGCAGTTGGGCGGCTCTGCGGGCACGGCGGCGGCGTGAGTCACAGGCCGGGGGGGTCATGTGGGCGGCGGGGGCGCCGGCGGGGACTTACGGGGCGCGCACTCGTTCTCCATGTAGTCCACGTCGGGGGTGGCGCGCCGGAAGGTGTGGGGCTGCGTGCGCCGCGTCTCGGGGCTCAGCTTGCACAGCTGGTCGCGGGCGTAGTACGTGGCGGAGCGGCAGACAACGCGCGTCGCGCGCAGACACTCGTCCTGGCACTGGCGCCGGCTGAAGATGTTGCGCACCTCGATCGAGTTGGGCCCCACCAGCTCGTAGCTGGGCACCCGGTTGAACACCCACGCCTTGGGGCAGGGCCGCTCTGCCGGCCGAGAAGCGAGTGAGTGAGTGAGTTGGGAATGCATGGATTGCGAACCGTCGAGCTGCACCCACCTTGCAGGCAGATCTTCTGGAAGAAGGCGAGGTCCGGGGCGGCCGTGAGCGGCGCGGCCTCGGCGTCCGAGGAGCGGTCCAGCGAGTAGCAGCGCTGCCGGCCCCCGCGTACGTTCTCCAGGCTGACGGCCAGGCAGCGCTCCCGCTGCTGCGCGCACTCCACCAGGCACTCCCCGGAGATGCCTATGTCCGCCCGGGTCCGGATGGCGTCCCTGCGGGGGGCAGACCTCCGTCAGGCACTCGGTGGCCGCGGCCGGGAGCGGTGGTGCTCGGGGACACTGTCGTCGGCACGGGCCTGCGGGCCCGGCGGGTTCGACTCCCGCGGACGGCCCCGCGCACTTACCTCCTGGCCGGCGTGTAGGTGGCGCCGGCCACCTTCTCGTAGGAGAGCGTGCCCCTGCAGGGGTACGGGTTGAGCACGGGGTCCGGGACGCCGGGCTTGGGGGAGAAGGGGCTGACGGCGTTGCCGACGGCGCCGCCCGGCCCGGTGGAGAAGCCGGTGCCGGTGCCGAAGCCGGTGCCGAAGCCGCCGCCGCCGCCCGTCGAGGTGCCCGTCGGGAAGTTGCCCGGGAAGTTGCGGTCCGGCGCCGGCGCCAGCGGCGGGAAGGGCGACGACGACGGGAAGGCCCCCGGCGGGTACCCGCCCGCGTAGCCGCCGCCCCCGGGGCCGCCCGCCCCCGCCGGGTACACCCCCGTCGGGTACGGAGTCACGGACACCGCGCCGCCGGCTGCAACCGCGACATGGCCGTGAGCCGGAGAGCCGCGGGGGCGGTGTGGAGAGCGAGCAAGGTTAAGCAAGTCCCTACCGTGTCTGCCCGGAAGCAGCGGGAACGTCGGGTAGCCGCCCGGCCGCGGGTAGAAGGCGCCCGCCGTGGGCGGGATGGGGCTGGAGCTGGGGCCGAACGTGGGGCCCACGGTGGGGCCCATGGTGGGGCCGATGAAGCCCCCGGGCAGCAGGCCGCCGCCGGGCCCCGTCGGGTTGAGGACCGGCGGGCCGGCGCACTCGCGCTCCGCGTACAGCGCCCCGCTCTGCGCCTGGTAGGCGGTGCTGTCCATGGCGGAGCCCAGGCTGCCGCTCAGCAGGCACTGGTGAGAGCTCAGCCCCGTCTACAGCAAAAAAAAAGGGCTCATTTTCAAACGAATTTTTTTATTTTTTTTTTAGATGCGTTTGGAAGCTTGTCCCAGACATTCGTACCGTGCTGAGGAAGGTGTAGGAGCGGCACAGGAACTCGCGCTCCACGTCGCAGGCGTGCTGGCAGCTCGAGTCGCTGAACGTGGACAGGGCCTTGTCCGTGTAGACGAGCTGCCGGTCGCGCTGCTGGTTCCGGTACACGCACCGCTCCAGCGCTGCAGCAAACGAAACCGTTTCCACAAACCGCTCCCAAAACATTCTCATACCACGTACGGCAGGAGAGGGTACGCACGGGCGGCCAGGGAGGCGCACTGGTTCTCCAGGTAGTCGGCCTCGGTGGAGGGCAGGAGGGCGTGCGGCTGCGTATGCCGGTCCTCGGTGCTGAGCCGGCACTCCTGGCGCCGGTAGTTGTAGGTGGCGGAGCGGCACAGGAAGGTGCGCTCGTCCGCGCACCGGTCCTCGCACTCGGTCTTGGTGAGGCCCGGGATCATGGCGCGGTCGTAGCCGCGCAGCTCCAAGTTGACGTGGCGCTCGAACGTCCAGGCCAGGCCGCAGCCGCCGCCTGTGCGGATTTTCGAAAAAATAAAAATATTAAAAATACATGTCTACCTCACTTTGTGTCGTGAATTTTTTTTTTACAATTTTGAGATTATTTTCCAGAATTTTTTTTTGAAAGTTTTTTTTTTAATTTTTGGAAGTAAAAAATAAATAAATTGGTGATTATCCGCACGACTCGCTCACCCCTCAGACAGATGGCCTCGAAGTAGGAGACGCCGGGCACGGGCCGGAGGTCGACGCGCTGCCGGGTGGCGCTGGGCTCGCCCTCGAGCGCCGTGCACTCGGAGCGCGCGTAGTCCAGGTTGAAGGCGCCGCAGCGCGGGTCGGAGCGGCACAGCTGGGCGCACTGCACGGCCACGCCGGGCGCCGTGTCGCGCTCCAGGTTGTACGCGCGGCCCGCCGCCAGCTCAAAGCCCGCCACCTTCTCGAACTCGGGCCGCCCGCCGCCGGGGCATCGCCCACCTGCGGCACGGCCAGACCCCCCCGTCAGTCACGGCAGGCGGATCTCCGCGGGGGGTGAGGTACTTGAACCCGCGATGCCACTTGCTACGCTCTTGCCATGCTCCACCAGCAAGGGTCTGCGGCCGGTGTAGTTTCGCGTCGCGCGTGTGCGTGCATGCATGCACTGGCAGGAAGCTCGCCACGGAGGCCACGAACCACGCACACACACGCGCGACTTAACTACACCCCCGGCCCGATGCGTATCGAAAGCGACTATAAAAAGTGCCAGGTCGAGGAAAAACATACTAAAATGCGGACCAGTTATCGGAGTTACACGTCTACGTTTGTTAATTTGTCATGCTTTTAGCTGCTACTAGCGGTGGGATTCTATGTTCCGAGCGGCGAAAGCTACCGTGCCTACTTACGAGCTACGTGTATTTGCTACTTGTTGCTACGGTTACAGTTCTGCCATGCTTTCTAATTACGATTATTATTTTTTTAAAATGGTTATTTCGAAAGAAAACCAATCGCGTGTTCTGCATGCTGCTGAGCATTAATAGCGGCACGATCCGCGGTTCCCAAAGTTCTCTGTGAAGCGTCGCGTGGTCACTACAACATGCCTAGAGAGATAGAGATATGTTGAGTCTTACTGGCGACGCCGGCGAGGTCGGGCTGGCCGGCTCGGCTGAAGATTGTACCTGTGGGGTCGCCGGGGCCGGGCAGGTTCAAGGGTCTGCCGGGCAGGGGCACGAGGCCCGCGCCCCCGTGGGGGCCGAGGCCGGGGCCGAAGCCGGGGCCGGGTATGGCCAGGCCGCCCGGGCCCGTGTGGTGGCAGTTACGCTCCAGGTAGTTGGTGCCCGGCCTGCTCATCAGCGCCTCCGGGCCCGCGGAAGCTGAGAGCGAGAGCGAAAAAAATTGTGACAACAACTATTCTATCTCTGTTGAATTTTAGACATTTTTTTGTTTTTGTTGTTGTGAAAAATAAGATATTTTGTTGATGGATTTTTTTTCTGGGTTTCAATATAACATGTCAGTATCTTTAACAGCAAACGCCCTTTCTTAAAAAAAAATCCCACACCAAAATAAATAGTTTTGACAACCAAAAAATAAATTTACTACTGCGAATTTTGTTCAGTAGATCGACTTTAAAAAAAATAAAAAATGATAGAGTAGTACTGACATCGGTCGTCGCCGCTGATGAAGCACTGCGAGCCGCTGGGGTAGTACGAGTAGGAGCGGCAGATGAAGTCGGTGTAGGAGTAGCACCGGCGCTCGCAGTCGCGCTCGTCCGCCACCAGCGGCAGCACCAGGTCCAGGTAGCGCGGGTACGAGTTGGCCACCGACTCGAACGTGCACCGGGGGTCGGCTGTCGACACGGGGGAAGGCTCGAGTCAGTGCAGGCAACATTCTGGGGGAACACTCAATTTTTAAAAAATCCCGATTTTTAAAATTCCCCAAAAAATCTGAATTTTTAAAGTTTCCCCCAAAAAAATTTTCAAAAAAAAAAAAAACTAATTTTTTGAAATGTTGGAATTTTTTTAAAACGAATATTTTGAAATTTGAGCTGAAATGAAACACCGGTCTTAGTGCACTACGGCCTCTCGGGCCGGGGGTACTCACGCGCCAGGCACTGGTTCTCGAGGTACTCGACGTGCGCGGGGGCGTCCACGTACTCGGAGGGCCGGGTGCGCCTGTCCTCGGAGCTGAGCCGGCACTCGGCCGTCTGCGAGTCGTACTCGGCGGAGCGGCAGTCGAAGCGGCGCTCGGCCAGGCAGGCCTCGAGGCAGTCGCGTCGCGTCTGCACCAGGGGCAGCTTGACGTCGTCCAGGCCGCGCAGCTCCTTGCCCGGCCGCCGCTCGAACGCCCAGGCGCGGCCCACGCAGCCGCGTACGTTGCCGCGCAGGCAGATCTTCTCGAAGTACGTCTGGCCCTCGCGGGGGGACAGCTCGGAGCCGCGGCCCTGGTGTCGCGGGTTCAAATACTAAATGTTTCCCACTTCTGTGTGTTTTTTTTTAAATTACTCGTATGACGCCGTACCTGCGTGTTGCGGTCCAGCTTGAAGCACTTCATGGCGGCGTAGTCGAGCGAGAAGGCCGGGCAGTCGGAGCCCGCCTCCAGGCAGCGCGCGCCACACTCCAGCGTCACCCCGGGCGAGGAGGCCATGGCCAGCCCCACCTGCTGCGCCGACCTCAGGAAGTGGCCCGTCACCTTCTCGAACGTGAACAGACCGTCGTCGCACTGGCCTGCAACGTCCCGGGGAACCCACAATTTTTTTTAGCGAAGAAAAACAAAAAGAACGAAAAGGGAAATCCTTGGGCGGGAATCGAACCCGCGACACGCACTGATGCTGCACTGCTTCTCGGCGTAGACGGCGCCGCGCTTGATGGTGAGCGGCGCGTTGCTGAGGGAGATGGAGTCGTCGCCGCTGAGGTAGCACCGCTTTTCGTCCGCCGCGTACGTGAATGCCCTACACGAGAAGCCGCGCGCCTGGTCGCACAGCGACTCGCACTCGCTCTGGCTGGCCGCGAACTGCAGCTCGTCCATGGACACCACGGAGAAGCCCGGCCGCACGTTGTACCGGCAGTCGGGCAGCGCTGCAAGTGCACAGCCAGTTGAAAAAAATATTTTTTTTGGCGTTCTTTTTTTTTTTTTTGCTTTGACTGACGGCGGCCGGCGTACTCACAGCGGACGCACTGGTTCTCCAGGTAGTCGACGGCGCTGCCGGGCTGGCGGCGGAAGGCGCTGGGCTGGCTGCGCCGGTCCTCCCTGCTCAGCCGGCACAGGTTCTGCGCCTCGTCGAACTCGGCCGACCGGCACGTGAAGGCCGTCTCGAACAGGCACAGCTTCTCGCACTCCGTCTTGGTCTGCACGTTGTGCTCCTCGCGGTCGTCGAAGCCGTCCAGGAAGGCGCCCACCACACGCTCGAACGCCCACAGCCGGTCCCCGCACATGGCGTTCAGGTTGGACACTGCGTGCACAAGTGTGACAAGGGGGCGTGCGTTATTTTATTATTTTTTTTGGTCGAAGAAAAGACTGGAGATATGGAAGGTCGTCAAGTTAAGGGGCGAGGACGAACCTCCCCGCAGACAGATCTTCTCGAAGTAGTTGCTGCCCAGAGCGTCGTGCAGGCTGTTCCGGTGGCCACTCGAGTCCGCGTTGAACGACTGACACCGCGAGTTTTCATAGTCTGAAAAAACGAAAAGTTTTTTTTTTAAAAAGGCAAAGGGATAATTTTTTTTTAGACGAGTATACACGGATGGTGCAGGTTCGAGTACCGACCGACAGTGAAGCCTGCGCACGTGGGGGTCTGCCGGCAGATGGCGGTGCAGTCGCGGGTGATGCCGGTGCCGGGCTGCGTCAGGATGCCCTGCGACGCCCCGAACAGGAACTTGACGCCCGTCGTCTTCTCGTAGGTCTCCGTGCCGCCGAAGCACTGGCCTGCGCACCAAACGGCATTACATTAAAAAAAAAAAGATCGGACGCATTAAAAAAAAATTACAGAAGAAAAAGGTGTAGTGCTTACCTTGCACGAAGGACGGTATTAAAATTGTATGTGAAAGGTAAAGGACTAGAACGTGCCAGGAGTGGCTCCATATCTGAAACAGATCCAAAGGATACGATCGTTACGAATATTTCAACACAGTTTCCCATTATTTGTTTTCCTTTTCTTTGAAAAGTGTGTGAATGAAAGAGGGGCGACGACGCCGCCGCACCCATGGGGGCGGCATGCTCATGCAGAAATGATGGTTCGGTTCGAATCCTGTCACTTTCCGTGCCAATGTTCGCGGGCACTGTTATCTGTGCGGTGCGATCGTCGACACGGCGGCGGGGGCTTTGTCCTGGCGGCATGCGACACGGCCGGGCCGAGCTTGTGCCCCGCCGACTGACCATCGGCCGCCGCGAAAACCGGGTCGAGCGGAACTCCGCGGGGCCGCGGCGCGAGGTGCGCGGTTCTGTCCGCGGCCGTTCCCGTTCGCAGTGGAAATAATGCGGCCAGAACTAAACGACACGTCGGCGGCGCCCCCCCCCCCCCCCCCCGGCTGTGGACCAACCTTGTCGCTAGGACACTAACGGTACTCGCGGGCCTGACCCGTCTGCCGCCCGGGCCGTGCACGGACACTGCCCGGAATGTGAGAGATCGAGTCCCAGCTCTCACTCTCACTTTAACTCTCACTCAGCCACTCTCTCTCACTCTCACTCAGCCACTCTCTCTCTCTCTCTCTCTCTCTGCTCCCTGCGTTATGTGTTTGACGACACCCCTATTATGGCCGCGGTACGGGAGCAATGACCAGAACACGCCACGCCATAACTATACCCACACGGCCTACGCTACCCGTGTGCCCCCCCCCCTCTCTCTCTCTCTCTCTCTCTGTCTCCCACTCTCTCTCTCTCTCCCTCCCTCCGTCTCTCTAACTTGCTCTTTCTCTCTCTCTCCCTCGCTCTCGCGGGGCGGAGCGCCTTGGTGGGGCGGGATAGCCCTCCTCAAGACGTGGCCGTTGAGCGGTCTGCCTACCCTCCCGACCACAGGCGCCTCCTCCCAAGACGGCCGCCGCGGAGCCCGGAGCGGGGAGGCGCTGCTTGTTGCCTATGGCTCGGTGGGCGGGCGCGGCCAGCCGTCTCACACGCGGCCGCCACACCCCATCGCAGTACGAGCCGCGCTGAGACCGCGCTTTAAACTGCAACTGTGTATCAGCTTTGTGGATGCTTTTGAAAAAAAAAATGCAAAAATGGGTGGGCACTACCTCGTCCCAGGCCTCCGCCTGGAACCCTCCTGCTTAACTTCGGTGTTCGAATGGGAACCGGTGGACCAGGTATCGACCGCCGCTAAGACACGGGCACGACGCAGCGGCCTTTTTCAGGGGCACGCTTCCGCAACGGTCAATGTGGCCCCCTCCGCCAGCCAGATTTCCGGAATCAACTCCCTTCGACTGGCTGGTTGGTCTGTGGCACTGCGGCCACTCCCGAGCGGACTGGGGGGGAGGTAGGCTTTCCTATATCGTACACAGCCGAAGCTGCTGTACTTCACGACGAACCCTAGTCGCGACGGCGTGTCCTCGTCTGCCAGATTCACAGGGAGCGAAAACGAAGGTACCGAACCCTAGGTACCCCCGTAGCATACACCCGAGTCTCCGAACCAAGTTTCCTTGGTAGACACAGAGCCCCCCCGCCGGAAACCCCGGGCGACCGAGAGAACCTCGGACCCGGGAACGGGGGTAAGCCCGACCGTGCTGCGGGAATCTTCAAGTTGAAACCCAACGCTTACATCTCTCAGTGACGCAGCGCGCACGGCCGTTCAGACAGCCATACCGACGCCACGTTCGGAAGTATATTTTACCCTCTGTCTTCCAAGCGTAGACACAAGAAAAATTTTGAGGAAATGGTAAGCCTCGAACCCACGACCTTTCGGTTGCCGGTCAGCCACTCTACCGATGCGGCCACAGAGCCGCGATGGTGGCCGGGGCGCGCCCGCTGCACTTTACACACCGTCGTCTTAGCTGAGCCGACAGGAAAAGAGCGCGCCCCCTTCTCTCTCTCTCTCTCTCTCTCTCTCTCTCTCTCTCTCTCTCTCTCTCGCCTGCTCATTAGCTTCTGCAATGTGCTGTCGGAGTGACACATTATGTGGGCAGCCCCGATCCTAATCTGAATGTGTGACGCGCTGCCGCCGCTCCCGCCGCAGACTCTGCCCGTCCTTGGCACCAATACGACTCGTGTGCGCGTGGGAGTCCGTGTATGGGGGGTCCATGGGGGGTCCGTGGGGGGTCCGTGGGGGGTCCGTGGGGGGTCTGTGGGGGCGGAGCAGGGGGGGAGATGCATGACAACCCCCCCCCCCCTCCACAGGAAACAGAGTGCACCAGGATCAAGGCCAGTGCGTGTCTGGGGGCCGTCCCCACGCACACACACACACACACACACACACACACACACAGGACGGCAGGCCCGCCCCGGAGTCTCTGCAGTTCACCCCGCCGCCGCCGCAGCCGCAGCGCGCATCCGAAATTACAATTCACATTCACTCGGCGCCCCGTCCGTGTTTTGCATTTTTACGTGCAGCCCAAGGTCCGGTGCCGGTGTCTGAGGGCCACGGGAAGCGGGGCGGCGGCGGGAGTGAGAGAGAGAGAGAGAGAGAGAGAGAGAGAGAGAGAGAGAGAGAGAGAGAGAGAGAGAGAAAATAAAACAAAAAAAAACTACTGCACGGCAGAAATATTTTTAAAAAAAGATGTCGGTGGTGGCGTGGTCGGTGCTCCCTGGTGTGGTACCATTCACGTTATTCACTTTCGCTTCCGCGTGCGCCGCTGTGTGTGTCGCGTGGCGTGCGGCCCCCGCGGCCCCTGCGGTGCCACTGCAGCGTGCGGGGGGCCCCCGCGTGCGGTCCGTGCTCCTCCCGATATCTTCTATCTCTCTCCCCCCCTCTCTCTCTCTCGCGCACACTCTCCCTCTCCCACTCACGCACTCGCTCAAAGGACTCGAACCATCAATAATAATAATAATAATTTTTGTTTCTCTTTCATGTCCGACCGAGCTCAAGTTTGATGCCGCGGCCACGCGTACACGCACACACGCACACAAACGCACGCGTCCGGTCCGCAAGCACATACACACGCCGTATATGCTAATTCAATGTCAATTGCTGCTGGGCGGTGATGAGTAATGCCCCCCCCCCACCACCACCACCTCCCCTACCCCAGCCGCCAGGGCCGCCGGGGAAGGCCTTGCTTGCAGAGGGAGCTGCTAAAACCTCCACTGGTTCACCACATTTTCCCCTTTCTTTCGGAGTACGCAACAAAAAAAAAGTCGCTAAAATGGCAGAGCAGACAGACAGCGGAGCGGTGCTGCGGGGGGAGTGGCTGCGATCTCCGCCGTGCGATATACCTGCGGGGGGGGGGGGGGGGGAGCTGCCATGGCTGCCATGAGCCGCAGGCCAGGCGCCGGGCAGGGAGCGACGACCCTGACAGCCTGGTCCGGCCCCCCTCTCCCTCTCCCTCCCTCTCTCCCTCCCTCCCTCCCTCTCCCCCTCCCCTCTCCCTCCGGACCACACCGGACTGCGGACGGCCGACAATCGCGCTGCTGCTGCTGCTGCTGCGGGCTTCCGGAACCTACAGTACGTTTCCGGTGCGAGCGGGGAGAGCGAGAGAGAGAGAGAGAGAGAGACAGAGAGAGAGAGAGAGAGATGGATGCAGAGGGAGGGGGCGGCGGAGGGAGAGAGAGAGAGAGAGACGTCGTCAAGATGATGACCATCCTCCGTGTGGAAGGGGTGGGTGCGATCCGGAGGGTGCCCTCGGCAGCAATCAGCCACAAACCATCGCGCGAGCTGGCGTTGTCAACATGTTCATAAAATGTTAAAGAACAATACAAAAAAGTCCCGGGTGGGCGGTATTCGAACCCGGATCCTTACGCCTCGCGCGTGCCGCGTGCCGGACCGGTCCAGCACACGCGGACCTCCTGGCCAGTCACTCACATCCGTGACGTGTCGCACTCGCAGCGGCGGCACACCGCACCGCGTCTCTCTCTCTCTCTCTCTCTCTCTCTCTCTCTCTCTCTCTCTCTCTCTCTCTCTCTCATTTGTCATCGCCTCTAACGGGGTCATTCTATCCTCCTCCCCCCCCCCCCCCTCCGCGCTTTCGCCTGGTGTCGCGCGCATTAGCTGCGTGTGTCGCCGCGCTATTGCACCACACGTGCAAACCGTGTCCAGTTAGGCACACAAGTTTGGCACACACGGCCGTTCTGCGAGGTAACCAGGCACCCCCGGGTCGCTCCGAATGGATGGACGAACGAACGAATGAATGAATGACGCTGTCACGGATTGAATAGGAAAGGGACGCACCCCTTTCTTCCCATTATTTTCTTTTTTTTTCTCTCCCGCGCGTTTCCGAATGGGAAACGCTCCCGGGGGCACACCGAACAAGGCTGCATACTCTGGGCGGACGCCACCGAAGCCCCAGCTGCTCCCATTCCCCTGGGAAAAAAAGGTACGCACCGCGTGGGCAACGCATTGGGGCCGGGCGGGGCCCCGCGTCGTCAATGTACCGGGGACCACAATGCCTTTCGGGGGGCCCCCGGGCTTGTCAGCGCCATAGAGGCTGGCCACTGAGCCGGGAAAACTGTTTGGAGAGAGAGAGAGAGAGAGAGAGAGAGAGAGAGAGAGAGAGGAGAGAGAGCTGTCGTGCTGGTGACAAGATCAGTTCGGTCCTCCTATATATCGTACACCTAGACCCTACGCCCCCTCCCACCCTCCCCCTCCCTCCCTATCCCTTTCTCTCTCCCTCCTCATGGGACCGGCCCACCACCCCGCTGCCATGGGCGCTCCCACCGACCATGCGCCGAGTCGAGCGTGCGTTCATGTCTCCGGCATGAGGGCGCGGCGCTCTTTGCGGGGGTGTAATAATTCTTTTGCACGTCTTTGCTTAAAAGGGTACGATTATCTTTTTCTTTTTTTTTTTGCTCAGGTGTGATTTGCAGCGTTGATCTCTTGCTGCGATATTGGGACGAACCTTTAGGTGCTTCTTCATATCCGCGGGTGGTCAGTGCGCGCGCACGTCCTAGGTGTAGTCCACATGCACGCTGCTGCTGCTGCTGCTGCTGCTGCTGCTGCTGCACTCGCACGCCACCACCATGGGCGGCGGCCTCAGCGGCAGTCCTCACCACACACACACACACGCACACACACGCACTGAGGACACTCGGGGAGGACGACGAGGACGGGTAGCGACCACTGCACGGCGGCGGCGGCGGCGGCGGCGGCGCGGGACGCGGCGGTCCGTCACGGGAACAGGACACGGCGTGGTCCGGAGGGGTCCGCGCTCGGACGCAGCTCACGGGGTAGTGGGGCCGCCGGGGCTATCCGTCCATCCCGCGGACCGGACCGGCTCGGCTCGGCTCGGGGCCGCACCGGTGCGCCGTGGTCCGGCACGGCTCGGTCCGCGGCGCGCCCGGCTCGGCTCGGACGAGAGCTCGCGAGCGGCGCGCGGTCCGCGTGCCCGCGCGCCGCCCGCCGCCGGAAGTGAGCGGGAAACTGGACGGGAAGTGAAGGGGGGCGGGGGGCAGCAGTGCGTTGTGCGGCCGGGGTGAGGGTGCGAGTGAGAGAGTGTGTGTGTGAGAGAGAGAGGTGACCAGGGCAGGTGGCATCTCCAGGTGCAGTAAGTGATAAGTGCTCACCTATATTTTTGTTTTTCGTTAAAAGGGATTTTAATGTACTTTTCTGTGCTTTCTTTTCACATCGTTTTCTGTCAGAGTGTGTAAAAGGAATAATGTGCATTTGAAATAAAAAGAAACGTCTGTTTGTCACGAAATGGTTCATTTTATTCAGTAAATCGTCAAATAATCCTAATCGCAATTACACCTTGAGTAACAAGTGATTTCTAAACATCGTCTTCCTTCACGACGACTGGTCCTTGGTGTCGGAGACAGAATACACTTACGTCATACACAATTGATTAACAAGTTTAACTAGAATTACGTAGTTTGACATCTCAGTCATTGAACCGCAGCAATCGACTATTATAAAGTCCGTCGATTCACTTAATTATAGCCCAGAGGGCTCCGGCTTGAGGTTTTAATGTAGAAAAGCCGTACAGACAATTGGAAAAGTATTCCCCCCGCGTTTCTGGCAGTGATTTATAAGAATCGCAAATGTTCATCATGTTGGGGACTTTGCTAATATTCACAGTCCGAAAAAAACGATGGTCCCTCCGATAACTACATTAATTATGCCGTTTATATACAAAATCCAAGCCTGCTAGCTAATCTTGTCTCATTTTGACGCACCTTCCAGTATCGGGAGCGCCCATTTTGATCCCTACATTGCTAAGGTTACATCTTTGTCATATTCTTTTTTTTCTTTATTTTTTTTTCTTTCATTCAGGTCCAGAAAATTTTACATGTCTCATCGAATATCTGTATCTATATCATAGTCATTCTTTCATAGGAATGCAAATGTCTGTGTCATTTTCAAAAAAAAAAAAAATTACGGAGAGAAAGAGAGAGAAAGAGAGACAGAGAGACAGAGAGAGAAAGAGAGATAAGAATACAGCATTAAAGGCCATGTGCTTGAGGACCATAATACTTCCATGGCCGCTGCAGCGGTGGGGTCGGAAGACAGTGGCGCCACTGAGGAAGGGGTTGTAGTAGCACCGTTAACGGGGAAGAGCAAGGCACGCTTCCCCTCGGGTCCGGCCATGGTCGGCCAACTACGAACAAGCACACACACACACACACACACACACACACACGCGTACACACACACACGCGCGTACGCACACACACACACATGCACACACGCAACTGTTCACGTCCACGGGACGGGGCGCGCGGACCCTCCGCCGCGGTTCACAGGAAGGTGGACCAGTAGACGACGTTGAGGATGAAGAAGGAGAAGGGGAAGAAGAACCGGGAGAACTTGTCGATGTAGAGCGCCGTCTCGCGGCCGTTGCAGCACGTGTCGTACTGCGGCACGGTGGGCACGGACTGCGCGCGCAGCGGGCTCCGACCGCCGGGCTCCAACTCCTGCACACCAACCAAATTTCTCATAGTCTTTCCAAAAAAATTTCTATCTGTTTTTTGTTGCACTTTCGTGGGGAGTGCCACCCACCTTCATGTCCTCGACGGCGGCCTGGATGTCCTCCTCGGAGTAGCCCTTCATGACCTTGGTGGCCACCGGGCCCATGTAGTTGTTGACGACGGCGAACTCCATGAGCGAGAGGAAGACGAAGACGGAGCAGGACGACATCCACACGTCGATGGCCTTGACGTAGGAGACGGGCGGCAGCGACTGCTGGGACTGGGTGTTCTGCGTGGCTGCGGGCACACGAGGGGGCGTGAGCGAGTTATTCCACCGGGTACCGGGTACCGGGTACCGAACACCGCCGCAGCCCTACCGAGGGTGAGTAGCGAGGTGACGCCCAGGGTGACCCGGGCGGGGATGGCCTCCGGCTTGATCCAGAAGGAGATCCAGGACATGATGACGATGAGGGCTGACGGGATGTAGGAGTGGAAGAGGTGGTAGCCCAGGCGGCGGCGCAGGTTGAACACCACCGCCAGGCACGTAAAGTTGCCTGCGAATAAGAGGATGAAAAGCTTAAAAAAAAAAAAAAAACTTGGAGAGAGAAAAAAATATTTTTTGAGGAATGAACCAAAAAAATAAAAAATTTGGAGAGCAATAAAATTATTTATTTTAAAGGAATGAAACAAACAAAATAGGAGTGCGAATTTTTTTTTGAGGAAGTAGAGAAAGGGGTGGCGGTGGAGGGGAGACCTGAACGCGCGGCGCGCTCCGCACTGGGTCGGTCTAATTAATGCACCCTTACCACCTGCGGCCGCCTCGGACAGGTGTCATGTCCAGCACTCGGGTCAGCGACCCGCGGCCCCGCGGCTCGCATGGCGGCGCGGTGGCACGCCAGCCCGCTGCCGGCAGCTGCCGGGGGCCCCGGGAGGGCGGAAGAGCCCTCCATATAATGACACGGATAATAGCGCTAGTCAAACTTTAGCGAGCGACACGTCAGAGCGGCGCGCGGCCGCGGCGCTGCCGTGGTGGCGCCACGCGGCTGCGCTGGCGGCGGCGGTGGCGTCCGCGGCGGCGGCAGGGCGGCCCCCGTCACGCCGAGGCCCCCGGCGGCCGCCTCTGACGCGGCCCCCGCCGCCGCTGGATGGATATGCCGCAGGACCATATCGATGCACGGCTTCCTGCCGGGGGCCGCGTCCGCGGCGTCCGCGGCCGCCCGCCGTCGCCCGTCTCGCTCGCACGCGCACGGCGTCACGGCGCCGTCTCTCTCCCTCTCTCTCTCGCACCCCGCCCCCGGACGTGACCGCGACTCCCTCCGGACCCCGCTCCGCTCCGGTACAGTTATGTTGTCACGCAATACGCTTGACGTGTCGGGCCGCGCCGCCGCCGACCGGAGCCGCCGGGGCAGCCGGGAGCGTGCGGCACCTGTTGGATCCGGGCTCCGGGCTCCGGGCTCCGGGCTCCGGGCTCCGGGCTCCGGGCTCCGGGCGGGGTGAAGAAGGCCGCCTGGGTGGCGGGTAGACCGAGTAAGTCCGGCGAGCGCGTCCAAACGGCTCCGAAGCACTCCCTCGCCGGACGCCTGCGAACGGGAGGCTAGGCCGTCCCGCACGACACCCGCGTCGGCAGAGGCCGTGGCTGCCTACCCGGCAGGGGACGGCCCGCCCCGACAGCTGGTGCGAGAGAGAGGAGAGAGACTGTCGAGTCATATTTTTTTTTTGCACGGGCCTCGTTCGCGCCGCAGAGATTTCATTAGAGAGACCCGAGGCGGCGGCGGTGGCGTGGCCCAGCACAGCTGCTTCCGGAAGCGCCAATACCGTACCCCTCCCCTCTTCTGCACCATTCTCTCTCTCTCTCTCTCTCTCTCTCTCTCTCTCTCTGTCTCTCTCGCACAGGGAGACACGCTGACGCACTCGCGCCGCCGCGAAGTCAGCGACGCGCGACGCGGAGCGTGACATGAGGTGCGGCACTGCCCCCCCCCCCCCCCCCATCTCTCTCTCTCTCTCTCTCTCTCTCTCTCTCTCTCTCTCTCTCTCTCTCTCTCTCTCCTCCCCATCCGGTGGCATCCCCCCCCCCTCGGCGGGTCGCACCCGGAAACACGACGCGGCGCTCTCTGTCGCACTCCCAGAGGGCAGCGGCGCGTTGTCTGGCTTCGAACGTGTCCGGTAGCCTCGCACGGCCCCCGCCCGCGTAGCCTCGCGGCGGGACGCGGCCGGTGGTGTGGGAACCAGCGGGAACGTTCGCACATGTAGGCGGTGCGGCTGCGTGGCGGCGGGGCCCGGGGCATGCGCCGCCCAGATTCCGCCCCCCCCCCTCCTCTCCACCCCCACACACGGAGCAGAGATCGGAAACGCCACGGTGGCCGGGCCGCCGGCCGTGGAGTTCCCCGCGGCCGCCGGCCGCTGGCAGCGCCACCCGACGGGCGTCGCGCGAACCAATATAGCGCCGCAAAACCTAGTCAGCACAGCGACGGGGTATCAAAGCACTACCAAAAAATTTTTTTTTTTAAAAAAGGACCAAATTTGAGTGCCAGCAAAAAAAGACTGATAAACAAAAAATGTAAAGTTTGAACGTTGACGCCCTCCTCTCACCCGTGGAGTACTCTATGGTGCAGTCCGCTGTGTAGTTGTTGGAGATGTCCAGCTGCGGAAGCTCGATCTCCGGGTTCACGACTAGCGGGTCCGTCATGTTCCAGATGAAGACGAGGTCGTGCACGGTGTGGGACACTGGGCAGGGGAGCGAGGGCGGTCAGGCATGGAGTAGAGACACGCCGGCCGCGGGGTAGGCACGCCGCTGTGCAGCCATACTCACGACTTTCTATCGACATTGAGCATATCTGGGTGTCGTGCGGGTAGGACTCGAACTTCATCGCGCAGGAGAGCACCAGGGTGAGCTTGGACATGTAGAGCAGCGTCTTGTCGTGGTACAGCCACAGGTAGTGGTTCGGGATGCTCATCTCGTGGAAGGTGACCTTCTTGGCGTTCTTGAAGAAGCAGTCGGGCCGCCAGATGTCGTGGAGCCACTCCACGTCCAGGATCCGATACTCCTCGCTCATGTTCTCCGGCAGCCGCAGCCGGGGGTCGCGCCAGGACTGCGCCAGGAAGATGTCGGCGACGTACGTCTGCAGAGAGAGAGAGAGACAGAGGTGGCCACAGCCTTCCAGATAGGTCCGGGCGCAGGGGCTAACTCCAGATCCTTAACCCTCACCATGGACTCCTCGTTGATGGAGTCCAGCGAGAGCACCGTGACGTGGAAGTAGACGATGGTGGGCTGCCCCGCCAGCTTGGGCGCGCGGTTCTTGTCGTAGTGCTTGGGGTTGATGGGCAGGATGTCTCTGAGGGACAGCGCCGTCTCCGGGGCCATGGTGGGCATCAGGTCTTCCTCCCTGTCGAGTTAAACTGCCGTGAGCGCGCGGTCGGGCGACAGGGCTCCGTGGACTCTGTGGAGGTGCTGCTCACGTGATGGGAGGATTGTGCAGCTCGAAGAAGTGGTTGCGGCCGCGGTCCCGGTCGCACAGCCGGCTCACCAGCTGCTCCAGCTGTTTGTGCACGGACATCTGCAGGCGCTGGCCCCGGTGCACCGCCACCTGCCGCGGGCGGACGCGGGTTCAAATACTGGAGGGACCTAAACGCGCTGTGCGCGCGCGGCGTGTGGCGACCTACCTCGTGCGACTGCACCTCGCCGTCGGCGGCGGGCGGCCCGATGGGGTCGGGCGCCTCGGGCCCGGGGGGCTCGGGCAGCACGGCGTCGGCCAGGTCCATCCCCATGGCGGCGGCCGCGCTCTCGGGGGCGGCGGCCAGCCAGCGCGAGTCGTACAGTTCGAGGGGCAGCGTCGCGGCGCCCGCCCCCGGGCCGTGGCCGCCGACCGCGTCCATGGCCGCCGCCTCGCGCTCACGCGCCAGGGCCTTCTCGGCGGCCTCCTCGCTCAGCCAGGCGAGCACGGGCAGCAGTGAGTCGAGGCGCGTGCAGCGGGCCCCGAGCGCGTGGCAGCGGCGGAGCAGCGGCCCCAGCGCGCGGTGCTGGCCGTGCTGGCCGTGGCCGTGGCCGGGCCCCGGCGGGTGCGGCGGCGCGAACACCTGCGTCAGCCAGCTTGTGTCATCCGGACTCGCGGCCGCCGTCGGCGCGGGCTTCTTAATCGGACCTGACCGTTGCGCCGCAGCCGTAGATCCAGAGGGGGGGGGGGGGGAGGGGGGTAAAATGACAATTGCCTTGGGACGTACCGTCACGTTCGCCATGCGGTCCGCGATGATGTCGAGCACGGCGTTGTCGGCGGCCCAGTCGTACGCGGCGTGCACCAGGACCACGGCGTCGTGCTGCGGGTCCCGGGGCAGCGCCTGCCGCAGCCGCGCCGTGCCCTCCACCGTCTCCGTGGTGGCGCAGCGGCGCAGGCGGTCGCGCTGCAGCAGGCCGTGGGGGCCGCCGCCGCCGCCGCCGCCGGCCGCGCCGAACAGCAGCAGCGCCCGGTGCACCGGCAGCGGCTCGGCGTTGGGCCGCGACAGCGGCTGGTAGCGGCGGGCCGTCTGCGAGGGTCGTCGGCGACGTCCCGGACCGGAGCCGGTCCCCGAGGAGCCCGGCTGGCACGCGGCCCTGAGAGGACCAGACACGTCCTCAGTGAGGGGAGAGAGACAGAGAGAGGAGAGAGAGGAGAGACAGAGGGAGACAGCGACAGACAGAGGCGGAGACAGGGAGGCAGCAGAGGGTCGATGGGGTGGTGGGGATTACTGCCCCCAGACCCCAGAGACCCCGAGGGCCCTGAGGGTGCGAACAGCCGCCCTTCCCCTCCCCCTGTCCCCGCTGTGTCCGCCCTACTGGCCCTGTGGGGCAGGCCGCCGCCTGCCGCCTGCCGCCGCAGGCCCCACTGGCACAACGGTGCGGTCAAGCGCTGCGCCGAGGGGACGATCACGCACAGAAGTTGGGGGGAGCTGAACGAGATGTTAAGTTCACGACCTAAATATTGACACAGTTACATTATAAAGTACACGACCTAAATATTGAGGCTGCCGTATTTTTCTCTTTCTTTTTTTTAAAAAAAAATAACAGCGCAGCCCTTTGGGATACCCGGTGCGCTCCACACGCCGTGAACTCCACTCTCATCGCCTTGCTCGGCTCCCCCTACGGAAGGAGCGAGCCGAGGACACCGCCGCCATCTCGCGGTGCGACTTTTGCGCCTGTCTGTACACATCCCACCCCGTCGGACGTTGGTACAGTGTGAGCCAAAAGTCGGCGCCGGGACAAGACAGGCCAGGCCAGGCCGGTAGCGTGGCGAGCGAACACGTCTACCCCTTCCTCCCCCCCCCCCTCCCTCCCTCCCAACCTCCCTTCCCGGCGCTCAGCATCATTTTATGCGCAGTGTACGGAAGCCATCCAACGGCAGCCACATCAGAACCCTCAAATCGATAGCTGTTTGCTTTTTTTCTTCTTATGTTTCTCTTTCCTCGTTTCTCAGCGAGGGCGACGGCGACGCCCCCCCACACACACACTCACACAATCCGAAGCTATCGGCGGTCGCGGCGCCGGGTTCAACGCCCGGCGACTCACTTTTTGTGCATTTTGTCGCCGGAGTGGCCCAGGACGCCGGTGACGCACGGCTCCCCCGGCTCCCCCGGGTCCCCGTCGGAGTCCCTGTCCTCGGCCGCGAAGCCGTCGAGCAGCGCCGCGTCCAGCGGGTCCGGGTCGGGCTGCGGCTGGCCGTAGGCAGTGCTGCGGCTGTTGTGGCTCACTCTGTGGCAGAGAACGTCGCCGCGCGGGTTCAAATACCGCCGCCGGAGAAGGCCGTTTTTGTTGTTGTTGTTTTTTTTCTCTCTCCGCTTTCCGTAAAGCCAGACCCCAAGTGCCCCCGAGGGGGCGGCGGGGGCGGTGGGGCACACCCTCCCCCCCCCTCCCCCTTGAGGGGAGGCGCCGGCCGGCAGTAAGCGACCTGGCCGCCCCCTCGACACCCGGCCTGTAAGTAGGTAAAAAGGGGCAGTCCCACCGGCAACTCAACTACACGGCAAAGAAATAAACAACAACAACAACAACAGCAGCTCCGTTACGTCGTTGCGTTGCTTAAAGACAAGAAGTCTGTAAAACAGTGATGACAGTAAGAGCAGGGTTTGGACGTACTGTGAGGAGGTGACGGCGGCCGACCAGAGGATGCTCTGCATTGCGGCGATCAGAAGGGCCAGCGGCAGCGCTGGCTTTGTCATGGCCGGGGGCTGCAACAGCACGCCGGGACAAGTCTCGAAAAGGAAATAGAAAATACAGAAAATTCGAAAAAAATTGAAAGCTGCAAAAAAAATATGGAAATATTTAAGGGAACTTTGTTTATAAAATTTTGTTCCAAATTTCGTAAAAAGTTCTTTTTCTTAAATTTTCCTCTTCGACACTGTTTTGAAAATTTCTTGAGACTGGGTAAACCCTGGACAGGACCCTCTGACGACACGTCACTCCCGAGGCCAACACCACTTCTATCCGGCGGGACGGATCGCGCGGGAGTTTGCCATGCCGAATCGTGCTAATGGCTCTAGGGAGAATGTCAGGAGGGCGCTGCGGGCCGGCGTCCCGACACCAATCTACTCCACAAAGGGCCCCGCCCCGCGCCGCCCCGCCCACAGCTGACAGCGTAATCGCCGTGCCTAATGCGACCCCTCCGACGCGAGTAAATATCGGGCGATTGGTTAATTTGCCCGGCCGCAGCCGTGACGGCGACGTTGTTACGCGGTTTACGGACGCGGTCGCCTTCCCACACGCGGCTGTCCGACCGCATGGCAACGCGGCGTCGGCAAGGATATTTTTTTTCCGAGTGGAAAAAGAGGAGGAAGAAGGGCCTAGGAAAGGGGGCAGTTGGTCCGGCTGGGGGGCCCCTCCCCGTCCCCCCATCCCACATCCCTTGTGTCTGTGCGAGCGCTCCCCCCTCCCCAACCCCCCCCCCCCCCTATTCGCTCTTCCACCGCTCTTCCACTATCAATAGGACGCTCAATCTCCTGGTTCCATCCTCGACCATATCTCCAGGATTGCACGTCCGCCGAAGCGCCTGCCACCGAGAGGGTAGGCCAGCCCGTCGGGCGCGGCTGTGAGGCGGGGCGGCCTGCCCACACGGCGGCCCGGACCGCCTGGCGGGTGGGCAACGCCGACCGCTGCGCGCACGCGTGCCGTGCGGGTCGGCCTACCCACTCATTCGCAGGCGCCTGGGTAGCCTCCATAAGGGTATTTCTATTCACTACCCCTCCTCTCTCTCTCTCTCTCTCTCTCTCTCTCTCTCTCTCTCTCTCTCTCTCTCTCTCCCGTACCGGAGGCGGGCGCGGCCTCGGCGGGCGTCCTGGTGGCGGTCGTGGCCGTCCAGACGCATCGTCAGCCGTTGCCGGTGTGCGGGCGCGCAGGCGGGCGCGCGGGCGGTGCTGGCCGCCAGCCGAGCCGCCCGTCTAGTCCGCCATGCAGGGCGTGCAGCGCGTGCAGCCCGAGTCGGAGCGCGGGGGCCGTGGCCCGCAGGCCCCGGGGCGGCCGGGGGACGCCACGGCGCTGCCGCCCCCATCTAGTGGGGCATCCCGACGGGCGGACCCGCCTCGCGGCCCGGCCCGCGGCCGCGGGGACCGCGGAGCCCCGACACGGCCGCCATGCGACGCGCTGCGGTGCGGCGGCTGCGGGCTGGTCGATGATCCGTCGTCGTCGTCGCGGCGGTCAGGATCCGGGGGTCGTCGTCGCGGTGCTCGTAGTGGCCGCCGTCGTGGACGTCACGGCCTCGCCATCCCTGTCCGCGGGCCGCGCGCCTCCACCCCCAGCATCCCCGCCCCGCACCACCACTGCCCGTCACGTGGCCGTCGAACGCCGCCGCCAAGCACACGGCGCCGCGATCCGCCCGGGTCCCCGTCAGCCACTGGCGCGGCCCCGGGCGGCAGCGCCCGCAGCCCCACGGCCCCCAGCCGTAGCCGTACGGGTAGCTGACTCGGACATGCCGCCCTCCCCGCCCCTCCCCCACAGCCGGGGGCTCGAGGGACGCGCCCCGTCCTTGTCGCTCTGCCGCCGGCCGCGCCCCCGCCCCCGGGAGCGACAGAGAGCGAGGCGGCGCGCCCGCCCGGACGCGGCCCCGGGGCCACCCCTGCACACTAATGGAATCACTACCTAATCACCCCCAGGGGGGGCCAGGTCGGCTCAGGCCGCCCCCCCCCCCTCTCCTGCCCAAGGAGGGGGAGCGGGGAGGGGGTCTGCGGCCCCTGCTGCTCTCCCCTCACCCACCACTCCGTTACGGTGTTCGAGAGTGAAGACAGGGAACGCGTGCGTGCGAATGTGCGTGAGGGGAGGGCGCTGTCTTAAAACGGCAGCGGCACGTCGTTGTGAACAGGCATCTCCGATTCGGCTGCGAAGCGGATGTTGGCGGGGGGTGCTGCTCTCAGAGCCGGAGGTGCATTGTGGGAGATGACGAGAGCCCCCGGTCCTGGCCACGTCTGACAGACCGTTTCTGAGGCAATAACGTTGCGCTCGGTGCGCCGCGCCTCGGCTGTGCCTCCCCCAGTGCCTGCCGGCTGGGCCTGCGGCCTGCGGTGGCCGCGGCGCCAGCGGGCATCAGGCCTGGCCTCCCTGCGGTGCCCTGCGGCCGCCGTGTCCGTCTGTCTGCCCGCCGCGTGGCGCCGCCCTCCCCGCCGGTCCCCGCCCGCGGCAGTGTGAGGCTGAATCAGCAACTTGACTTGCGGCTGCGAGTTGTGGCGTGGCGTGGCCGTGGCGGCCGGCCCCCCCCCCCCCTTCCCCTGATATCACATCCTTGGTCCGCCCCGTAGTCACTGAGACCCCGACCTCCACACTCGCATGTGCCAGAGTCGCCGGTGCGACGCTGCCTTCGGCAACGACCCCCTGCAAAGCACGGGCACCGGTCGGACCGCACAAGTTACAGTTACTTAACCCCCCCGGCCGTATGTGACTATCTCTGTGTGAGCATGCGTTGGCGGGTCGGCGGATTTCCACATTTCCGCCCCCCCCCCCCCACCCAACCCCCTTCACTCCCGGTGGACTCCCTTGATCGTACTCTCTCACGTTAAAACATCTCAAATAAAAGGCGACACAATTTCAAATGTTAGTTTTATTTTCAAAATTGTTGCTAAAAACTGCTACATTTATACAAGAAGGTACAGAAAAGAATTCCATTTGTGTTCTTGGTGACAGTCACAAAAACCTTTTTTTTTTAAATGTGTAATAGGTTGTCTATTTCTTGCTTTTGCCTTTCTTGTTCTTTCGCTTCCTCTTGGAGGGGTTTGAAGGGTCAATCGGACCCTCAATAGAAGGGCTCTCTGCATCAAGGTCAACATTTTCTTCTCCCTTTTCCTGTGGCTGTTTCTCTTCATTGTTTGTGACACTGCTATTCACCAGTGTCTCAGTTTTCTCAGCGCTTTTATTTTCCAGGCACTCCTTGGCCACTGGCATTTCCACTTTTTCTTCAGACTTATTTTCAATTATTGGTACAGAGGATTTTCCAACATCAGAGCTAACTGTCACTTCCTCCTTGTTTCCACCTTTCTTATTCTTCTTTTTCTTCTTTGATTGAGCTGCCACACTTTCAGCAACCACGACCACTGTTTCTCCTTCATTTTTAGAAGACTGGTATTTATCATCGATCTTGGCGCACAAACTGGCTGGAACCACCTCACTTCCCAGAGATTGGCCTCCTGATGTCTTTTGCTTTTCAGACAATGATTCCAAATTACCTTCCTCCATTCTTTTTATTTGACTGTCATTGCAAGAAATTTCAGCCTTTTTCTCCTCTTTCTGTTTTTTCTTTTCAGGTTTGTTTTTGGAATCACTGGATTTATGATTTGCAGCACACTTTCCATCTTTGATGGTCTCCTGATTTTCTGACTGAATCTTAACGTGTGCCTGAATTTTTGATTTATTTTTTCCCTTTTCTGCACTATTCCATTCTACTGCACTTTGTGCGGCCAATTTTCCTCCAACATTATTTTTAAGCTGGTGATGGAAATGGTATTCAATGTCATCTAACTCAAAGGGGCTAGTCTCACATAATGCGAGTTCACCAATAACAGAAGAAACCTTAGGCTGGTTACAAATCTAAACAAAAATAAAACCCTCGTTTAACATTACATTTCCAGATACTTTCATGCTTGAACACTCCTCTATATTACTCATACTTACGGTATAAAACCACCGATTCAAATTTCTGTATCCTTCTCGCATTGTGGGGCTCAATATGTACTGATATGCTGGTGCCACGAGACTGAACACTGCAATATCTGCCAGTGAAATACGTTCTCCCACCAAGAAGGTGACATGTAGAAATGTTTCGTCCAGGTAACTCAATTCTTTCTTCAACTGCCACAAACATTGGGGAACCATGTTGGTGAAGGACTTGCTCATACAGAGGGTACTTCCCACAGATATCTTCAAATGGTTTTCACAGAAAAATACCCATTCTAATACTTGAGCCTGCACACAATTAATATGTTTTATAGTGGAGAAACGTTGTGTGAAAAGCATAAGCAACCTCATAACATTACCAGCAAATTGTGAATTTAACATACCTGAAAGTATTCACAGCTTCCACCCCGTAGTTGAGGGGATGAAAGATGGTAGGCAATCGCTGGAGTGGATTGCAATATCATGCCACCTTCCTTATATTCTACTCGTTCTGGCACACACATCGGTTGGCATGGTTCAATTTTTATGTCTTTTTCAGAGAAACTGGCACAGAGTGTTGAAAGAATGCATGTCGCACTGCCTGGGTGAACCTTCAGTACCCCTGTGCGTTCTGAAAATAATTTAAATAGTTCAATTAATTGGGGTCTGGTGAGATAAGTATTGAGCGACCTCGAAGATCGTCCAATGAACCGCATCATTAACGGCAATCGACCCGGCGCGGTTAATAAAACCACGAAGAGTCTAAACGCACCGTTCAACCTCAGCTGCTCACTGATCAGACGCAACGCCATCACGCTCGTCGTCAAAGGGACGCGAGCGAGAAGCACGTCGGCTGAGCATGATTGGGTCTGGCCAGGTCATTCTGGCGTCGGAGGAAGCACCCCGCGAGAGCGAGCAGACCGCCGGTGACCTGCAGCGCCATCTCCCGGGACTCTGCAGAACTACCCCCCACCCTGCCCCTCCACCCTCCCCCCAGCGCCTGTAAGTATGCACTACCAGGCCCGCACTACAGCGGAGTAATGCGGGCCTGGTAAGTGCATACTTACAGGCGCTGGGGGGAGGGTGGAAGGGCAGGGTGGGGGGTAGTTCTGCAGAGTCCCGGGAGATGGCGCTGCAGGTCACCGGCGGTCTGCTCGCTCTCGCGGGGTGCTTCCTCCGACGCCAGAACGACCCGGCCAGACCGTCCAGCTGTCATTGCCCTCTCGGCAGCCCCGCAGGCACGTTCGTCGCTTATGGGCGTGCTTTGTGTTTACTGTGGGGGTTTCGTATAGGGTTGTGATTGAAGCCCAACCTCGGTCAGTGGCACGGACCCCTCTGAGGCATGTAAGTGCGGTATCAAACTAGATATAGCGCGAACAGCAAGTCGTGTGTTGGAATGGAAGGAGCGGGTGAGGGAGAGCAATCAAATAAATATGTTGCAAGTGTAAGAAAACACTGAAAGTTGGTTTAATAAATACATGCTCACACACTCGGCAAAACAGCATTCAGCAAAAATCATCTTATCCCAAACCATGCCCAAAAGGGGATTGTCTTCAACATATGACTCATAACTACCAAATTAACATACTCTTAAAGATTTAACAAAAAAAAATCATAAAGTCAAATGTTAGCGCAAAATATATTTGTAATCGACGTCACAAACAAACACTACAAAAAGAATGAAAAAATGCAACCAAACCATGCATTTTATGAATAAATGGGGATTTCAAAGAATAGCTATAAAGTAGGTTAAAGATTCTTAATTACAAATTAGTACACCTTTATTCAATTGTTCAGGAATTGCATACAATCACACATAATTTCATTAAAAATATTGTACTCCTAGGCAAATAAATTGGTCCACATCAATTCAGTACATTTACAATAAAAAACCAAGATAACTTTTACAACAAACACTAGGAAAATAATAAATAAGGCAACCAAAACTGAAGCAGAAAACAAAAGATGAGCAGTGATTCTTTAGAGCCAATCAAACAGCTAAATGGCATCCTCTAAATTTACAGCAAGCAGGATATCACATCATGCAAATTGCAATGTGTAAGGCACAACTATGCCTTACCTTCAGATGGTGTCACACCAAGTTTGGTTGAGGCAAATGATAGGGCTTTCTCAAGGGCGACCCGCAAAGCTTCGACATTAGCACCAGAAGCTTGAGCAGATTCAGCCTTGCCACCTCCTTTGCCATCCATCAGGGGGGATACTGCACCAACCCATTCATTTGCTTTCAGACCCTTGTCAACAGCATTCTGGAAAAAAGAGGATTTAAGATAAGTGTGACAAAAGTAACATTTAACTCTGACGATAGAAAAAAAAATCAAGAGGAAACATAAATAACAACCTTGGGGACAGCACATAAGCAGAAGATTTTGTGGGCAGCAGCATCAACGCTGAAAAACATTGCAGATGTTTCTGGAGAAAATGCCTTCACTTGCTTCAGAGCTCCATCCAGGGCCTAGTTGGAGAAATAAATAAATGCCAATTACAATGGATTCAATAAAAATAAACAGGAGTTAAAGTGCACAAAAGGGACTTGACAAATTTGAGCAGAACATACCTTAGTGTTTGAGTCAGCTGGCAGTTCTCGCACCAGTAAAGGTACGTTGGGGTTTGCCTGGCAGAGTACTTTGACTTCGTCAGCAATGTTGGCCGCCAAAGCAGCCTTTACAGCACGCTCTTTGTCATCAAGCTCCTTCTTTAGGTTTTTAAGGAGAGTTCTCATCTCCTCCTGTGGTTATAAAAAAAGAAGTTACAGGGTGAGTGGAGGAAGGGTTCCCTAGGTCTGGTCCAAAACAAGCCTGAAATACCCACCTTCTTCCAGTACGGAATGACAGCCTGCGATATGTCATTTGTTAGCTCTACTATCTTTTTAACTACAACTTTCTGATCAGCGGCAGTCTTGATGGCCTCCAAAGAAGTGCGGATCAGGTTCAGTTCATTCTCTAATAGTTCAGTCTTTTTCAGAGCCTATCAATTTAAAAAAAAAAAAAAAAAGCATTAACAGACAGATCATTCATGGGAAAGTGTTTCAGTCAATAAGGTAAAAGAGAAATCTTAGATTACCTTGGCAGCCTCCGGCCCAGTCAAAGCAACAATACGGCGAATGCCTTTGGCGATTGCCTCTTCACTGGCAATGACAAAGTCGCCGATATGTCCAGCTCTCTGCAGATGGGTGCCACCACAGAACTCAATGGAGGTTCCCGAGCCAGCAGGACTATGGGGATCGGCTTCCAGCTTCTCCACAGGAATACCAATTGAAACAATGCGAACAGGGTCAGGATAGGTTTCTTCAAAGACTGCTCGCAGACCACGGATTGTTTTGGCCACAGCCAAATTGGACTCTTTGGCAAAAACTTCTTCATTACGAGAAATCAGCTTATTGGACTCTTGCTCAGTTCTTTTCACTTGTTCAGCTGTCATAGCCCCCTGAAAGATAGGTCATCAATTAAGAAGTTTGTACATGGATGCATCACAAGATTGCATTAAAGTTGACAGTTTCCATACCGACCTTGTTAGTGAAATCGAACCTCAACCTGTCAGGCGCCACGAGAGAGCCTCGCTGGTCAGCCTCTGTTCCCAAAACGGCACGGAGGGCATAGTTTAAAACGTGTGTGCCTGTGTGGTTCTTCATCACCAGTTGGCGACGAGAGCCGTCCAAGTGGAGAGTGACAGAGTCGCCAACCTTCAGAGTGCCTTCCACAGACCCGATATGAAGAACATATCCACCACGAACTTGCACATTTTTGACGGAAAACTCAGTGCTCTGTGAAAAGCATGTTCATTTTTTTTTTTAAATTAAAGCTGACAGACACCAAGACTTCCCCTTCAGTACTGAACACAGGAAGGATGAATTGACTGTTAAAGTTTTATTACCTCATCTCCAACCTTCACCATGAAGCCCTCATCATAAATCTGACCACCCTGCTCAGCATAAAACAGTGTTTTGTCGAGAAGGACACCACATTCCTGACCTGACTTAACTTCCTGAACAAACTGCTTTGAGTGCCGAAGAGCAATGACCTTTCCAACACATGTGGGAAATTCTGAGGACAAATAAAACCATGATTTAACATCTTGTAAAACATCATCAGCATTTCTGCAACCCATTCTTCCTAAAAGCCACATCTTACCATACTCCGCGTCTTTGTCCGCAGACTTGGCTTTGTAATCGTACTTAGGAGCATCGTTAGTAGGAGGGACTTTCTTATCCTGAAGGTCATTGATGGCATGGACGTCCAAATTGATTTGGTCATCCACACCTCCACCACTCCCTTGGGAAATCAGCTAAAAATGCAAAAACACAGGTTATTTAAAATTTAAAAAAACAAAACAACAAACTGACAAATAAATAAATTTAGTAGACCAAAGCTCTTTAACTAATTACACCACATACCTGTGCTTGCTTCTTAGATTCTTCATATGCAGCCATGTCAACAGTTAAGCCCTTTTCTTCAGCCATCAACTGTGTCAAATCGACAGGGAATCCGTAAGTATCATATAAACGCCAAGCAACATCACCTAAAAAACAAGAGAGTCCAAATGAGGGACATCACACACACACTGTATACACACAAAAAGATTTCTAAGTAAGCTAAAGTAAACAGGAAAATAATGAAAAACCTACCAGGAAGGGTCTTGCTGTCTCCTAACTTTCCAATAGTGCGGTTCAGAAGGTTTCTACCACGGGACAATGTTTTCAAAAACTGCTGTTCTTCTTCATTTATGATGTCAATAATACTCTGGGGATCTTTTCTCACCTGAAATTAAATGCATCTATTAGAGGCATGGCATACCACACGCTAAGATAGAAATTTAGCATTTGCTTGCTTCAGTACCTCAGGGAATGTTTCTCCGAGAAGGTTTACCACAGTATGTACTAAACTTGAGAAGAAGCCAGGCTTGGCATTAAGCTTCTCAGTAGCATAACGCACGGCACGACGCAAAATACGTCTCAGAACATACCTTATTGAAGAAAGTTTAAATTCATGTTTAATTACACTTCTTTATAATGACTATAAATGAGAAGAGGGCTACAGGCTAACGTACCCTCGACCAGTGTTGTCTGGTGTGCCTCCATCAGCAAGTGATATGGTGATGGTCCTAGCATGATCAGCCAAAACTCTGTAGGCCATATCCACGCCATCTGTATCTTCAGCTCCAACACGTCCTTGATAAGGCGGAGCATTTGTACCCTGAATAAGGCACCAATTATAAGAATGTTTAACAAAAGACTTTGAAAAATTCAAAGATAATACTAATAGGTATAAAAATAAAATTTTACTTTTTGAATAGCTTCAAAGAGGGGCACAAATACATCGGTATCATAGTTAGACCTCTTGTCTTGGATCACCGACACCAGGCGTTCGAATCCCATTCCACAGTCAATATGTTTCTTGGGCAGTGGCTTGAGGGATCCATCAGACTCCCTAATCAATGTTAGGACAGAAGACATTAAAAATTTTCTTGCAGCACAAAGAAAGAAAAAAATATATTGGAAAATTGAACAACATGCCTATTGAATTGAATGAAGACCAAGTTCCAGATTTCCAGCACATCAGGATCATCCTGGTTTACAAGGTGAGCACCCTCTCGACCACCAATCCTATCGAAATGAAGTTCTGAGCAAGGACCACATGGGCCAGTTTCTCCCATTTCCCAAAAGTTGTCCTTCATACTTCCAGGTAGCACATGAGATTCAGGCAGGCTGCAAAGAGGAGAAACCAAGCCAACAATAGCAGCTACGAATTTAGAAAGAGAATTAAATATTTCTGAGTGTTGTCATACACTACCCAAGATTTATCCAGATTTGCTTGCATTCGTTGTCAGGCTCAAGACCAGCTGCCTTATCGCCACCAAAGTAAGTCACATACAGGCGATCTTTGGGGAGTTTGAAAACTTCAGTCAGCAATTCCCAGGCCCAAGCACAAATTTCTTTCTGAAATAAAATTCATGTCTGATTAAGAGAGACAAAAGACAAAGAATTTTGTGTCCAGATGAAAAAAAAATGCGCTGAAGTACAAACCTTAAAATAGTCACCAAAGGACCAGTTTCCCAACATTTCAAAGAAAGTGTGGTGATACACATCCTTACCAACATCGTCCAAATCATTGTGCTTGCCTCCGGCACGAATACATTTTTGGGTGTTTACTGTCCTTATCCACTTCGACATATCACTGTTTGGGTCGACGGTTCCCAGAAAAATTGGTTTAAACTGGAATGAAATTGAACACAAGTTTGAAAGATACAGAAATTACTTGATCGGACTAACCAACATTAAAAAAATAACATAATATGTGGCACAAAAAACTAAGTACCTGATTCATTCCAGCATTAGCAAAAAGGAGAGTAGGATCGTCCAAGGGAATGGTCGAAGATGAATGGACGTACTGGTGCTGCTTTTTCTCTATGAAGAAATCCAGGAAAGCTTTCCGGACTTCATTGGCAGTAAGTTCCGGCATTTTGAAAAAAATTCTGATGCAACCAGGGCTATAAAAAAATTATTGGGCATATAAGAAAAATATTGAAATCACAAAAGAGAAGTCTCAACAGGAAAAATCCAATAGAGAGAAAATTGGGTCATTGACATGTTATCAACGAAATTAAGTTAAAAAGAGAAATTATGCAGTCACCGGGCCGCCGGTACGCCCTCCGTGCACATAAAACGAAATAGAAAAGTGATAGACAAACAAAGAACCCCCTTTTAAAAACTGGACATCCCCCGTGATGTCAAAGGCAGACTCGCTGCTCAACACATGTCCCCCAAAATCATACTAGCATTGAACATATGGATCAAAACTATAGTACACATTGATTTCTACATCTTAAGGCGGAATTTGTCTCATACGAGAGAGGAAACTTAGCGAAAGTCGGACACGAACACGAAACACGTGTGCGACGCAGAAGTTTCACGATGTTTCCGAAGAGACCTGTGTGGATTACTCACATGCTCCAAATAACAGTACAGCAGAATCCAGGACCCGATCAAAGACACAACCTGCTCCCCGTTCGAAGGATGGAGATGGGGTAGGTTAGGCCACGGCCACAACGCAGAAGGTGGGAGGGGGGAAAAAAACAATTGAGCTCGAACTCCAACGTCTGTACCAAAAATAAAAGTCAAAGTCAGGCGAAGCGGGTCACGTAGATGCGCACGCACATACTGCACATGTTCCTTCAAACTCTGAGGACTTTGAGATTCTGACTGTTATCTTTTCAGTGCCCGGAAAACTACATTCTAGTTGGGCATCTGTAAGCAATCGTTGGCTCCCTCTCTTTCGCGGGAGTTTCAAATTTCTTTCCAGCGTGTTTCTCCGAACATGGCGTCGTTTCCGAACCATAAACGATCAAGGACTGAAGAGCATCTCTCCAACCCCCGATAGCAACCTCGTGGTGCAGCGGGAAAGGTGCGCTCCCTAACCCCGTTGAGGAAGGCTACGAGTTCACAAGCCCGTCCCACAACCAGCAGCGCCCGGCCGTGCGAAACTTGGGTGCCTCAGGACGGTTCAGTCCGGGGAAGTCGTTCTGGCGTCGGAGGAAGCACCCCGCGAGAGCGAGCAGACCGCCGGTGACCTGCAGCGCCATCTCCCGGGACTCTGCAGAACTACCCCCCACCCTGCCCCTCCACCCTCCCCCCAGCGCCTGTAAGTATGCACTTACCAGGCCCGCATTACTCCGCTGTAGTGCGGGCCTGGTAGTGCATACTTACAGGCGCTGGGGGGAGGGTGGAGGGGCAGGGTGGGGGGTAGTTCTGCTGAGTCCCGGGAGATGGCGCTGCAAGTCACCGGCGGTCTGCTCGCTCTCGCGGGGTGCTTCCTCCGACGCCAGAACGACCTGGCCAGACCCAAACCTTCACAGACTGCCGAAGTTCTCCCCGCGCGTAATGTGGGCGTGGGTGTTGGACGCGTGGCGGGACTTCCGCCGCACGGCTGTGAGATGGACGGCTCACCACTCGAGGGCGGCTATCGGCGGTGGCCCTACATTGACCCGCGTGAAACGCGGGTGGTTTGGCACCGGCCCGGCCGAAGGGATGGGAGGTGGCAGACTGGCAGTCTCCTCCATTCCGAAATCCCGTCGGAACCGTCAGTTCGTCGTCTGGATAGTCGAGGCCTCGTCTCACCGTTATTAATCCCTAAAGTTCGGAGAAAATTGCGGTTTGAATTATGTAGGTGCGGTACATGAGGGAAGATGGGGTTATAAGTGCCACCAAAACATTACTGTGGGATGAACTTTCAGTGGTGTTTTATTACCAATCACGATTTTTACAAACAATGTAAGTACTAAACCTTACTTGCTTCACTGGTATCACTTCAAAAGTATACAGCTATATTCTGAACAGAGAAACCATGGCAAAAATGCATGAAAATAACTTACAGTTAACAATTAAAAAGGGAAGGGCATACAACACTGACAGGGACCGTTTCATAATACTGAAAAATCTAACACACCTCATACAGTACAGGGTCTCAAGCAGAATCTATACCAACTGAAAACCATTCTGTACAATAAACAACAAGACAACTAGGAGTTACCAAAATAAAATACAACTGCAGTGACAAAAAAGGCACATTTCTAGAGCTCAGTACTTTCATATTATGAATACTGAATTGAAAATAAAGTAATAACACAAATATGTACAGATTTACATAATATATACATTCCAACAAACAATTACAATATCAAAATTAGGTGGATTAACATTGGAGACCAATGTTTCACATTAAATTTAATTTAAGTGGCAAGATTGCCACAGGAATTTTAGGACATCACAGTTCCATACGTTTCACAAGTTAACAACTAATCTTATACATAACAATCTTTCTTCTGTATCTGATAAAAAGCATTCTTTCAAATGTCATCAGTAAAACCATTGTAGGAGGTAGTTAGGAATTATGAAATTATATAAAAGAACCTTGTGGGTTTTACAATTACATCACAGTCAAGTGAGCACAAATTCTTGGGATAACAGTGCTATGAAATAAAATATAACAATGCTACAAAGAGACTTCTTTATTGAAGGCTTTCCTCAGGCTGAGGTGACGCAGATGAGTTTGTCTCAAAGTTGTCTCTTGCTCTTCTTAAGATGTGGTGAGTCTTGTGCAGCTGCTTGCAGATCGCTTTCTCGACAAGCCTCTTCCTCTGGTTCGCAGCAGCTAGCTGAGCGTAAGTCTGTTCCAAAGTCTGCCTCGTATGTTGCAAACGCTGCTTAAGCTCCTGGTTCTCTTGCTCCAATCCCTTGTAATCCAACTGTTGCTTACCTTAAAAACATAAGAAAGACCTTGATTAAGCACTGTTTCTAACTGATATATGTTCCTGTTATTCAAAAGAGACTCACCCTTCAATTGGAAAGCAACTGAAACGTTATCAGCGGTGTTCAAGGCAGGCGCGGTAGTAGACTTCTTGAGGGGAAATGGCTCCAGACTGGAAAAGCGCCCCTGATCACTCTCGATACCCAGATCTGGAGAAGCAGTGGCGATACGGCCAGCCCCTTGCACTACAGACACTGTATTACCATCTGTAGTGAGCACCACTGTGGGTGGGGACTGAGGGACTTGTCCATACCAACAATCATGTGCATTTTCCTGAGGGAAACCATGAAAATGAGCAATGTGCACACCTAATGCCCAGATTAATTTCCAAATTTCTAAAAATATACTCACAGGGTAACCATGTTCCTCTTGTTCTGATACGTAATCTGAGACGCCTGTGTTGCAATGCTTCAAGTTAGTTATTTCCGTAAGAACTTTGCCCTCAGATGACCCTGACCCATGGCCACTTATGACACCTTTACGTCGTGCACTCTGGTTGGAGTGAATTTCCCTTTCAAGATCTTTGACATGTTTCTGCAATTCGGTATTTGCTTGAGTCAGCGACATTATCTGAAGTAGAAAAATAAAATAGAAATCACAGACGGAAAATTTGTAAGTTTAAGAACCTAATATATTAACTAAAAAAAGTGTGCAGGAAATGCGTTGCACCTTGTGGGTGAGCTGATCGTGAAGCTGCTTCCGGTCTTTCATAGTTTCTCCTTGAAGCCATCTCACTTGCTGCTCCAGCTGCAACTTCTCATTTGCAAGTCTAGCAGTTTCTAACTGAGCTTGAGATGTAGCAACAGCAGAATCATTTAGCTGCTGCTGTATATCTCCTCCACCACGATTGAAGCTCTCTGCTTTACTTAGCTTTTCCATTAGTTCATTAACCACAAGCTGCAATAAGAAAGATCACAATCACCAAACCGAAAAAATATATACAGAAAGCCAAGATTTAAGCTCAGTCTGTTTTCTAGATCTACCTTATGTCTCTCTTTTAAATCATGAACTTGTCTTTCAAACTCTGAGGCCGCACCAGCTGCTTTTCTTTCCAAATCGCTGATTCTTGACAGAAGAGCGGTTTCAGTGTCGCTGATTTGTTTGCTGACTGCTGCCCTGTTTTCCATATCATATTCTGCCATTCGTTGTTCAACTATTTTCTCAAGTTTACGAGAAGCACGGATCTCAGCCTCTCTTTTTAGTTTCTCCTGGAGCTCTTCCGAGCGCCGTTCAATTTCAGCTTGTTTTAACTTCAACTGTTCTTCCATCAGACATATTTTTTCTTTAGCCCGACAATCTATCTCTACATATTTTGCTTCAGCTTCGTTAAATTTGGAAAGCCATTCTTCTGCTCTCTGCTCAGCAGCATTCTTAATCTGCTCAAGAAGGAATAATTTCTCCTTGAACTTTTGAGAAAGCTGAGAATGAACTTCCTTGACTTCCATCTCACACTTCTGTGAAATCTTTTTCCACTTCTCAACTTCCATTTCAAACTCTTGAGCCTTATCCTTCCACTGCTTGACCTCCTTCTCCAGCTCATACTTCTTGGTCAGCAGCTGCTTTACGGACATTTGAAGGGCCGATGCCTCTCGCTTTGCATGCTCTACTTCTCTCTCGGCCACTGCCAGTTTTCCCCCAAGATCCCGCTCAAGGCGTTCTCTCTCTTTTACTGCATGCTGAGCATCCTGCTCTGCTTGTTCCCGACGAACCTCAACTTCCAAAACCTGCAAACATTTTATTGAGGAATAAGCATCATACAGGTATGAGCATAGATTTGATTGGATAATCTCTGAGTGAAGTACCTGAACACTTAATTCTTGAACCTTTTCCTCTAGACCTCGCATAGTTTGGGTGGCCAAGACTTGTTTCTCATCTGCATTTTCAGTCATTTCCACAAGAGCAAACTTCATATCCAACATTTCAGTTTGCCGTTCTTTCTGATGTCTTTCCTGCTGGACGACTTTCTCAGCAAGAGTACTGTTCGCCTTGGACAAAACCTGAAAATTAAGATAGAGCATAGAAACTTCCAGGTAAATAAAAGTTGCTATTAAACACAGTCATTAAAATGAAATCCTGCTTTTGTCAAAATGCTAAGCAACTTTAACAAGACTCAGACGTTTAGAGGAGTTGAGGAGAAATAGTAAGGGGCACACCTGTAGCTGTTGCAATCTGGTTGCAGCACACTGTTGCCATGCTTTACGTGCATTTCTTTCCCAATCCAGACGTTCCCACAAATTACATGATCCTATACCATTCTGTAACAGTTAAGAGAAGAATGGAGCCCTTCACCATTGTACACAACATTGTTACAAAAAAAAAAAAAAGAAGAAAGAAAAAGAGAATTCAACAGAAATTCTTTAAAAAAGAATAAAAATTAATCAAAAGTCTTCTTAAAAAAGAGGTTCACTCAATTGATATGATCACTTATTTAATTTTAAATCTCAACCACAACACTACGAAAAATAAGAAAATAGGGAAGAAGACAACCAGGCTAGACCAAACAACCAAACCAATTATGCTGTTTGAGAGCAGAAAAGCCATACCTTCTACACAAACAGTTAGACAGACTTAGGACAGATCCACAATTGCACTACAGAGCAGTCACCATGCCTGAAATCTGCAAAAATATTGGGAACTATAACAAACAAAAAAGGGTAACGCAAAAAGTAGAAGCATGCACAAAAATACCTCAAAGTTGGATAAGGGTAATAGTTAAATACAGTTAAGGGAACAAAATAAAAAAAAAATAGTTGAGAAAGAAGCAAACATGCAATGCGTTCATTATCACGAGTTCATGAATTCTGAACTTCTGAAAGAGATATAGAGAGGAAAGACAGAAAAAATAGCTGAACAGAAAACAACACCTAGTAACACATACTAATTAGTGGGACCAACTGGACCAACATAAACTTGAGAAGATTTTTAATTTCTCATAGAGCAGCAGAGATTTGCAGAGGAGAAAACTGAAGTTCATGCACATGCTATACAGGCCACAGAATTATCTTGCTCTGCTCTATTTTACAAAAAAAGATCTTGCGAGTCAAATGACTTTATTATCTTTACCTCATTGGCAGAATTTTCACCATTTGAGTTGTCAGGCAAAGGAACAGAGGATGCCACACCAATATGAAGTTGATTTTCGAGAGCTTGATTCAATTTCTCAAGACAGTGAGTACGAGTTACCAGTTTGTGGTCTTCAGCACTGGCAGATTCTTTAACAGACATGCGCCGAGTAGGTTTAGTCCTACAATTCTGAGAGTCACATGAACTCGAACTTGATTGACCACCAAGTGATACCCTGCGGACTGTACTAGCAACACTAGAGATGGTTCTGAAAAATAGGATGCAGATTCAATATGATTATCAAGCCAAAGCACAAAGCTGCTGAAAAGGTGAGAAAAAGTCTTTCATGATGTTTATCATAAATCAACCCACCTTGAACTTTCATTGTGGATGCCCATGCGGGCTTGGGATACACTGCGATCAGGCTCAGACCAAGCTTCTGAGTCCGACTGGGAACCAGTGTTCGGATTAAGCACACCATCCTTTGGATTGGTTGCTGCTGCACCCTGTGGGTACGACCGTGACCGTCTCCTTGGCTGAAAGAGGAAATAATATTTATAGAGATGAAGCTGTTGTACCAAGACTCCTGACGCGCGTCGGGCATATGGACAGGAACATGAAAAGAACGGTTACTTACTCGAATAAAGGCACTTTTGTTCTCAGTGTCGGCATCTTGCTGGAAAGATAAGCATTTCTGAGACTTTTGGCTGCCCAGAGTCTCATCAGTCTTCACACATCTGCCAGCATCAGGAGTTTTCAACGGGGATTCTATGACATTGTTAAAGGAATCTCCACCCTGGATAGGTGAAAGCAAGAATTACTTGTTAGATTATTCATTCGAGAGTAAAGACCCTATAATCATGTTATAATTTTTTAATACCTCATTATAGAAAATACTGAGAGAATCGTTAGCCCCTGTACATTGCATATGAGAGCAGGAATCGTCAGGTATAGACTCACTACTAAGATTGGCTATCGTCTTGCTCAACTCTAAACTGCCATCAATTGCAGCCCTCAGGACACGCTGACGGTCAGCACCCAATCCAACAAGAAGAGCAGGTTGGTGAAGAAGTTCGTCTAAGAAAATAGCCAGCTCTTCCAGCCTTGTTCGCAGAACTGAGAGTGCCTTTGAAGCCTCTCTCCTCCAAAGTCTGTTACGTCCATCTGTGTCCTAAAACAAAGCATGAGAGTTGAAAGCTTGGAATGGTGACTGCTGGCCAGCAATCATTGTAGAGGAATTGCATTTCAATCCTGTACCTGAAGCCTTTTGTTCTCCTCAAGCAACCTTTGCAATCGCATGCTCTCTGAATCTCTTTCTGGAGTGTTCCTCAGGCGTTCTTTCAGACTGTCAACTTCCCTGCTTAAGTACTTCTGTTCCTCAAGACTCAATTTAAGCTGCTCCTGAAGTTGTGACACATCATCTGTACTCACTTCCGCACCAAGCTGAACATAGACAAATTTGTCAAAACTTCTGTTGAAATATGTGGGTCAACAGTGCTGACAGACTGGTCGGGAAAATCAATTCTCACCTGTGACAGGGATGTGACGGTCACTCCAAATTCTGCCAGCTTCCGTTTGGCCTCCTTCAAATCAAGCTCTTTGCTGTCACACACAGCTCCTTGAGCAGCTAAACGCAACTCTAAGCGCTCAATTTGTTTGTTCTTGTCCCACAGTTCTTTATTCACCAGTTCCTGAAAGAGAAAATTTTGAAGCATTAGACGTCTTATACCGAAGGAGAGATAACAAACCAAACAAGGTTACAGACTACTTACTTGCAAATTAAATGTTCTCTTTTTTAGTTCCATATTAAGATTCTCAATTTCTTTGTCTTTATCTGCCAGTTGTCTTACAATACCTTCATGAGAAATGTCACTACAGGAAGTTTCTTGAACTTCAGTCTTTGATTTAAACAAGGAATTATTATCAGACATCACAATGTATTCCTTCTTTAAGGCCTCAATCTCCAGTTCAAGTTCTTGGATTCTATTATCCCTAGCTTCTAATCTTTGCTCACATGCAACAAGCTGAGACTCCTTTTCTCTGAGACTTGCCTGAATGCTCTGGAGCCTGCATTCCTTATCTTCATCTCTAGGCACCTTTTCAGCATTCCTGTTTTGCTGTAAAGGAAAATTAATCTTAGCAAAACTTCTTGGAGTGTTCTTAGAATTAAAAAACAACAACAAACAAGCAAAAATTTTAAATACTACTATTAAACGCTACACACAGATCCACAACACCTTAAAGCATCCCCCAAAATATTTGAAATGCATTTGTTACCTGTAGTCTTCATTCTAGGACATTGGAGGGGGAATCACATTTCCATAACAAAAAGAAGCAAAAGTAAAGCAAAATATATTTAATAGAAAAGCATAAGCACAGGGGACAGACATGCAGAAGAAATGCACTGACACTTTACACACATCTCCTTGCAAAAATAGAAGATGTACTAAAGCAGAACACACCAGATAAAATAAGCAGCATTTTAAATACTATATACACGCACAGGCTCTATTTCTTATATTTCATTTTAAAAGTCATGCTATTAAGCTGAATCACAAAATAAATATTTTACACTTATTTGCCTACATTGTTTGAAAAGCAGTTGGTTAGGCTTTTCACTCTTACCTCTGCATGTTGTTTTTTAATTTTTTGATTGAGCTCATCTATTTTTGCATCTTTAGTCTTGCACTCTGCAGTCACACGATTTAGATCTGTCATAATTGTATGAAGCATCACTGCATTGTTTTCAAGTGCCTTTTTCTTAACTTTAATGTCATTGGCCATTTCATTGTATTCACTGGTCATTTCAGTAAGCTTTTCTATTAATTTATTGTTATCGGCCAGAGTTGCAGTGCAATGCGGGCAAGAACTGGGTTTCCTGAGTTCATCCTGCTTCCACTTCTTTAAAGTCTTTACCTGTTCAAAGAATGAAAAGACAAGATAATTGTAATCCATTTGGTGAAAAAGAAAACAAGTTAATAATTGAGGGTTTTAAAGATTTTACTCACTTCCTCACGAAGTCTCTGACATTCTATATTGACTGTATTCAGTTTAGCAGTAAGATTAATTGCATTAGCTTTTACTTTAGCATGTCTGTTTTCTCTCTCAGTCATGACTTCATTTTGTTCCTTAATTTGAGCCTGGAGTTCTGACACCAACTTTTCACAATCTAATAGCTTGTGAATCTGTAAAATATAATACCACATTAACACACATACTTAACAGTTAGATAACAAGTACTTTGCAGTGGAACTTAATGACATTAGGAACACCACAATTTCACTTACCCTATTACAAAGGTCTGCTTGCTTAGTTCCAGTAGTTTCCTCTAGTTGACACAATAATTCATTTTGGGCATTATACTGTTGTCTTGAATTTTCAAGTTCTATTTCTAGTCGGCTTATTTGAGCTCTGTCTTCTTTACTCTGTGGAGGGAAATAGGTAAATAAAAACACCCATCTTTGGCAACCAAAGTAGCTTTAAATAGACAGTATAGAATACCTGATCCTGCAGTTCTTGAACTTGCGCAGTCAACTGGTCCACTTCAAAGCATGCCGAAGAGTACTGGGAGTCTGTAGACTGTGCCATTGCTGAAAATTTCATTTGCTGTTGAGCAGTTAATGCACAGTCTTGTAATTCCTGGAAGAGGTGCGTATTAAATTTAATTCCTTCTTTCTTTTTAAATTACATACAACCCGTAAATAAGATAAAAACTTACCTTCTCTAGGTCTTGAATTCTACTCTCCAAAGTGCCACACTCCTTTCGGCGCTGCTCCTCCAACACATCAAGCGCCTTGGCAGCCTGACACAGGAGCTCATGTTTTTCGCTGAGCTCTTTTCGCATGGATTCATTTTCCACCTTTAATTCTATGTTATTCTTGATGGCCTCCTCCTTGTCTTTCAGTCCACTGATCTGACCCATACGCTCCTCGAGAAAATAAATGCGGAGCTTCAAGTTGAAGTTCTCCTTCTTCAGTTGGGCCTGCTTCTCTTCAAAGTCCCTCATGGTCCGTCCTTTGATGGGCGAGGCTTTGCTCGCAGGCTGTGGAGCAACTGAAAAAAAAAAAAAAACGAGTATATAAGTCGACGCTAAAGCAAGAGAAAGTGAGGGACAGGGTAGAGTAGAGTAGGCAATTTTCGCCGAAATCCAGGTTAAACAGACGAACGCTGTTCGTTTACGTCCCGCCTCCTTGGCACCGGTTCAACATACCGCCCGGCCCGGCCACAGGTGCCTAAAGCCGTCGCCCGTCGCGTCGCGCCCCGGGCAGGCCACTGCACTGAATCACCGAATCGTTCAGCCCCCCCCCCCCCCCCCCCCCCCCCCAGCCCTGTACTCACATGCCTCGCAGTAGGTCTGCCCCAGCGCCGCATCCAGCTGGCTGGGGCTCGTGCTGAAACAAACAACAGGGAGGCACGGTAAGTTAAGGGCGCCGAACTTTTTTTTTTAATGATTAAAAATAAAATTGGGGCGGCACGTCACGTGTTCATAGCACAGGCCCCGGATGACACCTGGGGGGCAACATCGGCCGGAAACGGCAAAAACGGCCGAGACGCCCCCTTCCTCTCTCCGCCACCAACAGCAGCAGCAGCAGGCCGGAAATGAAGGCTACAGCCGTGGTGGGTGTCCCACAGTGTCCCCCGGGCGGCGGCGGCAGCGGCGGCGGCCGCCCGCGTCCGCCCCCACCCCTCACGGCGTTCACGTGGTGGTGGAGCCCCGTGTGAACCAAAGCCGATCGGGGAGGACGCAGATGCCGCCGGAACCCTCCCAGCGGGTCCTGCAGAGGGGAGAGGAGGGTTCCTACCTCCGCCCGCAAGGACACCTCGCAGACGCCCTCGAGAGGAGCCGGGCCCCGCCACAACGGCCACACCACACCACAGAAAGAGAGCTCGTCTTCGTCTTGTTTATGTTTTTCCCCGGCCGTCGGCCGAGACAAACCCCCGCTGCTGGCATTGCCTTTGGCACACGCACACACACACACACTCACACACACACGGGGACGGTCGGGGGACGCGCGAGGACAAGGGCCAGTCGGGCCGCGTTATCGAGGGGCGGAGGGTGCGCAGCGGGGCGCCAGTCAAAGTGAAATAAATCGGCCACGTAAAAATAACCAGCCCCTCCCACCCCACCTCCCCCCGAGGCGTGCCGCACTCGCATTCCTGCGCGGGAAGGAACCGATTGTTCCTGACGGCGGAGGTCCTGACGGCCACCGCGGGACTCTAAAAAAATTAATAAAAAAATAAAACCGCCGTGCCATCCGCCCTCTGACGCACGCGGGGTGAGGGGGGTCCAGCCAGCATCCAGCGACCACCACCACCACCACCACCCCGCGCAGCCCTGCGTCAGCACCGGTGAGTCATGCTTCCCACCCCCCACCCCGGGGCGGGGGCGTAAGGGTTGCTCCCCCCCCCCCCACCCCTCCCCGGGTGACGTCACCGCACCGCCAGGCTGCTCCAGGCCCCAGAGCACGCCGCAAAACCAGAGCCGCGAATATTATTTCGAGCCCGCGAGGGAGGACACGGCGCAGCGTTACTGCTGCTGCTGCGCTGCTGCTGCTGACGTGTTGGTGCCCTTCTCGCGAAGTCCATCGAGTCATATGCCGACGGCTGAGGCGGCAGCAGGCACTCGACAGTCATGGCGCGAGTGGCGAGCAAGGAGGAGGAAGGGAGGAAGAGGAGGATACGGAGTGCAGAGCGCTGCTGGGAGGGGGGCTTTATCATCCAAGTCGTCGACCCCCTTCCCTCCTCGCAGCGCACCGCGTCTGCCGCCTGCGGGCCGCGCCCCCGCGGTCACAGCAGCACCCAGAAGGGGGAGGGGGGCTGCGCTTATCTGCATCAGCTGGACTGGAGCGGCGGCGCGGCCCACACAGAATCAACTCCCGTTTGTGTCGCGGTTCGAGTCCCCGCGGGGGGCGCTTACATCTGCAGGCGACGGCGACGACCCCCGCGGGCGGCTTTAACACGCAGTAAAAGTCAGCCGCCGCCCGCCAGCCCCGCGGCGGCACGGGAAGGGGGCGACGGCGGCGCACCGCCCCAGGACCCCGTCGACGCCGCCGCACCCCGCCGCGTCGCCGCTGACATTCTTCGGCGTGGCGGGGCGGGGCGGTGGGCGGATAGAGCTGAGGGCCGACAGGAACGCGCTCCCGCTACGCGCGGCCGGGGGAGCTCACCCGAGCCGCCCAGGACGCCGCCGCAGTCGACGACGACCTCCGAGGCCTTTGCATTTCCCTCCCCCTCGCCAGGAACATCTTTACAACCACGCGACGACACCGCGTCTGCGGCGGCGCGTCCACCCGCAGTCCGGCCAAGCAGGCCAAGCCCCCGCCGCGCGCGCGAAGATTCAAACATTCAAACGGCGACGCCTCCGCGGCGGCGCGGCATTTCGAACGGCACGCGGGCCGTATTTATAGCGGATTGATTCTACGCGGCCCTCAGTCACTCACTCGCCGCCCCTGAGTGGAGTAGTCGGGGTCCCAGGCCCGGGGCCCCGCCTCACGGGCGTGCCGCCGCAGCCTGGGACCCCGATGCCGGACCGCCGCGCCTATTTTAGTCCCCGCCGCCGCGTGGCGTCGCGTGGCGTCGCGTGGCGAGGCGTGCCGCTCATGACGACCTCTCTCTCTCTCTCTCTCTCTCTCTCTCTCTCTCTCCCTCACTCATTAAGAGTCTCCTCCCGTCACCCGGCCCACCTCCCGCATGGAAGCCGCCAACAACCCACGTCCCGGCCATAAACACCATGTCATGCCCGGGGAAAAACACGATATATAACGTCCACGGCGGCGGCGGCGGCGGCGGCGGCGGCGGCGCCCTGCCGCGCGATCAGAAATTACAGAACGCGACCAAAAATCCGGCGGGCGGCAGCGGGACTCGATCCGGGGGCCCCACCGTCGACGGCGCCGGCCGAACAACAAACACGCGAGGGGGAGCAAGGGTGTCTTACGGTGGGGCAGGCCCGGCGGGGCCCGGCGGGGCCCGGGCCTGTGCAGGCGCGGCCGCGGCGCGCGGACCTGGCAACACACGCGCCTCGTTGGCCGGCCCCCGTTCCAAACACAAAATAAATAAAAACGATAAAAGCAGCCAGAGAAACCGGGCGGGGTTTTGTAAAGAGCGGGAGCGGCCGCCATCGAAAGCCTTCACCCTTCACGTGTGCCATGCGGGGCGGAGCCGCCGCCGAGGCGAGGGCGGGGCGCCGAGGCGCATCACGCTCCAGTGGAGACGCGGGCGGCGGGCCGGAGGCGACGGCCAGGTAGGCAGGCGGTAGGACCGTCCGCCCGGCCAGGTAGGCAGCCGTCCGCCCGGCCAGGTAGGCAGCCGTCCGCCCGGCCGGGAACACAACGCCGCCGGCGCACCGGGACGACGACGACAGGGGAACGGGACGGCGCCGTGGAAATAGAGGCCGCCGATGACGGAGAGCGATAGAGAAAGGGTCCTTCGCATCCTGTGGGCGTCACGTTGCAAGCAGCTGGCCCCTCTCATCGTCTGGGCGACAGGCGGGGCCGAGGCGGGGCGGGGCGGGCCAGGAAGCGAATCAGGACAAAAACCAACCACCACAGCAGAAGCGGGCATCCGAGCGGGGTCATGTGGCCGCACTGTCGCTCTCTCACACTCTTCCCCGCCCGCGAGGATTTATCGATGTGTCAACACGCACTCTGACCGAACTGAGGCCCCGCAACGCCCCCGCCGCCCACAGCACAGCACAGTACGGTACAAGTCGACGGGAGCACACCTGACCGCACCGCCCCGCCCTGCACGGAACCTCCCAAGTTCAAAGTTTGAGTTCCCCATTGAATTCACGCGCGCAATTGGAACGCGCCTACTGGCAGTGCGCGCCGCGCCTATTGGCAGTGCACGCCGCGCCTATTGGCAGCGCACGCCGCGCCTCGATTGCCGCGGGGGCGGCGACAGCTCAGCGCGGCGCATGCATGCAAACGCCGCCGTCGCCATGTGTGTCGATTCTGCGTAACACTTTTGGGTGTGACTTCTTTGCTCGCGCCGCCGCCGCCGCCGCCGCTGCTGCGATCTCACAGCGACTGAAGGAGCAGCTCAGCTGGTTCCCTTCCTCCCCTCACCCAAACGCGATTTTTTTTTACAGCGAGTTTTATCAGACCTCTCTTTTCTTTCTTTCACATTTTTTCGTCTTTTTAAAAAACGCAACATGAACATGCCGGGATCGCAGCAATACGCATCGAGTGCCTTTACATATGTATGACGCAAAGACCCGGCAAGTCATAAAAAAAAAAATACGTATTTTTTTTAAAGCGAAAAAGTTGGCATGCTGACCTACCCTACACACCCGATCCGGACGGGATGGGGCTATCAACGGGCACGTCCGGTGCAGAGATTGTGTGTATTGATACGCCTCCATTCAGATTTCTTATAAATCTTTTTTTTTCCTTTCCTCCCGGAGACGGACGGGGTATCTGTGTATGGTATTTGCAGAGGATGTGTGTGTGTGTGTGTGTGTGTGAGGCGGTTTCCGGTGCGCACCACCCTCCGGAGCTGCAGCTGGCCGCAGCTGCCACAGCTGGCTGCAGCTGCCGAAGCTCCCCGCACACACCTGTGAAGTGCGGCGGCGTGCGTGGGAAGCACGTGGCCCACGGGGGATGCCAATAAACGAAAACCTTCATTTTTTTTCTCCTCACACGGAAAAGAAAAGAAGAAAAGAAAAAGAAAAGGGGCCGCCGGCCTGCCCACACAACACACTCTGCATGCGGCACTGCATTAGCGCCGCCAGCGCCACGCCCGTCCATTACGGAGGTCAAGTCGGACAAAACAGAGACGGCGGCAGGCCGAAGCCCCCAGCCATTTAACAATTTTTAATCAGTATTTGTTTTAAAAAAATTGGCAATCCTTTTTTTTTATTTATATAAATTTAAAAAAACTCCTGTACGACAAAAAAAAAGGACAGAAAAAAAATCACCCCCCCCCCCCCCCGCAAATTTTTTTTCAAAATATTTTTTTTTGACAGTACTCTTATTTTTCGTACGTACTTCGATCGACATCTCCCTGAGCGCGAGCCCTTTGAGGCGCGTAGGCTACGTAGAGGGGGCACACGGCGGCCTGCCCTGCCCTGCCCGCGCACCACGCTACAGGAAGTGTTCGTTAAGCCCCCCCGCAGAGAGGCGGCCGGCGGCGGCGGCCCAGTTGAGTCACTCGATAACGCGTCGAAATGGCGACATCGAACAGTTGGCAGTCGTAGTTCATCGCCCGTCGTCGTCCCCTTGATGTGAGCACTGGCCGCGGGACGTCTCACCACCACCAACACCACGGCGACGACGACATCCTCTGCCGCACGCACTGCAGCTCTTCTGGACAACGCGCCACGCGCGCGGCGTCCTGCGTGCTCCCCTCGGAAAAGGGCAGAACAGCAGCTGCCCGAGGAGAGAGAGAGAGAGAGAGAGAGAGAGAGAGAGAGAGAGAGAGAGAGAGAGAGAGAGAGAGAGAGAGAGAGAGAGAGAGAGAAAGAGAGAGAGAGAGAGAGAGAGAGAGAGAGAGAGAGACAGAGAGACCCCTTCCCCTTCCCCTCCTTATCACTTATCGCCGACGGAGACGGGACGGGCCGCGTCCAGCCAGATCGCATCGGCAGTGTGTCAACAACACACCGAGCGTCAGCCGTCCCGCCGGTCACCTCGCCGCGCCGCGCCCCGCCGCCCACGTCCAGCGTGCACCCGCGGCGGCCAGGCGGCGGCGCCTGCCCTATCGGCGGCGTCCTCCAGCCGCCAGACAGAGACAGAGACACACAGCTCCTTCCCTCTCACTCACTCCAATCCCCTTGTGCGCTCTCTCAAGTGCAAATATTTTTGTCACCAGTTCTCCTCCCTCGGGTATGTGTGTGTGTGTGTGTGTGTGTGTGTGTGTGCTCGCTTGCCCCGCTGATGGACAGTCATCGCCCTTGCAGAGGATACCAGAGGTTGGGGGGGGGGGGTCACTTTTGCATGTCCACTACCATCAGTCCCGGAGCAGTCCGCCTCTATTGTTCCTCGCCCTCTCCTCCTACATACCCACCGTCACGCCTCTAGCGGCGATATGGATTCGTCCAACACTCACGCACGCACGCACACACGCACACACACACACACGGCGCGCAATTCGTCTCGCGGTGAGGGAATTGAACCCAGAGAAGCAGAGCGGTAAGGGAGGCGGGGAGGGAGGGGGAGGGACAGTCTCCCGGCTCTTCTGGCAACGAGCCGAAGAACGCCCAAAAGTACGCACGCACCCCGTTCCCCTACTACCCCCCCCCCCCGCCCCCCGCTCCCGGGCCCCTGGCTACGCCCCTGGACGCCCCGAGCGGCGGCACAGCGCGTCATAAATTGACATGTGGGCCGGGACGGGGCCCACCAGCCAGCCAGCCAGCCGCCCATATGGAGGCGAACACAAGCGAGCGCCAGCGAGACAGAGAGAGGTCTGTGCGGCGGGCCAAGACGCGACAACCAAGTAATGCAGCGCGAGAAAAAAATAATAATAATAAAGAAAGAAGAGCAAGAATATTGGGAACGCCACGGCCGGTATTCGAACCCGCGGCCCCCACCACGAACGGTAACACCGCTGCCCCGGTGAGTGATGACAGCGCAGAGACGGTACGGCACAACTGTAAAACGCAAAACGGTGCAGAAAAACAAGTCGACGCGGCGAAATTTTCATACAGTGGCGGGTTCCAATTACAACCCCCCCCCCCTCCTCCTCCTCCCCGCTCTACCGCAAGGCAGTAGCAAGCGCCGACAGACGAAGAAAAGGGCAAGCTCGAATATCCCACCCACCCCCTCCCCCTGTCCCTGTCCCTCCCGGCAACACACTGCACTCTGGGACAATAGGGGAGGGGGAGGCAAGCCCTCGCACGTGCTCAGGGATGCCCCCCCCCCCCCCCCCTCAATGCACATACCCCCTGCAAGGAAACCACAGCCGGCCAGTCTACAGCAGCCAAAGTGAAGCGGCCCCGCGGGTCGTGGAGTCGAGTCGGCCAGGTGACCGGCGCGGCACTCACCAGAACGGGGTCTGCTCCGGGGACGTGGCGGTGGGCGAGGGGCACGGGGAGGCGGCGCTGCCGCCGGCCGCCCCCGCGGCGCCGGCCCCCGCGGCCCCGAACCTGAACACCGACATGAGGACGCTTGTTCACCACACCGCACCACTGCACTGCACTGCACTGCACTCGCGGACACGACAGTCCGTGGGTCTCTCTGTTCCAGTCCAGTCGCCCGCCGGCCTCAACGACGCCACCACCACGGCGAGCACTACGGCGGCGAGCACGGCCGGGTCATGTCCTCGCGGCGGCACGTCGAGTCACGCGTCGTCGCGGTCGTCGTCGTCGGCGGCCTTTTTCCTCCGTCTGATCGCCGTCATCCTCGGCGTCCGACCGGGACGGCGACGTCGTCCAGCATCGACTGCCGCTGCTGCGGCGCGGCGGCGGCGGCGAGAAGGCAGACGCCGGCCCCCCGGCAGGGGCGGGAAGAGGAGGGGGGGGGGGGGCAATGAGTATGACCTCGCCGCCCGTATCGCGTATGGCCGGGACCACGGCGGGGACGCCCTAGACGTGACGGAACGGGGGCGCTGCGGAGCGCTGCGAGGCGGCGGCTGGCGGGGGGCCCACGCGGACCGGGGCGGCACGGGACGGGACGGGGCGGGACGGGACCAGCCGCCACGGGCTCGGGCTCTCAACTGAACTCAACTAGGAGGAACCTTGAGATTGAGAAAGACGCGCGCGCGCGCACACACACAGAGGAAAGCGGAGGCTGCGGCCAGCTGTGGGGGCCGCCGGCGGCACGGCTGCGCACAACAAGCCCTCCCCCTCCCCCGCGCCCCGGCAGCCCCCACCAACCTCCCACCCCCACTGCGGCGGCTGCGCAGTGCGCCACCGTGTACTACGACACACGCGAGCGCTGCGCCCCACGAGGAGGGTGGGTACGAGGGGGCGCAGAAAGGCCACCGGGGGGGGGGGGGGGGGGGGGCGTGAATCCGGGGCTGGACGCCGAGACCGATGGGGGTCCGGTGTCTGCACCCGATGGAGGGCGAAGGGAATGGTCCGCGGGGGCACAGTGAAGGGCATCGGTAGGGGAGGAGAGGGAGGGCAGACCCAACCCACTCACCCCTGAATGTCAGGCCAGGGGGGCATTCGGGACATTCAGAGAGTCCTTCATAACGGGCTTGCCAAGTGTAGGGAGAGGGCCCTGGGCCACGGTGTCCACGTTATTTCAATTTCTTACAAAATAATAATGATGACAGTGAAAATAAAAATAGCTGAGCATTCAGTCAGCAACGACAGACACGGAGATCTCTTCACTGCACATGACTGTAAGGAGCAAAATAAACACGCAGGTACTGCTGTGGGTGAAAAAGAACCACAGCATCAAAAATACCGCCCCGCTAATTCCCATCTTCCTCACATGATGCATCGGAATCAGTGGGTGGTGGCGCTGAGGCTAACAAAGGGAACCAAATTGCAGGTGGTGGGTGGCTCGGGGGAGGGCAAGCAGGGGAAGGGAGTGCACATAGCCGCATTCATGGGGCTTCACCAAAATGCTGTGCCTATGACGGTCAAGGGGACGGGAGTGAGGAAGGCACATAAAAGTAATGTCGTTTCCAGGCACTCCGTGAAAATAGACATTTAACTGAGATTAGAAATCAAAAATTTAAACCCAGGTATTTGAACTATTGAGTCAATAAAATGGGCTGACACATGCCCAATTTATACAAAACCACCTCACTCAAGACCAAATGTTTTCATCTGTGAAAACACAAAATTACGTCAAACAAAGTGTGCATGTACAAATGTCACTCGAAAATTTGTCATATGTTGGCACACAGGTTCTTGTTTACCCATCCGAACAGTCAGTTTAAATTAACTAAAACAAATGATGCATTTAAACCAACTTCGTCCTTTGCAGGTATTGTTGAATTCTGATTCAGCATATACTCATCAACACCTGCATGATTCCAAGATAGACAAGCGACACACCAAGCCAGGAGTTGACTACTGATATGACAAAACCCAGAAGCTTTGCGACTGTAGTGGGGATAAACAGACTGATTCCGGCAAAGCCGTGGGAAGCAACACCAACTGCGCTTTCTTCAAAACGCTTATAAATCTAATACATTATTTTAAATGTGATGTAAACAAACGGCCCTTCAGGACGCCCACACCCATCGGTTTCTACTTACGTCTCGTCGAACAGCATCGACATAGCAGTCTCGTCGAACGTATCCGACATGGCGAGGACTGTCAGGACCCTCTGTCCGAAGAAAAACCTTTAATCAGACCAGCACCTGAATAGTTAACAACGAATCAAATCCACAATCCGTAATGTCATAAACAGCCCCTCCAGACAGCACCGCGCTCGCTCAACCGTTTTCAGTTCAAACCTCATACCAACGTGTTCGTGGAGGTGAAGACTTTCGTCACATGTTAAGTTGATGATGTGAAGAGGCAAATCTTAATTTTCTTAGATAATTCTTATTGCACAAACTAGAATTTACAATGGATTGATTCTATTGTTTAACGACACTAGTACTTTAATCTTGAGATCGGCAGGTTGGACATGTGGTTTTGTGTCTTTAAGCATTTCATTCCGCTATTTGCAGAAGCTATTGTTGTTATCTTTCGCATGTATGTGATGTGGACTTACATTGTAAAATATGGACACAAATCAAAATGACAACATCGTCCGTCAGGTACAAAACACTTTATTTGGTGTCTTCGTCCCGTTAAACCTTTATTCGGAGGGGCAGAGAGTTTAAAGTAGTTGTCAGATCAGTTGATTCTGGATCAGCGGTCGACCTAGCTTCCACCAAGTGTCACCACCTTCATCTAGAATTTCCTTGTAGGCTGAAGAACAGGAGGCGTTGAAGTCTATTTATGGGGAGGACTGGAAAGAAGATTTCGGGGACGGTTGTTGGAGCATTGCACTCTCGGAGGGAACGCTATCTTTGGAGCTGTTCATAACCTTAACAGATGTTTACCCCAACCAAGGTCCTCCTCTGTTTCAAATATTAGCCCCTTCCCTAACAAGGCCAGAGATGGTGGAGATTACTAATATTCTTCAGGATATTTATCTGTAAGTATTCATTTTCTATTCCCTCTCACTGGACAGTAAAATCAGAATAGATATGGTGAAACTAATGGATGTGTTGGTAAAAAAATTTCTTTCAGAGACAACATTGGCGAAACTGTAATATTTCAATGGGTAGAAAAAGCACGCGAGTGGCTCCAAGATAGAGTTGCTGTGAAAGATGCAGTTACGGCAGCTAGTGCCAGTTTCGAGGAAGTAGAAGAATTAGAGAACTTTGATGGTGGTCATGAAATTTGGACAAAGTACTATGAGAAAGAAGATCAAGTTTCTGAAGAGACACTGCCTGGTCCCAAAATTATCCACGGGGACCCAATAAGTTTTAAGAAAAGTACATTTCAGGGACATGTAGCTAATGTGACATCAGTAGATCAAGTCAAGTGAGTATTTTTTTAAAAACTTTGTTTTGATTAATGTGCAGTAATCTTAAAATTCTCTATCACAGAAGAATTGATTTTACCATCACAAATAGAGATGCTGCAAGTTGATTTCTGTTCAGAAAAAGCAATCTTATGTTGTTCTATTTGTATTTTAGACAAGTTTTATCTAATCTGATGGAAAACAAGAAAATAGCTCATGCTACACACAATATGTATGCATACCGTATATACCGAGAAGATGCTAAATCTTTTAGTCAAGACTGTGATGATGATGGAGAGACTCAAGCGGGAAGTCGGTTACTACACCTGCTTCAAGTGAGTAAATTGATCCTTTTACTTTTAAAGAGGTTGGTGGTTTATGCTGAACAATTTTGAGCTTTGTTTTCCATGTTTTGGGGGCAGATTATGGACACCCGCAATATTGTGGTGGTTGTTAGCCGATGGTATGGTGGTGTTCATCTTGGTCCAGACCGCTTTCGTCTCATAAACAATGCTGCTCGACAAGTCATTGAAAAAGCCAATTTACTTCCTAGTCAAGAGCAAAAGAAAAGACACTGACGCATGACTTAAGGTACATCATCTCCTTTAACAAACCTCATTATTTTTGTTAATGTGAATGGAGGATTAGATATTATTTAGGTCATTTTCATTATATTTTTTCTGTATATATGAGATTGGTTTTAATTTTTGTTGTTTTTTACTATGATTGATGTTTATTATTAAATATAGAATGTGGGTTTTCACCGTAAAAATGTGTCTATGCGGACCCTTTACCTTATCCCATAACAAACACCATTCAGCAACAAAGAATAAAAATAATCCTGCGTTCTTCAAACCCTGCCATGCACTGAATTTCTTTGATTATCACCATGCAGCAGTGCTCAGTATCAAAAAGTTGTCAGATGAGAGGCTGGCTTGGCAGGTTGAACATGGGGTTGGCAGTTTTCTCTCATCGCTTTACAGCAGAACTTGGAGTGCAAATCAGCAATGGAGATCGCTCCGTCGACAGGCTCAGACTGCTGTGGTAGGGTACGGTTGGCTGAACTGCTGTATGAATCAGGGGAATACCTTCTGCTAGGTGGTCCACGGGCCGGGCGAGACACCTGAAATTCAGTATTGTAATATTTCCTTGCACCTGTTATGAATTGTAATGTTTTACCATAAGTCTACACAACTGATCGGCTCTGCTCCTTTAATTTTCAGGGACATTATCCAATAGTCCACAATGTCTTGTATGATTGTGGAGCGTCTACGGCTAATGCCTGGGACAGAGGAGTTTCAAGAAATCTCTAATTGTGCGTGTCTTCGCTGAAATTCGCGAATCTAACGCGAATCTAATCACTAGACTGCGAAGCTTCGAATTTCATTTTCAGTTGTAATGATAATGACATAAGAGCGTTTGTTTTTATATTTTATATTTGCTTGCAGTGTTTGAGGTTAATTGTACCACAAAGAAGCACCGCTTGGAAATACAAACAATTGAAAAAGTTTTTAATGACATGCTCATTAACAAATTTTATGCAAAAGAACAAGAATATATTAATACATTTGGTCATGTGAGAACTTTTAGACTTTTTCATGGAACAAAGAAATCAAATGTATCCTCCATCCTGAGTTCGAATTTGGATGTCAGCAGACACGGTCGAAACGTTGGTATGTCAACTATATTCACCCATTTCATAAAGTGCTGCATATTTTTTCCCCAGTGTTTGACTTGAATTGTTCTTTTTATTCCTGTAGGTCATAGATTTGGTGCAGGTGTTTCATTTTCTGCGCAAGCTTCATATGCCAGTCACTACTGTGATGGTTCGGACTTGGACACTATGCTTTTATGCAATGTTTTAATCGCCAACATTACTGAAGTACCAGAGAGTCGAAGTAATCTCAATGTTTTGCATGAACCACCATACATCCCTGGGATGCATCCGCTGAGATATGATACAACTGCCAAGGATAAATCCACCATGAATGTGATTGTTAAATTTGAAAATTATACATTCTGTCCCACCTATGTAATTACCTTCAAGAGGCATTTACACCATGAGAGATTAACCAGCAGGGAAGATGATGAAACTGAACGCTTGATTTTAGAACACGCTAAGATGTATTTTGACAATTTAAGATTTTAATGTTTTCCTTTGAAATTGGTATTGTTTTCTGTAGAAGTGCTCTTTTATTTTTCTGGTACAATAACAATTGAGATGCTTTTAGCTTGTTTTTAAAGCATTGGTGATGCCTACCTTGTATGTCACGATGAGGTCATGTTGTGCTACTTGGTGTACACTATCGTTCCCCAATCTTGATGTTTAATAAATGAAAATGTAAAACTCGTTTAAAGAACCATCCTTCCCCAGATTCCCAGCACTGCCAGTCTTGGTCTTGGGCCCGTATGTTGAACACCCCTAGAACCCAGTGTTGCCAGACTACCAGCAAAAGTTGTTGGGCCCGGTTGACTTTTTTTAGAAACTGAGGCAAACTGGTATCAACTTAAGAATGTGAATAAAGTAGCTCTTACATCTTCTAGCTTGCAATGTATTTATACACTCCAAACGTCCTCGGTTTTCTTTCTACTGTAACAGTTGGTAGCACTGTGCCCAAGGACGGGAGACGGGTGACAAGGAATGGGAATACCCCGTGGTCGTCCATGCAGGAGTCAGCCGTTCCACTTGAAGACGGTATTCCTGAGAGTGTTGTTCTCTGTGTTCACGCTGCATGGTTCATGTCACCCGCGTCTTGTGCCGTGGCTCTCAATCTCAAAGGTAGTCTCGAAGAGGCAGTGCCCTGCCCTTCCTGAAGACTTCAGTGAAATTTCGGTCCAGCAAGCCATCATATCAAGAGTATTTTCTGGTGTTTTTCTACCTGTGTCCATTCCTTTAGAAGTCTCCACTGAAACTATATGATGTCTGTATCACGGATGGCCCTTCACGAATGGGATGAGGATTACCTTGAAGTTTCTAGATGTAAGTATGGTTTTGTAGTGAACATTAGGCCTCCTGCTTGCCGCTTTGTCATATTTGTGACGTATGTGTATTATTTTCAGTGTTTAATGGGCATAACCAAACAAAGGAATACACCTTTGAAATTGAGCATATTGAGAAAGTTGAAAACCCAGATCTGAGGAGAAAGTTTCAACAGAAGGAAAGTGAATACCGCAAAAAATATGGCCACGTCAGAACTGTTAAAGTTTTTCATGGAACCAAGAGAGAAAATATTCGGTCTATTTTAAGAGATAACTTAGATGTTCAACGTCATGGTGAAAACATAGGTTTGTGCTAACATTTTATCACCTTTCTGCCAAATGTCAAATTACAAAGTATCAACATGAACAATGCTTTTACAATTTCAGGCCATCGTTTTGGAGCTGGGGTATCATTTTCTGCATTTGCGTCATACTCTAGCCATTACTGTGACAAGTCTGCAAGTGACAACCAAATGCTACTTTGCCATGTTCTTGTGTCAAATATAGTAGAAGTGCCAGAGAAAAGGAAAGGACAGTCAGTTCTCACGTGCCCGCCTTTCCTTGAAGGACGGTATCCATTGAGATATGATACCACTGCTAAGAATAAGAACTCCTTAAATGTCATTGTCAAATTTGAAAATCATACGTTCTACCCGGCTTTTGTGATTCACTTTAAAAGAGTGTCTAAGGTGGCTTTCTCAGCGTTTTCTGCACCTCTTTCCGAAAATCGCTTATCTAACATGCCCAGTTATGATCGGTATGCAGCCACTTCAGAGTGGGTGTGTTATTCCCAGCCTTCACGGGGAATATCTCCATCCTCTGTGTCTTCATCACCCACACATTTGCCTTTGAGAAATAGCTATGCATCAGCTCTTCCCAACTCCCTAGTTCCACAGCAGAACGTTTGTGTCACTTTAGATGGTGATTATCAATCTGCCCAGAGTAGGCATGAGCCGGCTGAGAGAGATCCTACATGGGTGGACTCAATTCTGAATTTTTTAAGGGGAATATTTGATTGCTAGAAATTAGTACCGTGTTATTAAAATTGACAATTTTAAAGTTCTTCATATTTTTTTAAAGTTTTTAATAAATGTGTGACTTTGTAAACGTGTTATTATTTTCAGAAGCAGAAAATGCTGCAGTGTTGTTAAAATTATCAATTTCAAAGTTGTTTTTTTTATAATGCTTTTAAGTTTTTAATAAATGTGTCTGTGCAATTGTGTTATTATTCTTGGAAGTAGAAAATGCTTTCAGTGCTTCAGGTCCCTTCCCATGCATTTCAAATGTGAAAGTTTGACTGTATCTCATCATTATTAGAAAGTTGGTTCTGTGGGACGGCATGGGTATTTTGGTAAATAAGTGATACAACCAGTTATGAGTAGACAAAATTTTTTTTGTTTCACTTAGTTAAATATGTACAAGTATGCAGTGGGCGGTAAGGGATGGGGAAAGGAGGGTTAGGCATGGGAAACCATAATAATAGGGCTCACACAATACATCATTACACACCAGCCTCACCAAAAGGGGGAAAAAAATTGAAAAAGAAAATAATGATTTTCAAAACAACTAATTTTATCACAATGTACACAGTAGTGTTGGCTAAAAAGGCCACGGGAAAGTGGGGCTTTAAATATTCAAATCTTCAGCACATGTTAAAATTAGCCCACAAAATTCTCCTTATAGCCTCAATCTTGCAACACAAAAACATTCAACAATATATCAAGCAATTGTCACACCTGTATGAAGACTTACAAGGGACAGGTCAAAAGCTAAGAATACTTACAAAATTTTGTAAAGTATTTTGTCTTAAAAGTACATATGTGTTGGCTTCTTCAAGCACGAGGGAACACACCGAACTTGTAGAACGCTAAATTAAATTTACCCTCAGGAACAAATTTTGTTCATCTTCAGCACTGCAATCGCTTGTCTCCAATAAAACCTACTTGTTGTGACCCCCTTGCAGAGATCTGCTACCCTGACCACAACCCCTGAATGTGAAAAATGGAGGAAACTTTGATTAAAGTAATGAAGAAGAGTGCCATTGTGGGGTTGAGCGGCATAATCCTCAGGATTTGGTACGTTAAACCAAGCAAGGCTGATGTTAAGCCAGCATGCTTCTGATCGAAAAGCAAGTTGGAGACATAGATAGAGTACATGGCAGCAAAAAGTGCAGGATCGTCACCATTGATACTTTCCAACCTATCTCTAAAACACGAAAAGTCAATTCCATTGCAAAAACATACTTAGTTTAGTTACACTAGTGAAAAAATGAATTTAGATTTAATAAGTAATTTTCAAGTCTTTAATTGTGCAAAATATTCATTGTGCAATACGTAAGATGAAGTATTCACGTTGACATCCTTTCACCCACCGCAATAACTTATCTGAATCCAATGCCATCTCTCGGCTTGTACCACTCCTAGGCACTGCTGGCAAATTTTCTCCTTGTATAAAAAGACGAGTATGAAAGTTATGAAATTGTTTCTTCAGTTAAACAATGCAAAATACACACTAATCTAATTCATGTGTAAACCCCACAGCAAGAGCACACTTCCACATCAAGGGTTCGGTTTGTATAATAACTTAAGTTATGCCATTGGTTCAATGTAAAAGACCTAGCTACTAAATCAAATTTCTAAATGTAAAAGAGACGGTTCAAATGCTTTTTGCTGATCAAATTCATAGTATAATTCTTGATTGGTCAAGAGTGCATTCATTATTATTATTATTTTTTAAATATCCAGGTAGATAAAGCAGCCCACTGTACAGTGTGCTTGAAGTTAAATGATTGAGGTCTGAACTTGAAACATCTACACCTATTGACTAAAGGGTAAAGGAATAAACTGTAGGGTTTTATTTTCTCCAGCACCACTGTTCTGTATTGATATTAACATGGTCAGGCTGCATGTTCTAATAAATCTTAAAACCAAAATAAGTAATAATTAACAAGAGGAAAGAAAAACAGTGGTTAACTTAGTATAAGACTGACAATACTTGGACAAATACTTGATTACCCCTGACATAGTTTCATTCTGATTTTAGAGTAATTGTTTTTTTAGAACAGTAAATCATGCAGCCACGACACACCAGTGAGCTGGAGGCGAGGATATTTCTAGAACTCGGTTTGTCCCTAGAGGGCGAGAGTGGCACAGCAAATTACTTTAATATGAAGCAATTTTAAATTGAAACAAAATTCAAGGAACACTCACTATTTTGATTGGAGAACACCTCCTGTGACAATTTTAGTAAGTTGGAACACATTACACCACTCTGCATAAAATTTCAGACATAATCAAAATTCAACAAAATTCACCATGCAAGACTTGCAGTACACAAAAGAGCAATAATACAACACCACAAACACAGCGGCTTCAGTCTCCGGGCAGCGGTATAAACTTATAATAAATAACAACACCCGGAAAAAAATACATACAATGAAAATCAAAGTTGATATAATTTTCCTGTCATAGATTGTAAACCAAGCATCACAGAGGGACGTGAAACACGGATTGATTCAAAACAGCAGTACACAGGCGGAAGGATGCAATTACCCATCGAGCGAAAATATATTATGTCAGACCAAATTTTCAGACATTTTGAATCCTGTTTTCCAAACCACATTAACGAAACAATGCCATGGTTGCTCTCCAAGCCAGTGAGGGTGGTGGGGTGTCGAGCACGGAGACACCCTGCACGACGAGACACCCCGACCAGCTTGAGGGGCAACTCCGGCCACATTGACATCCACTCTACCGTCCCTGAGCCACATCCACGATCCACGCCAGGTGTTGCGGTGGCTTGCGAGGAGCTCGAGCCCGTCGCGGTACCAGCCAGTGGCCCGCCCCGGTGCCAGCCTCCGGGTCCGGGACGCAGCTGAGCGCAGCTCAGTACAAAAATAATAATAGGAACAGGACAAGAAAAGGAGAGAAGAGGGCAGCCCTGCCGTGTTCCACGTACTAACGGCGAAGGAAGAAACGGATTGTGATCCGACATGAGTCCTGCCCCCGCCCGGCCAGGCCATGAGCCAGGCCATGAGCCAGGGCCGCACAGTTCGTGTCCGGCGAGGTGTCGTCGGCCGGGGGCCGGGCCCACGGGCCGGGCCGGGGGCGAAGCAGCAGTATCCTGGTCCTGTTGGTCCTCGATGGGGGTGGGGTGGGGCTTTGGTAGTGGCACTCCCCCGGTCCACTGGCACCGCGGCCACGCAGTGCACGCAGTCGGCGACGACGGCGCCCTCGGCGGCGCCCTCCGCGGCGCGGACTAGAGCGCGTTGAGGACGCGCCGGGAGGACGGCCGGTGGCCCGAGTGCCGGTAGTCGTCTTCGTAGTCCTGGTGGTGGGCCATGGCGTGGCCGCCCATGCCGCCGCGGTGGTGGCCGCCGCCCATGCCGTGGTGGTCGGCGGGGTGCGGGCCGCCGTGGGGGCCGGCGTGCGGGCCGCGGCCGCTGGACGGGTGGTGCTGCCGGGGGTCCTGGCTGTGGTGGGCCATGTGGTGGCCGCTGCCGCCGCCGTAGTGCTGGCCGTGGCCGCCGTGGCCTCCGTGGCCGCCCGCCTGGTTGTGGTACATGTCCCGGTCCCGCGCCTCCCGCTCCCGGTCGCTGTAGTCGTCGTACTCGTTGGAGTGGTCCCGCTCGAGCCGCGAGCGCGTCCGGTGCGGCCCCGACCCGGACCCGCTGCCGTGCCCGTACACGGAACCTGGAACGCAAGGGAGGGTCGTGTCAGGATCGAAGGGTTGATCCAGAGGGGGGAGGAGTTTGGGGAGAGTCGGGGGGTCGCGTGCCCCGGTGGACTTTAAGCAAAGCTGTGGTGTCGGGAGCCGAAGGGGTCGGCCAGCAGGACAACAGCAGGGCAGGGCAAATCTGAGGACCCAAAACGGCTCTCCTCCGGGCCCTGCCGTAGTCAGATTTCGCATCGATTTGCATCGACAACACGACCCCGCTCGGGCGGGCAGACGCAGGAACAAAACCACCCATAAAAGTTTCATGCCAAAAGTCGTGAAACGACACGAACTAAATTCGTGGCGTCAAGCAATGTACGGGCGATGCCATGCACCAACATGCCGTCGGGGACACATTCGTTGGTGCGTACGTGTCTCCGCTCGTGCAGCAGCACCTACCCGCAGCCTGCCACCGCCGCATGCGGAGCGCGACCGGGGCTCTCCACTACCACTACAGTCTACCAAACTACCACAACCCGCACAAAACAAGCGAACACCCGCACCACGGCCGACTGTGTCCGCTGGGGAAGGCGTCGCCATGCACTCGTGGATACCACCGCTGCAGGCCTGTGCGAATGTTCGACAAAGAGAAATGCAACCGATGATTGAAATGATCGAGTTGAAGCCCAGCTTCGATTGTATTGAATGGCATTATTGACCCGAAACCGATGAAGTATTTTCGACTACTATTTAAATAATCGTCTAAAATTTCGATTTTTTGAAAAAATATTTTTTCCTCACAGTTTGCACATTTGATTACTGCACAGGCCTAGTGACGGTGTGGCATCCACTTATCCAGCACACTCCACTTCACCACTCCACCACACCACCACCACCACTCTGTGAGATGCGCGCTCCCTAGAGAGACCAGTCTCTCTAGTCTCTCTAGCCCCTGAGAGGCCTCTTACTTACGGCCGCGGGCGGTGGAGAGGCAACGCGCCCGTCAGCGTTTCGCGGGGGGAACATTGGGCGGTGTGGGGCGGTGCGGGGGGACCCCCGGGGGGGGCCCCCGGGGGGGCACTCACAGGCCGGCGCCCTCGCGAACCTTGCCAGTGGCGGCGACAACTGCGCCCAACAAACCACAGGTAAGTTCCCACAGCCCACTCTCCACAGAAAAGATTTCGAAGGTCGAAATTTTTCTACAATTTCCTTGGAATCTCCCAAAATAAATTGAAACAGTGGGGAAGTCCCTCCCAACTTTTGCAGTTGCTGGCCGCGTCCGAAAGGAGCCGTTTTCGGTACGGTTTCTACTGATGCACTGGGGAAACTCGTGCGGACGTCTCCGAAAAGTAAAGACTGGAGTACAATGTCAGACGATTCGTGCACTGTAAAGTACTACTGTAAATTAAAAACAAGTAAGGGTCAACCATCATGGATGCTACATAGGAAAATCACCATGAGCAGCATACATTGTAATTGGTTTACTAAAAGAGGACAAACAGCGACTACAAATCATGCTTCCTGAACACATGCTACCTATGACGGCATATGCTAACGACAAAAGTATGGAGAGTGTAAAAAGTGATTGTCATTTACAGAGGAGCTAACGGTAGCTAGGTCATACTGAAGTGGACTATTTCGAGCAGCGGGTGGGTCGGGGATGTTCTCTAACGGTTCTGGTGTTGGCATGCAAGACTATTGGCGCTGGGGGGCGCTAGCGGCGCTAGTACCTCTGTACTCGTGTGGGTAGCCGTAGGCATCGTGGTGAGACCCTGTCGGGGAGCAGAACAACAGACATGTTGACAACCCCTGATGCAGAGGAACAATTTCAAAGTCGCGTGTCACGGTGCCTCAACGGCTAGAAAACAAACTATTTACAGACGACTGATTCGCAGATATTAGAATGATCGTGAGTCGTGGATTAATTGTTTTCAGTTAGGTGACGTCCTGTGTGAGAGTTTTTATCTTTCCTGAGCGGCGCGGTCAAGCGGCGAGGCGAAGCCGACGGCGTGCCTCCGGTATTCGAACCCGGGACGTCCGGCCGCGAGGCCGACGCCCCAGACCGCGCGGCCGCGGCGACCGGCGGGGACTGACCTGGCGGCGTGGCGTTGAGGTGCGAGCGCATGTTGTGGTGCAGGTCCGGCTGGTGGCCGAGGCCCGGGCCCGCCAGCCCCGCCAGCCCCGCCGCCGCGTGGTGCGAGGCCGCGATGGGCCTCGGCACGTGCGGCGGCGGCTGCGACTGCGGCGGCGGCGTGGGCGGGTGCGTCGCCTTCCAGTAGCAGTCCAGGTACTCGGCCACGTGCTCGCACGCCTCCTCCAGCTGGTTCTCGTCCAGGATCACGTCGAACATCTCCGGCGGGCACTGCGCCAGCTTCTCGGCGGCCACCATCTGCACGTTGAGGTGCCGCGCCTGCGACTTCCCCCGGGACTTGATGAGCCGCTGCAACACCTGCGACACGCGTGAGGTTAGGTTGGGTCCGGGCCCGCGCGCGGCGGGGTGGTCCGCAGGGGGCGCCGAACCTTGGGCGAGGAGATCTTGAGGTACACGATGGTGGGGGCCAGCGAGGTCTTGGCCAGCTGCGACGGGTGGTTGATGGTGTCGCAGTCGAGCACCACCAGCTGCAGCGTCCTCGCCAGCTCGAAGATGCGTTCGATCTCGGCCTGGACCTCGGCCAGGCAGTTGGAGCGCGAGTTGGAGCGCTCCATGATGGCGCGCTTGGACGGGTTGTTGAGCAGGGACCGCTTGGCCAGCGAGATGTCGGCCATGACGCGGGTGATGATAATCCTGTCATGTGTAGGAAACACGATCAATTCTTTTCAAGATTTGAAAAAAAAAAGAATTCTTTACAAAATTTTAGAAAAAAAAGTGTTATTGATTTTTAAAATTCAGAAAATTCAGCTTCGAGGGCGAGGCACTCCCTGACCATGTGCACCGACCTGCCTTCGAAGCGGTGCTTGAGGAAGTCGAAGAGGGCCTTCTGCATCATGTCCGTGACCTCGTAGCCCTTGAGGGAGGGCCCCACGAGGACGACGGGCCGCATGGACGGCACCACGTCGTAGGGCGTGGTGGCCTCCTGCTTCTTGAAGAAGGGCTTCCGCTTCTCCTTGGTGGGCGGCGTGGTGAGGGACGCGGGCCCGGTGCCGCGGTTCATGGAGTCGCTCTCCTCGCCTGCGCCACCCATGCCGACTAAAATCACAACACATCCCTCACAGCCACTCGGCGGCCAGAGGCGCGCCCGCCTCACAAGCAACCGTCCAAAATCAAAACTTCCACATCGAAAACATTTTCAGATATTTTTTTTTTTTTTGGGGGGGGGGGGGGGGGGTTTTGTCACCGCTGCTGTACAATTTCGCAACTCGTCAAAAAGCGTTATATAATAATTTCCACTCCAATTTCATTTTCAAAAAAAAAAATAAAGGACTTAATTTTTTTCAGAGGCATTTTTTTTCGTGTTGATACGTACCCAGGTTGGACGAGGAGGAAGTCTTGGAGGCGTAGAGCTTGGACGAGCGCGCCTGCGTCTGCTGCTGCCGCAGGTTCTCCAGCTTGACAGGGGAGGGGATGAAGCCCACGTCGCAGCCCTCCTTGACCAGCCGCCCGATCCACCAGTTGTTGTCGTACTTCTCCTGCGAGAATCCAAGGCGTCAGCAGGCAACCTCACAAAAATAAACTTCAAATAACTAAACCGCAAACTTTTTAAAAAAAAACAACGTAAATATTACAAATGTTCAAACAAAAAAAAAGGAAAAAACGACGAAGCCCGAAAAAAAAATCAAGCGTCAAAATTTAGTAAGCACGATACTAAAATTTTTCGAGGTTGGTTTACCTTGATGTGCAGGAAGTCCCGCACATCAAAGGAGATGGCGCTCCCGTGCACGGGGGAGTCGTCATCGGCCTGGGCGTCGTAGCTGACGTTGGTGCGGACGGCGAACGCCACCGGCTTCGTCTGCGGAACAACAACAACAACAACGCGCGCACATCCGCTTCAGCTGTGAGGCATGTGAGGCTGTGGCCCTTCGTCCCGTCCGCTCGCTGACCAAGCTGACGTTACGGTCTCATCGATCACGTCTCTCTCTCTCTCTCTCTCTCTCTCTCTTGCACTTTAAAAAAAGCTCACCTAACTTTTTAGCCACGCGACCCACTTCCGTGCCCGCGCCGCTTGCAAGCCACGCTGCCAGTATGTCGGGTCTGGGTCGGGCATCTCTGTCACACTATCGCAGTCAAATGTCGCAGTCCCCGCGTCCCCTCTCTCTCTCTCTCTCTCTCTCTCTCTCTCTCTCTCTCTCTCTCTCTCTCTCTCTCTCGCACTCACCCACTGCCAGGGGACCCAGACCAGAGGCGAGTGTGGTGCTGCTGACGAAGTTTCAGGGACGCCAAGTGAAGAAGAGGGCAATTACACTCTGCGAATCGAACGTCGCCAGCCCCCCGAGCGAGGGGGAGCGAGAGAGGGAGAGGGAGAGGGAGAGGGGGGGGGGGCGGAGTGAGAGAGAGAGAGTGAATGAGAGAGAGTGTGTGAGAGAGTGAGTGAATGAGCGAGCGAGAGCAAATCTGACGCAGCACACCCACACAGGCTGTGTGGTTTTGATTTGTCAAAATTATGTTTTGATGTGAATGTGTGCGTGTGTGCGTGTAGAGGCCATCCGTCTCTCGCACTGACCTTGCGGAAAGTTTGAGGCCCCCTCCCACCCTCCTCCCTTCTCTCTCTCTCTCTCTCTCTCTCTCTCTCTCTCTTGGTCTCTCTCCCTGCACCCCTTCATCCACCTCTCTTGGCCTCGTTCCGTATGCCCGCAAACCCCTTCCTTCACCCTCTCCTCCCCCCTAACGGTCTAACTGCACATAACTCGCTAAGACGTTATAGGCACTCGGCCCTGGTCCAGCGGCGCTCGCTGGCGCCCCTCGCAGCCACCGCCGCGGCGCCACTGCTGATTCAGACCTGAAGCGGGCGACGCGGCGCCGAAGCGGGCCAGGGCCATGCGTAAGTGGGGCGTGGGGGCGGGGGGGGGGGGGGGGTGAGAGAGACAGAGAAAATGGGGGAGGGTAAGGGTGAGAGGAGATAGATTGAACGAAAGAGAGAGAGAGAGATTTTTTTTTTTCATGCGCAGTGGGTTGGCCGAGCGCCTGCGAACTGGAGGGTAGGCAGTCCCGCCGCACAGGCGCGTCGTGCGGGACGGCCTACCCAGGCGGGCGCCCTGCTGCGGGGATAGCGGCGCGGCACGCTGCCCGGGCGAGCGGACGGGCAGACAGACAGACAGACAGACAGACAGACAGACAGACAGACAGACAGGACAGGCAGCCTTACCCTGGCCTTGTCCAGCTGGCTCCGCGCCTGGTTCTCCTTCTCTCTCCGGATGCTTTCCTTCTCCTCGTCCAGCGACAGATCCGAAGACGGCTGCGAGTAGTTGGAATCGGCTGAGCCCTGCAACAACGGGTTAGGTTAGGTTAGGTCCAGAGCGTCTCGCGCGCCCCCGCCTGCCCCGCCGCATGCGTGCGTATCTGGAACGGACGAAAAAGAAATATGGATAGCTGGATAGTCTCGTATTTACAGCCGGGGCGTGTCTTTATGGAGGGACGACGTCAAAGAAAACAAAGGTTATTTATAAGAATAATGAATGATGAGGAAAGCTCTGTGCGGATATGGCCTGGCACGGCCTGCATGGGGTGTGCTGGAGGGACAGGGACGGAAGTACACCTCTCTGTCACAGCTGGAGGGTGGAGCAAGGCTCCCAACATGGTGTTTGCAACAGCTACCGTCAGCGACTTACAAACTATAGATAGCGGCAACACATTTACACCCCGGTGTGATGCTATGTTAACTTTACACAAGGTTATTTACAACGTGTTAGTACATTAGTTAGGCCGGGTGTCACTCCGCAAAAAAAAACAACAACAACAAAATAACTTCTGACGGGTCCGGCGCATCGAAAATACTCGACAAGGCGCGTTCTATTTCGACCCTGGCCGAACCGGCACCACTGTTTCGGCGTGAGGCAGCGCACTTCGAGGCGCGTCCGGTCAAAAGAAAGACCGACTCCTCGCTTACTTGAACACCCCGAAGGACGCAAAGCAAGCACGTGCGTGGGGGTAGGGCAGGGCAGGTCAGGTCAGGTGGGCCATCGCCCCAGCCCCTAACCTCCCACCGGACTGACAAGAGAAAGTAAATCCATTTCCCCGTCATCACGCACCCTCCCCCTCCCGCCCCTGTCTCTCCCCCCTCTCCACCCGCGGGCCGCGCGGCCAGCGGGCCTCCAGAGGAGTTTTCGAGCGGTGCAAACGCGCTCTAAGAATAGCAAGGGAAGGAAAGGTGCTGCGGCGGCACGGCGGCGTGGGCCAGGCGCGGCTGCCGGTATGCGAGGCGTGTGGAGGGGGCGCGGCCCCACGGGCCCCACGGGGGGCTCCCGTGGCCCCCGGCCGGGGACCCCGCTGCCAATGCCCTACCGGAGGTGGCAGTACGGAGAAAGAATTCTGTGTCCGCGCGGGGGAGCGGCTCCCGCGGCCCCCGCAGCCCCCGCAGCCCCCGCCGTTCCGCCGTTCCGTTGGACCGTGCGCAGAACGTGTGTGGAGTCAGTCTAGTGTGTGGGTAGTCCAAACACACAGTCCCGGACCACGGGGGCTCAGCGGGGGCACCGCGGCCTGTGCCTCCTAGGGGAAGTTTGCAAAAATCTTTTTTTTTGGTACAAGTAAAAATTCTTGTATTTTTTACAATTTTGAAGAGTTGTTTTAAATAGTTAAAAAAAATAGAACTATGTGTGTGTCACGAAGGAAAAGTTTGCAGAAGCGTTTTCTTCCAAGTAGTATTTAAAAAAAAAAATTTAAAGAATTTTTGTGGTCATATTTTTTTCCCCCCACCCCACTCTCCCGCACCGCGACGGCCGCCTGCCGCCTGCCGCTCGCCAACCCGGCTCCAACTCGGCCTCCGTCTAGGGCGGCACGCTGTCGACGACCCTCCCCGTCGACGCGGCCGCCGGGACGTGTCTGGCGGCGAAGACACGCGTGACGTCACCGGCTGACGCTAATGGCCTTATGGCATGTGTTGGCTCAGGGGGATGCGGTCGCCATGGAGACGGCGCGCCGTGACGCCACCGCCAGGGGCGGGCCGGGGCCGCCGAGGCCGTCTCCGGGGGGGGGGGGGGGGGGGGGGTCCGTGTCAGCATCGCTCGACACCGAGAAGTGCAGCGCATTCGCCGATTTATTTTTCTTTCTGAGAAACTCTCATCATCATCATGAGCCATTGCCGGGCCCTGCAAGGGGGAGAGAGAGAGAGAGAGAGAGAGAGAGAGAGAGAGAGAGAGAGAGAGAGAGAGAGAGGTGGCGACCCCGAGCGGGGGTAAGGGACGGAAGAAGTTCGTGCGGGAGGGAGGGAGAAAGGCTCTTTGATCTTCCGAGGCAAGTACGCGCGGCGCGCGAACGTGCGAGACATTACGGGATGTGGTTACAGGAGGAGCATAAGAGAGAGAGGGAGAGAGAGAGAGAGAGAGAGAGAGAGAGAGAGAGAGAGAGAGAGGGAGAGAGAGAGAGAGAGAGAGAGAGAGAGAGAGAGAGAGAGAGAGAGAGAGAGAGAGAGAGAGGAGAGGGAGAGGAGTGGAGGGGGTAGGGCCAGGACAAAAGCCGTCAAATTTGAGGTTGCGATCCACTCTGCGGGGGGCGGTCGGTCGTGACGCCGGGGGGGGGGACACCTCGTCGTCCCCAGGCCCCGGCGTCGGGCCATGAGGGTGGGGGGCGGAGCCCGACGGAGCTCCATTTCATGTCTTAGCGTCAAACTGAACTGGATGTTTCATTTTTTTTGGCTCTTTTTTTGTTATGTTTGATGTTTGTTTTGGTATTTGAAGTAAGAATGATGAGATAAACATTAATTTTTTTTAAGCTATAGGAATGAGAATGTAAATATTTATGTTTGAGAGTGTTAAAAAAAAAGAAAAATTAAAAATCACAGTGATGCAAAATGCTAAATTTCCCAGGACGTGCGGACCCTGAAAATAAAGTGTTGTGTGTGAAGCTGTCGGGACTTGGTCCCCGCGCGTGCTCGTGTGCGTTATCTCGGGTGCCGTCTGATCAATATTTACAGCGACGCTGTAAGAGGGTTCGGCCGTCCCTGCCGCTAAGTCCGGCCCGAGGAACAAACCCTCCCCCGAGTGCGTGCCGGCCGGCCCTAGCAGAGCGGCCCGGCCGAGCCGCTGCCGACCGCGGCCCATGGCCTTCCCGCCGCCGCCACCGTTCCAAATGGGACCTGACGTTTCCGTGACACTTAATCGAGGCCCGTTCCGAACTCCACTCCGTGGTTCAGGCCGCGGCTGCGGGCTGGGCTCGGCCTCTCTGGCCTCCCGCCCCCATGGCTCTGCCCATGGCTCTGCCCATGGCTCTGCCCATGGCTGTGCCCATGGCTGTGCCCATGGCTCCGCCGGCCATGCCTCTGTCCTGGGTCGATAACCTACCCGCCCCCCGCGCTGCGGCTGGACTCCTCAGCTGACTGCCCTGTATTGTGCACTGTTTACTGCCTTGCCGCGGGGGGGACTAAACTCTACACCCCGCAGTGTCAGTCCCGTTGACCTGCCAATAATCACAAAAATATAATAGAGAGAGAGAGAGAGAAAAGAAATACTTGTCCTGACGAATGTGTTGGCCGATTTCGTTCGACAAGCTCAGCGTACGTCTTGTACACGAGAACTGACCGCCAGGCTGGTTCTCGGCGACAGAACGCGCACCGCCTCCTTGCGACGAGATCGAACCACCAGATTCGCTGGGACGGCAGCGTTCTTTGCTGGCGGTGAGTGTGTGGCTCTATCGCGTCTACGGCTACCGGGGGGCCCTGCGTGTCGGTGTGGGTGTGTGAGCTCTACATGCAGTGCGTCCACTAAAATAACAAGTCTCGTGGCGCCGCCAAACAGATTCACGGTACGCCGATATTTTAATCGAGCGCGATATACCGTCTCCTTTCCTCCTTATCAGCACGGTGTCGTTATCAAGGGACCCGAATAAAATAAATAAATACATAAATTAGAACTCTTGTTAATGGATGGCAAAGTTGAAGGGGTTCGCTGTGCCGTATGCTTGGACCAGACTTTTCGGATCGCGTGGCGGAACACGAAATTATACAGTGAGGAGGATGAAGTAAAGGCAAAAACGAGATCGGGCGAGCTTACACTGTGAGAGTATCCACCACCACTCGGCGCGGAATTTTGAGAGTGAGCGTGAGATCGGCACAAATGAAACGACGTTAACAGTTAAGAGAGAGGGGCTTGTTCCGTGAAGCTGGTTTGGCAGGACCACAAGTGTTCCAGTTCCCTGCAGGGCAATGCCTGCACACGGAGAAAAACCACCAGCGCTCGCAACTTATTCCCAAACTCAGACAAAAAGTCGTGTTTTTTTGGTTATTAGAACTAAAAGTTTTTTGTGGTCACTAATTTTTTTAGTTGCGTCAGCAAAAGTGTCGTTGTGGTGGCAAAAAAATTCAGAATAGGCATAAATTAAGCCAGCAACGCAACCCTTTGTTGGATCTAGTAATATTATTCGTAACAAAAAAATAGTACACGACAAAAAATTAAGTTTTTGTAACGAAAAAAAATTACTGTTTGTCTGAAAGCGAAGTTCTTAGAAGGGTTTCCAGTCCAGAAAAAAAACCCATAATATTTCAGAAAATTTCACACATTTTCAGAAAATTTCTTGGGAACATTTCAGAGCTAGAAAGCCGACTTGAATGCGGCGCTGGCAGTTTTCTGGCGCGCAGTGCCCGCAGAGCCGCCTGCAGCAGTGCCAGCATTACCGGGTGCGGCCCGCGCGGCTGCCCGTGGTGTGCTGCCCTGGTTCTATCGCGTTGCTGTGGCGGCTGACGGTTGGCCATGGGTCTTCTTCGTCACCGGCAACAGAACGCACAGTGAGACAACTTTTCTGGAAAATTCGTACAACTTTCCCCGCGGGGGAACTCCCCATTTTTTTTCCTTTCTTTATTGCCTAGGGGTCTTTTGGCGAACACGTGTGTGTTTGTTTTTCGTCTACCTTGCCTTACTTCATTTACTAAATTTGTGAAAAAAAATAAACAATAAATAAACACGAGGAGGTATGCCGCATTATAGATTTTGACGATGTAGACTCGATCCTTCCGTAAGCCAAATCTCAGGGATGCTTTGGAAATCAGTCAGGATTTCTTCCAGGTATTTTCCAGAAAGGTTACATAACCAGTTACTACTACAGCACTTCTTCGTGGCACCTAAGAATGTTGAAAACATGGCTAATGTCTGGGCGTCATTGGGCTCAATCTCGTTTGATTATTTTTGCCCGAACGTAACAACGATCCTTTGCAGTCTATTCTTCGTTACCATTAGTTATGTTTTCACCGGTTCCTCTATGCCTATACCGTTCCACGTGTGACCTGAAAGTGAAGAGAATCAAAGCACATACAGAGAGCTACAGATGGCTGGAAGTGCGTTTGGACCGAGAGGCACTCTTCAACGGTGAACGTACGGTGCGATTTGCGAACCCAAAAGTTGTTTCCCAAACAACTTGGCGATGATGCGCGTTTCGGGCGTACCAAGAAAACTGAAGTTCGCAGGCGGCTGCGTCGGGCACATCTGCGCCTCGTCGGGGCCACGTGCAACCAATGAGAGCACACTTGTGGGGGAGGGGGGGAGGGGGGGGAGGGGAGGGGGAGGAGGGGAGGGGAGGTTCTGCGTGACCACACGGCTACCAACCCCACCACCACCACCACCAACAACAACAACACACATCACAGCGTGTAAGACGTTCAGGATCAATGTCCAGGGCGCGTGAGGCGATCTCTCATTGCCACTCCAAGGTTAACCAAGTCTCTGCCACACGTCTCCCCCCCCCCTCCTATCCTATCCCGCTTCTGCCTGGCACCCACGCACGGAATGGACCACCGGAAAGGGCGCTCCACTCCCCACCGGAGCTCTGGAAGTTTTTTTTTTTTTTTACGAAAGGTTAGGGTCCTCCTCCTCCTCCTCCCCCCTCCTCCTCCTCCTCCTCCTCCCCCCCCCTTCGGAAAGGGTTGGCTGCTCCGGCCCGGCCCCTCAGAGGATCCTGTTTTAAACCCCGCTTAAGGTCAGCTATAGCTGCGTGCTGCGCTCCCGGTCTGCGGCCGGAAAATATTTAGTGCCCCGGCGATATACCCGTGCTGCTCAGGCAACTTTAGGAGGGTCCGATCTCTCTCTCTCTCTCTCTCACTCACTCCCTCAATCCGTCTCTCTCACACGCACACACACCCAGCCCTGGCGGGGGTCAGACACGGACGAGGGGGGCCGCGGACGGGGTCAGGAGCGACACGGCACATCAGCGGCATCGACACTTTACCACGCGAGGCGGCGGCGATGCGGGACGCTAGTGAACGGCGCGGCGGGGACGGGAGGCGCGAGCTTTTGGGCCGGACTGTCCGCGCCCGGCACGGAGGCTCCGGACGACACTTGTCTCCTGTCTCTCTCCCTCGGTCGCTGTCTTTGTGGAGCACTCCACGCGTGCGACAGAGACAGCGGCGTTGGACTCCGTGGCGTTACTTAACTCCCGCCGGCTCTGACGGGGAGGTGCGCGGCGGCCGCGCGGCCGCTTGCCCTCACCTGGGTGAAGAGCTTGTTGTAGCCGGACGGGTGCTGGCTGAGCACGTTGCGCTGCACCATGCTGGGCCGCGGCCTCCTCGACGAGGAGGTGCCGGAGGCCGCCGCCGAGCCGGCCGCTTCCTCGCCGCGGCGGGGGCCCGAGGCCGCCGAGGCCGCAGCGGCGGTCGCTACCGGCGCCCGGCCCCCGTCCTCCCGCAGCCGGCCCCACTGGTGCCCCTCGTAGGGCTCATGGCCCCGCGGGCCCCACGGGGCACTCACAGTAGCGGGCTGCGGTCACCACGGGGGAGCATGCCGAGGCTCGTGCACGAGGCGCTGCAGTGCGTGCCGCTGGTCGCGGCCCGTCCGCCCGGCGTGGCGCGTGCCGCGGTGCCGTCCCCGCCAACCGCGCCCGAGTCGCGCCGCGGCTCCACTGGCGGCGACGCCCCTCCGCGCGCGCGGCCCCCCCGCGGCCCCCCCGCGGCCGCCACCGGCCCACTCTCCAGGCCCCTCCCCCCTCGGCCCTCCCCTGCCGGCGGCAGTGCGCGTGCGTTGGTCGATCGGGCCCCGCCAGCAGGCCGCCAGCAGCGGCCGGGCCGCCGTAGCCTGCCGTAGCCTGGCGTAGCCCGGCGTAGCCGAGGCCCGCCGTACCCGAGCCGAGCTCGCAAACACCGCCCCGTCCTTGTCGCACTCGATCCGCCAAAGGCGGCGGAGCGAGAGAAAAAGACAGTGGTCGGCCACGCCGCCGCCGCCGCCGCCAGACCCCCCGCTAGCGAGAGGGAGAGAGAGAGACAGATAGAGGGAGAGAGAGGGGAGAGAAGCAGCCAAGAAGGAGGTGGCGGACGAGGAAGGGGTTGGCCGGGAGAAAGAAAGAGAAGGGCTGATCACGGCCTTGCGCTGCGGCGTGCGTGCGGGTGTGTGTGTGAGTGCGTGTGTGTGTGTGTGTGTGTGTGTGTACGCTCTTGTCCGCAGTAATCATTCATTCCATCCGCAACCAGAACGTTAAGGCGGCGACACGGCGGCGGCGCCGTCGTGGAGGAAGTGGTGCTGCATGGGGGCGCCTGCGGGGCGGGCCGGCCCGCGCCGCACCCGTGCGTGCGCCCGGCGAGGCTGCCTACCCTGCAGGCGCTGGAGGGAGGGAGAGAGAGAGAGAGAGAGAGAGGTCCGAGTTCACGGCGTTCGCTGTGCTGGGGTCAGGCGGCGGCGTCGGGTCGCCGTACCGGGAACTGGCACCGGAGGGCCGCGCTGAGACAGCGGGGACCAGCTGGGACGTGGCGCCACCGTGAGAACCGACCCCGCCTGGCCTCCGGGCCCCTGGACCTCCAGGAAGCAATGAGCACGTCAATAGCCCGGCGCCTCCGCCGCCGCTGGCGGGGCGCCAGGGCGTCCCCGGGGCGCCGCGGGGCTGCGGGGCGCCGCCGGCCACTGCGGGAGTCAATGTCTCCTCTCTGGCCACCGGCGGCGGTCCATTGAAACGCCGCCGCCGGGGTGGATGGGGAGGTCAGCTCGGTTATGAGAAACTCAGCCGCCCAGTGCTGGAGTGGAGCGGCTGGAGCGGCTGGAGCCGCGGGGTGTCTGCGGCCTAGGGGGTTGTTAGTGGCGAGCCTCTGCGGGCTCGGAATTATTAATTTTATTAATATTGTTGTTATTGCTTTGGCGTTGCCGATGTACGGTACCTTGCGCCGATGGCCGAAGCTCTTGTAGTTCTCCCGGCGGGTGCCCTTGCGGAGGTGAGGTAGCTTCGCCTTGGACGCCATGTCGGCGACGGCTCATGAGCTACAGCCTCGGGGGGCCCGCGGCTTAACTCAGTCCAGATCCGGCCCGGATCAGCGCCACTCAGCTCTCAGATCACTGCGTCTCCGACGGGCTCTGGCACTCGGGCTTGGACCGGCCGCAGCAGCACGTCCACACGCATCTAGGGGCCGAGCGGTACAGTGTGACGAGCCAAACCCCGTGACTGGCGTGGCGCTGCTTACGGACCGCCCCTCCCCGTGTGTACCAGCGGCAGCGAGCTGCACACACCTGGGCTCGGCACTGCTGGGCACAGTTGGTTAACGCCCGCGTCCCGCGCGAAAACTTTATTTCTGTAGCTGAGGGTCCCTTCCGAGAGCGTCGCCTGGCGGGCAGTGCCCATAGTGTCAAAGGGTCGACAGCAAAATAACTCAGAATTGGTTTGAGACCTTCTGAAAACTATACGACCTTATCATGTTTACAGTGTGTGGTAGGTGTAGGTAGTGGATATCTGTCTCTCTCGCTCCCCCCTCCGCACCTGAGGCCGGTGGAGCTGGTGGAGTTGCTGCGCCGGTCGCGGGCGTGGTGGCGCTGCTCGTCCACGTGGTACCTCCCCATGCGGGGCGGCCGCCTCAGTGACCACCGCGACGAGAAGATGGAGGGGAGCATCATCGGCGACCCCCGGGGGCGGACCAGGCAGCCCCAGGACCCCGTCAGAGGCAGGGGCGACGCCGCACGGCAGGCCGTCGCCACATTTAGAGGCGCGGCGGCGGTGGCGGCGGCGGCGGCGGCGGCGGCGAGCCGAGGCGGTTCGGATCGGTTCTCGTCAACCGCCAACTCGGTTTTCACCACCCGGTCCGACCCGGTTTACCGAGCACGCCGCCAACGGACCCGCTGACGTACCGCCCCCGCGGGGGCCTGGGCCTGGGGCTCCTGACGCCCGCCGCACCCTCGGCTCACACTTCCGGTCCACACTTCCAGTCCACACCACTTCCGGTCGACACCCCCGCCGCAGTCCCGCGGCCGCTCCGGGGCCGACACGCACGCACGCACGCACGCGAGCACGGCACGCTCCGCGACACCGCACGGAGCCCCGACACCCGTGTCGTCCGCGGGGGCTCTGTGGCCGCCAACTGCCGCGGGCGGGCGGACGACGGCGCGGAGGTCCACGGCGGACGACGGCGGCCATGCCATGGCGGGGCGCCGCCCCCCGCGGAGCCGCGCACCCGCGGCCGGCCCCGTCCGTCCCTGTCGCACTCATGCGCCGCCTCATGCCGGAGCGACAGAGAGGTCCGAGTTGACAGCGTTCGGAACCGCCCCGAAGGGCAGCAGTTGCAGTGGCGGCGGCAGCGGTACAAGCTGCTAAAAATACGAGTGTGGCGGAACGACGTCGCGGCGGACCGGGGCTGGCCGCGGCGGACTCGCCGGCTCCGACAGAGCGCGCCCGCGCCGCGCCCGAGACGCACCGCACCACCCGTCTCACTCTAAAAACCGTAAAATCGGCCTCGTCCTCTGCCTATGGTCCAAACGCACTACCGCAGCCATCTCGCTCTCTCCGCGTCACCCAGGACGCGCAGACAACAACAACAACAACAACAACAACAACAACAACAACAACAAGGAGCACGTGACGGGAATGTGGTCCGTTACCTGATGCACCAGCCGAGAAGAGCTCATGAGCGCCCCAACAGCCGGGCTGCGGGGCCCAGCGCTGCGCTCGCCTGCGAACACAGACAGACAATCGGGACTCAGTGATAATGTTCATTATTCTATGAATAAAAAAAAATAAAATAAAATAAAAACAACACACGAGGGGAGGAGCCGCGTGCGTGTCTGCCGAGGTACTTCCCCCCGGCGATACTCCGCGCCTCGCGGCCGCTATACCCCCGCCGGCGGCCGCCGGGGCGGGACCTCGCGCACGGAGTACGGCCGGCGGTAGGTGGCGCCGCCTGGCGGCGGCGGCCCGCACCGCGGACCCCGCTCACCCGACATGATCCACCACTGCCGCTACCGCCGCTGCCGCACCGGGCCAACGCGGCGTAAGTGCGTGATGCGTGTTGTTGTCGTTTCCTTTAAATGTCAGAGATGGACAAGGAGGCGGCGGCCGGCGAGGTGAGAACAGGCCGCGCCCGCGAGCCCGCTCGTGACCGGCGGTGAGTATCGCCGAGCCCCAGCGGCCGCGGCCGTACCCCGCGCCCGAAAGTTTTGCACGCGTAAAATCCAGCATTAAAAAGATGTAATATTAAAAAAATAAAATGAAAAAAAAATGCAAAATTAATCAGTGCCAGAGATTATAATTTGCGAGCGCTGCGGTAAGCACTACTGACACTGTTGCGGTGGGGGTTGTCAGCGTTTGGCAGCGTTGGCAGCGTTGGCAGCGCTGGCGGCGTTGGCAGCGGCGGCGGCAGCAGGTGGTACCACTCGATTTTGTAGAAATGACACACTCTGGTGGTCGGGAGGCGTCAGACACATCAGCGCCCGATCGTCACGTAATCACGAGGCTCGATACTATCGAAGCCGGCACATCGGAAGAGTAATCGACCCTCCACTCGAGGAATCGAATCTACGGCGGTAATTTGTAAGGAGGGGAGTAAGATCACAACAACAACAACAACAACAGCAACAAAACTGATGACAACTAGATAAAATCTCGTGACGTGCTTTGCCGGCCTCAGGCCGCTAGTGATCGTGCAAAAAAAAAGAAGAAAACTGTAAAAATAGAATTGGTTACGAAATCAAATACACGAGCTGCAGTAAGGAGGAAAAAGGAGAGGGGAAGGGAGAGGGGTGGTGGCTGCTATCCCTCTGTACTCGACTACCGCACGTGCCCGTCGCGGGAGAGAGAGAGAGAGCGAGCGAGAGAGAAAGAGGGGGGGGGGGGGGCAGACAGAGCGAAAGGGAGGAGGGAAGGGGGTGAGGGATGTGTCACACGTGCCACTGACTGCGGGGACGAGGAAAATCGGGTGCACGGCGTTGCCGTTGATGGCTTTCCTATCTTAGACTCGACGCGTACATTTAAGCCGGCTTCCCCTCCCCGCCCCCTCCCGTTCACAGCCCTGCTGCTGCTGATGCGCCCACAGAATACTAACCCAGAATGCCCCGCGCCACCACCGCCACCGCACGCGACAGCCCGCGTTGTAAAATTGCCTCCTCCTCCCTTAAAAAAAAGTCGTCCCGTTTCGTGTTTATTATGTTTTTTTTTTCACGATAAATTCTCAGCTGGAACCGCCCCCCTGTTTCTCTCCGACCGCACCAATAAAAACGTTGCCGGCGTCTTACCACCGCGGAACGCTGCAGCGGCGGCGGCAGCTGAGGCAGCTGCGGCAGCGGCGGTCAGCTGCCGTGGCGGCCTTCACGTACGAGACTGTCCGATGCAGATAATGTGCTTGCGGTCGGTCTTTCGCGCGAAATGCATTGTTTGTCGGCCACGGTCGCCGCGGGTCGGGCCCGCGCGCGCATTTGACTGCGGTGGTGCGAGAGAGACGACCGCGCGCGGGGTGCCGAGCGTCTCTGTCGCACTCTGGGTAACATCCGGCAGCCAGCCGGCCCCATCTAACTCCCACCTGCGCAACCCACAAATGGCTTTCCAACGACATAATCGCGACAGCGGCCTTGAAATTGGGGTAACTAACTGGTCCCGAAAAAATCGACAAAGTTTCTAAAAGTTTCACAAATTTTCCGAAAATTTCAGATTTTTTTTCTATGAATTTCAGGACTAAAAACTTACAGACGAAGACGGTGTCTGTGAACAGTAGGCGGCGGGGCCCAGGGGAAGGGCCGGCAGGGGGTCGCCCCCATTTATATATATAGAACTTTTATGCAGCGTACACGCAATACCAGCGCGACGCGCTTTATTTTTTCTCTCTGTCTCTCCCTTGTCCGCCAGATCCGTCCCCCTCCTCCCTCTCTCTCTCTCTCTCCCGACGGCGGCAGGGGTCGTCGCAGTGCTGCTCTGCGACGGGGGTCCGGCATCACCCCCCTCTCTCTCTCTCTCTCTCTCTCTCTCTCTCTCTCTCTCTATCCTCGCGAAGCACAACGGAAACATAACTCTTCCGTTGCGTAACAACTTTGTTGCACAGATGGTTTGTAATGCGTGCGTGTGTATGCACAAAGGGAAAATAAGTGTGGGGACCCGTACAGGATTTAAATATGATTTCTTTACTGGTGCTTGGGGACCGTCCACAAACCTCGTCACATTTTTTTCCGCAGCGCTCTGTCTGTGTCGCACGCATGCGGCGTGCAACGGGTGTGGGAGCGAGACAGCTGCAGCTCAGCTGCACCTAGCGGACGGCGGTGGCGGTGGTGTCTGGCTGCCGCCCAGGAGGTGGATACCGCCCTGGACTTGCCGATCACTCTAGGCACGCGGAGGGCCGGGAGGGAGGGAGGGAGGGGGGGGGGAGGAGGGAGGGGAGGGAGGGAGGGGGGGGGGAGGGAGGGAGAGGATGGGCGGAGGGCGGTCGAATGGGGTCAGCGGCAACAAACATTCCCGTGCGTACGGAGAGCGCGCACGCTGCTCATTCACGCGCATTCTGTTTTTGGCAGCCGGCACCGCGGGTGCGAGAGAGACGGAGAGGGTGCGTCGCGCGAGCGGCCCTTGCGTGCGAGAGAGAGAGAGAGAGAGACAGAGGGGGCCGCGTGCGCACGCATAGCACGGCGGGTTGGCGCCGCGCCGGCCGCGCGCCCGCCCGTGCCCCTGCATACTGCCGCCGGCACCGCCCGAAAGACAAAGCAGTATGAGAAATCCGGACGGAATATATCCGATCCACCTGATTAAAGGGAAGAAAATGATTTTTTTTAAAAGTGCAATGATTCGCGGGGTGCACTACATAACATGTAAGGTCCCAACCCGTGTGAGTTGAGCCCGCACAGCCCTTCGACTGGTCAACACGCGACGGCATCGCTGTCAGCCGAAATTCACCCCCCCCCCCACCTCTCTCTCTTCTGCTGCTGACCTCAGCCCCTCCCTTCACACACACACACACACAAACGCTTTTTCTGTTTTTATCGACACGGTGCCGCCGCTGCCGCCGCTTTGGCGTCCTCAGATGTCACGGTACGACTATTTACTGTACAGCCTGCCGGTCTATGGGAGGCTCGTCTAGGGAGGCCCTACAGGCCGGCTAGACCTAGAGGCTAGACCTAGAGGCCCGGCTGAGGGCCCGGCCGAGTCTGGCAGACCGGCCCGGCGGCGCCACACAGAGGCCCTCTCCCTGCGATGCGCGCCGGCGATTCCACCAACTGCCCGCGATGCGTATGAATGGCAAAAGGGGGGCGCTGACACACACACACACACACACACACACACACTCACACACGGCCGTGCCTTACGGGCCCGGATGCGACTATAAGTCTCCTAGCGGGCCGCCTGCCCCCCCCCCCCCCCCCCCCCCCCCCCGCGCTCAGAAATTGCGTAAAGTTGGTGTTTGAATGCGTGAAACTCTCCCGCGTGCTCAGCACTATGGGGCTTCCCTGCGGGGGGGGGGGGGGGAGGAGTTGTTTACCCCCTTCTCTTCTGTCCTGCCCCCCCACCCCCATAAATCGTAGTTTCGTACTATTTCTGTTCCACTCTTACGCTTGCGCCCGGCGGCGGCGGCGGCGGCGACGGCGACGCGACGAGAGAGAGAGAGAGAGAGAGAGAGAGAGAGAGAGAGAGAGAGAGAGAGAGGGAAAGGGGAGGGGGGATGGGGTCACGGTTACCTAATTGCCCCATGAGGATGCGCCAAGAGAGAGAGAGAGAGAAAGAGAGAGGGGAGGGGGAGATATAGTGTGTGAGAAAGATGGCGGAGAAAGTGTGTTTGGCTGACCAGGCTGACCCCCCCCCCCCCCCCCCCCGCTCGCTAAGTGGCCGCCGCTGCCGCTGACACCGAGATACCGCTTAGGATCACCTCAAAACAACTCTTCCATTCGTGTCACGGCAAAAAAAGGGTTTTCGCACCGTAAAATAAAAAAACAGTAATAAAAGTTACGGTGATATCCCGAATATACAGAATCCCCCCTTTTCTCAATTTTTTTTTATTTTTGGAAATTTTTAAAACCCGCTTTTTTTTTTGGAGAATTAGAACGGATTTGGCAGGCGCACGGCGGCAGCTGATGCACGCGGCCGGAAGCGGTGGGAGCCGGGCGGGCGGCGGCCGGCCGGACATATCGGGCGGGAGGATGAGAAATGTGTCCGCGCCGAGCGTCGCGCCGCTCCTCCCAGCGCCGCCGCCGCCGCCGCCGACCCCTTTACGCCTTGCGGCCCGCTTGGCTGCCGGCCAACAGCACTAGCGCACCCGCCTCTACGCATTCTTACGACTGCATGTATATATATTTATATATTTATTTTTATTTTTTCAGAATTAAAAAAAAATCACTCACATCCTCAAAATGTTTTTGACGCAAACACTACGTTTTTAATTTTTTTTTAAACCGGAAGTGGACAACCTTTTTAATGATGCTAATTACTTTTCGAACAGTATATTACATACGTCACTTATTTCAAGTGTTTGCTGGTAATGAGCGGCGCTACTCGGTTGTCACCCCTCCCCCCCCCCCCTCCCCGCCCACCGGATGCCTGCAGGGGCCGCACGGGCCTCGCGCTCGGCAGGAGAGCTCGGCGGGCTGCCTACCCGGTGGTGGTAAGGCGCTCCCCGTGTCCCGCGCCCCGGTCCCGACGCACCAACCTCCCGCCGCCGCCCCGCCGCCGCCCCGCCCAGCCGTTCCACGGCCCTTGTCCTTGTCCTTGTAGTACCATAGGCGCCTGGGACCCTTCGGGTCGCAGGCAAGGGTAGCCGGCGGGCCGCCTGCCCGGTTGTACATTCGCTATTACACAATTAATCGCCATTCTTTGCGACAAATCTAATTTAACATTTGACGCCGCACGAACATCCTTATGTAGCTTGCGGATATCTCTACTTCTCTGAGCTTTATGCTGCCAAAACTTTCCGACGACAGGGAAACGGTGACAAAAAATATAAATCACGCGTTGATATCGTAAGGGGGAGGCGGATAGTGTTTTTCCGGGGGCGTTTGTCCCGCCATTGATGCATCGGCTCTCGGAAGTAAAGTCTTACAAACGGGCGACCGCTGCTGCCGCTGCTGCCACCCTGCGTCTGATTCAAAGGGAACCTTCGGAACTTGTAATCCGCCGCAGCGAACCCGAAGCACGGTCCGCCTCGACGGTGGCTCCCCCCCGCGGGAATACTGCACACTCACACACGATCACACACACATGCACACACACACACACATGATAACGTGACAGAGAGGAGCCTACAGCTCAGAGCGGCATTGGCAGGCTAATAAAGATGTGCCCCCCGAAAGGACCTCAAGTTCCGTTTTCCACCACGTCCTCGCACGCCTCAATTTTCGTTTCCGACTCGTGTGCGTTCAGAGGTCTAAATCTGCTGCTAAACTAAACCACACTGATACAAGTCACTAGAAAGCATTTAAAAAAAAAATACGTACTTTTAAGCAGTGGTTATTTACAGGGAAGCGTTCATAAGAAGTGCGGTTGCACACTTGTTGACGCGACTAGGCTACATTTAGTTAGTTTGAGGTCTTAACTCGTGTCTCTTACTTGCAGTTTGCGGCACAAGATGATCCGTTTGGTGATCACGCGCTCAACCGATTGTGAGCCACCCTGGAACAGAGAGAGAGAGAGAGCGGTCAGTGTCAAACGAAAAAACAAACAAAAACAAACAACAAAATGGTCCAAAAAAATATTTTGCCATATCTGGGAAAACTTTACGGACATTATTTGAAAACGCTGACAAATTCGTGGGGAAAATTTCCAAGAGAATTGGCCACAGTGTAAAACATTGCAGGCATCGCATGTAGCAGCAGGGCTGGTCGAGGGAACGGTACGCAGGAGGTATAAAACGTGTCCCTCGTTTCTGCAGCCGGCTCTGCATGTGCTGCTCCTGGAGGCTCCACGGTCCCTGGAGGCTCCAGTACCGCCGCTGGAGCCTCGGAGAGCCCGCGAGGTGTTGTAAAAGCCCAAACACGACGTGCTGCACCCCGATCGCCGGATTGCTTTACAGCGGCGTGTGCAGTTACACCGAGTGTTACCGCCGGCCCCGCTGCTCCGTTCACATCCACGAGAAACCTTCACAACTTTGAATCCGAAACGCGCCTGCTGATGCGCACACATGTCCCCGAACAATTTCGCGGAACGGATTCTAAACTTCGATTTTTGTTCTTACCGCAGCATTGCTAACAAATCGTTTCAGGTAGTTCCAGAAGCGATAAAATTTTGTTTGAAGCGACTAAAAAACTAGTTAATTCGACTAAATTTATTTTTTTAAAATTTGATCAAAGTTAACCGATTTTAACAAAAATTGACTACTCTTTTTGGGCGAGCCCCTTAAATTTACGATTAATTTGTTCAAATCCGAATTTATTTTGGCGGGAACGAATTTTTTTCAAGCACTTCCGCGCGTTCAGAATAGCCGCGAGCCGCGCGCGCGGTGGTAAAATGAATCAATGGGCCAGGCGAATGAATCATGCGCCCGGCCGATGGATGAATGAGAGAGAATATGCAGACGGGCGGGAGGGGCACTGGCCTTATGGCCGGCTCATGGCACGGCCCTCATGGCACGGCCCTCATGGCATGTAGGCCCAAGGGGCGTAGGAGAACCGGTTCGGCTAGTCCGTGCATTTGCACTCATGGCCGCCGCCGCGTGGCATGGGCCCATGGGCCCCATGGCACCGAGAGAACAAAAGGGCCCCGCGGCCGGCCGGCCGGCCCGGGCCGAGGCGACATCGAAAGCTAAATCCGTGAACGCAGTGTTGGCTCTGACACGTTGTAATCTAACGTGCCTTTGTGCGGGCGGCGGGGCAGCGCCGTGCCGATGCAGAGGTGGTACAGCGGGGGGGCCTAAGAGGGGCCCCCATTGCACTCCCGCTGCACGCCGCTGCAGCCCCGGCCGAACCGCCGCCCGGAAACTAGACCGCGACAAATTAAAAGACGAGTCTTGGCGGAAAAAAAAGGAAAAGAAAAAAAAATCCGAGATGCGGAATAAGGACGGAGAAAGTAAGCAAGACATGATGAAAGGGGCGGTCCAGACAGTAGTGAATATGGAGTGTAAATAAAAATATGCGCGTACTTTTTTTCGAACGGAGCCGCATCTCTCTCTCTCTCTCTCTCGTTCATCCTCACGCACTCACGTGTATTCACGACACGCACACACACACACACACACACACATACGCGCTCACGCACGAGGCGTGTATGACATGGGGCGATAAGTGCTGCGTTCAGTTGCCCCGCCATCCCATCAGCCATGCATGTAGCCGCGCGAGGTATGGCCGAATTCGTGAGCTGAGGGGGAAGTGGGGCGCGGCGGCGGCGGCGTGGAGGAGAGAGAGAGAGAGAGAGAGAGAGAGAGAGAGAGAGAGGGAGAGAGGAGGGAAGGAAGAATGTGAGTGACGCAACGCGCAATGAGTGGCCATGCTGCGCCCGGGGCCTGGCAGGCGCCGCTGCTGCCGCCGCCGCCGCTGCGCCGTGCTCTCGGACCTCTCTCTCGCTCTCTGACGGAGCACCGCACGAGTGCGACAGGGACGGAGAGCGGCGTGTGTTCCGGAAGCGGCCGGAGGCAGGGCCTCGGCGTGCTCCGGGGCCGGCCGCGCGGCAATCGGCCACCGCTGATCTTCTTATTGGTATGATTGAACAGCCTCCCACAAAAGTAAACGGCCACCACGCGGGGCGTGGCGGCGGCGCGGCGCGGCGCACAGAGGGAATCGCCTCGCCGGCCGTGCACGGAACCACGGACGAGTAATTGCTTGATTTTCGTATTAATTTTTCTCTAAAATAAATCGCTTTTTGGTAACGTTTTAAAAAAAATAATTACTCCGTCGAAATTTGTAAATAATTATCGCGACCTCGAAATCGCTTCCGCAAGGCACCTGCTGTGATTCTGTTTGCGCAGCATTGATGTAGTTTCTGCGGGGGGTGGTGGTGGTGGTGGTCGGGGACCGTTGAGGGTAGCCTCCTCCTCTTCTCTCCCCACCTCTCTCCCTCCCTCCCTCCCTCCCTCCCTCCCTCCCTCCCTGTGCTATCCGTTAATGAGGTCTCATTAAAAAAGGGAAAGACACCGCCACCAGCGCCGCCCGCGCTATGGACCTGCCACATTATGCAAACACAACAACGCTCGCACAGAGGGCCGCACTGTCTTACGCCGACGTGCCGTTTGTCAAAAAAAAAAAAAAAAATTAAAAAATGCGCCTAGGACACTCACGCCGCCACGCACCCTCGCGCCTATTCCCACAGCAGCAGCAGCAGCAGAACAGTATAGCAGGCCAGCAGGAGTCAGGGGCAGTGTAGTGCAGCAGGAGGCTCTTCTGGTGGAGCAGGGGGCTTGTCATGCTTGTTCTGCTTGTGCTGCTTGTGCTGCTTGCGCGCACAAAAATTGCACGGCCCACCGCGTGTATAGGCCCCGCGCGGGGAGCTCTGATGAAGATAGGACAGCGATCACTTGCCTTGTCTTGTCGGAGGGAGGGGTGCATGGCAAGGGCCGGTCCTGTTTGTCATCACAAAGTTAAAATAACACGCACGCAAAAATAAAATAAATGATTCCTACTTTTTTTTTAAATCGCAATTTTTCAGATAGCAAGAAGAAACGCTGGGCTCCGCGGAAAGAAGACCGTATCCCATTTCATATGCATTTAAATATGCCCCTTCGCAAAGGTATCTAGACACACAAACATACGTGCGTACGTACTAACTCATGCCCTTCTTCACACACACACACACACACACACACACAGACGTGCACCGCTCGGTGTCTAGCTCTTACACTCCCAACCGTAAAGCCGTCAGAAGCTTTGGCGGTGTGGCGGCCTCAAAACTACTTCCACCACTTACTACGCGTGGGCACGCAATGAGAGACTTTTTTTTTTCTGAGCGTGTGCGTGTGTGTGTGTGTGTGTGTGTGTGAGCGCACCTCACCAAAAACGAGTTGCTTGCGCGCGCCCGGCGCTTTCCTAATTTGTGGAGAATGAGCATATATATCTATTGTAATGCCGCCGCTGTGCGATAGTGGGTGCGGACGGGCGCACGCACGCACGCACGCACGCACGCACGCACGCCACGGTCCGCAGGCACGGGTGCAGACCGTGCACCGCCGGCGGCGCACTGTTCGTTACGCTGCTCTCCGGGAGGCATCCTCCCCAACACCGCACTCGGCCTTTTCCTTCATTTGTGTATTTTTTTTATTTCATTTCCCTCCGCGGCGCCACGCACACCTGAGCGGGCGGCGCCTCCGGCCGGTGCCTGCCGGGCAGGCAGCCACGCCTGCTCACGCGCACGCGTGCCGCGCGGGCTTGCCTACGCACTCGCGGGGGGCCGGCCCAGCCGCGCGCGCGCCGCCGCGTCGGAGTGACGAAATTTCCCGTCATGCATTTGGAACGTGAGAGCGGCAGCGGGCTGCGGGACACGGATATGCAATGCAATGCAATGCAATGCAAGCGATAGCCATCGCCCCGCCGCCCAGCGCATCTGAGATGGGGTGTCAGAGGACCCTCAGGGACTCCTGTCACCTCATGGGGATCCCATAGGGACCTCGTGAGGGACTTACGCGGGCCATGGGGATGCTGCCGGTAGCCTACAGCGTCAAAGTCCCATCCAACGCCCCTCTTCTTTGTCGCCAGACCAACCAGTAACAATGTCCCAATATCGTAAAATAGCGAAGGCGGCTGCTTGCGGGTCTCTCATTCAGAAACTCCTGACCCCGATCGTGTCGGATCGTTCATGAGCCGCTGCCCGGGCGCCGTGCGGGTCCCGTGTGGGCCCCGGGGGCTCGGCCCGCTGCCGCTCTAATCCTGCATACGCCACGCCGCGCCTCGCCGATGCAGGCCTAGGCGAGAGCCGGGCTAGAGCCGCGCTAGGGGCCGCGCTAGAGGGGGCCGGCCGTTGACCCGCGGTAAATATAAACGGCATGCGAGTTGCGTGCATTTCATCGAGGCCCCGAGCGCGCAGCAACGTGCGACGGTGCGGTGGTAACGCGTCTGCCGCGCTGCATGCGGCGCCCCGTGCCGCCTCTCTACGGTGCCTCTATCCCGGTCTCTCGAACCCTACCTCTCTAGCGTGGTCTCTCAAACCCGACCTCTCTAGCGCGGTCTTCCTAACTCGACCTCTCTAACTCGGACTCTCAACCCCAGCCTCTCTAGACCTGTCTCTCAAACTCGACCTCTCTAGCACGGCCTCTTCAACGCGACCTCTCGGCGCTCGCCTCCCTCTCTATTCCACGCGACTCCCTGGGGGCCTCTCTAAGAGCTCCGCCCCGCCAACGCCGACGCACGCATAGTGCAGCAGGCCCGCAAGTTCTATTTTCAAAGCTCACTGCGGCGACAACAACGGCGTCGTCAAATTGGGCGCGTTGTCCGCGGCGCGCGCGCCGCCCAGGCGGCCCAGGCGGCGACGGCAGAGGCGGGACCGGCGCGGGGGGGGGGGGGGGGGGGGAGCGGCGGCCGAGGCCCGGCCGGAAGTACAGTATCCCAGCACACAAGTCCATTCAGATAACCATTTCCCGCTGTCCGAATTTCGTTAAATTTCATGTCTGACTGAAGCTGTCCGAGGGGGTAAATGGGTTACCGTGCCAATGCTAGCGCGGTGATGATCTGCTTTCCTCGTCATACTCAATCACCGTGCGACGTCCAGAGAGAGAGAGAGAGAGAGAGAGAGAAATGAGTGCACGTGCACGCGAGGTCGTCGCGGCGGGCACGTCAGCGTTAGAATTAGAACATGACTTGATCTGGTATTGCAGAGGCGTGTCGGAGTGGTGGGGGGACCGGTCCAGACGGAAGGCGGAGATGAGAGAGGGAGAGAGAAAGAGGGCAGAGGAGGCGCGGCAAAGGGGAAAGAAAGAGGATGGGAGCGAGAGAGAGAGAGAGAGGGAGAGAGAGATCTCTTTGCATGCCAAGTATGCAGCTATCTAACCGCAACAGCTGTTCGTGAGCCGTGGGGCGGGGCAAGGGGGGGGGCGGCAGGGAAGGGCGAGGGAAGGGCGAAAAGGGCGTAGGACGCCAAGGAGGTGGGCCTTCTACACAGCGAGAGGTCTTCATGTTTCACCTCTCTCTCTCTCTCTCTCTCTCTCTATTTCTTCCTCGCGCAGCCGAGTCGACTGATGAATTTTTATCCAGAGCCGCGAAAAAAATATCCCGAAGTGTTCAGCACGCTCAATGGGAGTTAGGGTGGGTGCTCTACAATATTCATTGATTCATTGAGAGTGGGTTTTCGGCTCTGACTTGGGTGTTCCCGCAGCTCAGCTGTTCTCGACGTGTGTGTGTGTGTGTGTGTGTGAAGGCCAGCTTTGGCCCGGGCCATGCAGCAGAGCAGATTAGATTCCAACACCTTCGGACCATTTTACCGCTATTCATTTGGGCCCGAAATTGCTCGCACGCCGCGCCCGAGAGAGGTCGCTTTCGATTGACGAGCCGGACAGGCACCCCTCCGGGAAGAGCCAGAGCGAGAGAGAAAGAGAGAGAGAGAGAGAGAGAGAGAGAGAGAGAGAGAGAGGTGGGAGCGGGAAATAGGCGATAAACCGGCGCGTTTTACCGGTCTATTTATTTCCAGCGGGAGCGCGCGTCGGCCCCCGCGTGTGTACGTGAGCAAGACACAGCAGCTCTGGAGACGTACGTGTGTGCGAGAGAGAGAGAGAGATAGAAGGTAGAGAGAGAGAGAGATATGTGTATGGAGAGTGAGAGAGAGAGAGGGGATATAATGGGGGGCATCAAATTGTTTTCTCACCAACTACTAGAGTGACTCGGCCTGGAGGCGGCGGCGCGGCCCGCCGGAGGTAACCACATACTTTCGGTAAACCGGATAAAGTAAAAGAGCGCGGTCCGCGGTGTGTTGCGGTGAGCCGCAGACCTGACGCGGCCCGAGATGGGGTCGTCAAGAAACGACGCGCGGACCAGTCTTATTTCGTCAACAAAAATTCACATGCAGCCGTAGAGTTTTTTTTCTCTCTTTTCCATTTTCATCTCACACCCTAGAAAAATGAATTATTGATTTTGACTGATACTCGGTGTTGCCAGGTAAAATTTTCTTGACTTGGGCAAAAATTTACGCGAGGAAATCAAGTAAATGCAAATTGAGACTAGAATCAAGAATCTGTATTTTTCTGGGCGCAGCAGGGCACCGGTCGACTGTCTTGCAGTCTTGGCGGAGACTCGCTCCTAAACCGTGCTCCGTGCCCGCACTGCCGGACTCTCTATCTCTATCCCCTCTCTACACGTATATATATATGTATATAATCTCCGGATCAGGCGCCCGGCTGCGCGGCTCCGTTGCTGCCCGCCGTTGGCACCACTGCGCACTGCCCGGCGCGAGGCCTGCGCAGTACGCACCGCCTTCAGCTACAACTAGATCGGTTCTGCGTGTATCTACAAATTATGCCCTCCCCCCCCCCGCTCTGCCCCGCCCCCCTTGGCCCCCTGCTCCCCCCCCCCCCCACGGACAACACTTTTGTTTATGGAGGGATTGCAGGCCCGAGGCTGCCTGTTGGCCGCCCTAGCACGCGGCCGGCCGCACAGCTTGAAGGCTTACGTGCGGCGTGGGGCGGCGCGGCGGCGGCGGCAGCGGCGGCGGCCATCCGGACCAGATTTGGACCGGGAACGGGCGGCCGGGCGGCCGGGCGGGGCCGGGGCATGTCCGTATCAGCGCGGACAACAAGACCGTTCCCAAGGGGTGATGAACCGAAACACGCCGCACCTGACCGCTTTTATATCAGTTCTCCGCCACGAAGCAGTACCCCCCAAATGGAAAACGTTTCTTTGCAAAACTCGGGCAGATTTTTTTTTCTAGATGTGGGTTTTTACCGCTGCGTCCACGGATGACGAAGAGATGGAAAAGGGCTCGTCCTTTGAGCTTCCGTGTCTCCCCATCTCTCTCTCTCTTGCTGCCCTAACCTCTTTTCGTACGGCAGGGCGGGCCGCAGGGCACATTCCCGCCGCAGATTGTTCAGATCGGATCTCTAGTTGCCTTCTCTCGGCTTTCTCTCGGTGGCGCCGCTGCACGAACATTCGGCTGCACTCTACACAACAACAACAACAACGTTCGTGTGCCCGATTTGACGCCGTTGAGTAATTCCCCATTTCCACGCGCGCTCCATTTCAGATGTTTAAAATGTTTGATTTCAAACGCGTGTCGTTTCCCGCCGCGGGGCGGTCAGTGACCTCCCCCGGAACGCAGCGGGCGCTGCTCCTTGCGCGCCCGCCGCGGCGGCTCCTATATGCAACTATTTCAAAACAGGACGCAAACGTCTCGTATATCTCCGATTCACCACACACACACAGACACACTGGCCGACACTAGCGCGTCACGGCGTGGCGGCACGGCCCTGTAGCTCTGGCTGCTGGAGAGACGCCGCCCGCGTGTCTTGGTACCGTGCTGTTGGGATTTACGGACGCTGCGGTGCCCAATGAGATTCATGATATTGTTCGCCGCCCGCGGCCAGGCAAACGGGGGGGGGGGGGGGGGGGGGCAAAGTAATTTGGTGTAAAAGTCGTACGTACGAGCAGCTGCTTGGCAGCGTGCGTGTGTGTGTGTGTGTGTGTGTGTGTGTGCAGATTGCCGAGCCCACCGTACCCACAGAATCGCACCTGTCGAATAAACCACACTGTTTGATACCTTTGGCCCGACAAATCGCGCCGATTCGGGGCGAAACCATCGAAGTAGTCCTACACTGCGGCAAAAACCTAACATTGCACAACAAGTTGTGCGTGTTTTTTTAAAGTTTTTTTTTCCAAAGTCTCAGTCGGTGGTGCTTTTACCAAGGCGGGACGACGGTCTGTGCGTGGGCGAGCCTGTATGGCGCCGGCCCACCTAGAAGAATTTTGCTATACGTTCCATCGAAAACATTTCCTCTTGCCTCCCGATAGGACGTCCGTTCGGACCGTCTCTTTCTTCCTCCTCTGTCTGTCTGTCTCTCTCCTTTTCGCTGGGTTCTGACCATGTCCCGACACACACACACACACACACACACGCGCACGCAGCGTGCCGCCCACACCCTACCTTCCATGCCCGCCTGTCCCGCTGGCGCTAAGGCCTGTTTGACTGTAATAACCCGGGCCCATCGCAACGGCCACCTACCGCGTCAAACGAAATGCGTGCCGTGCGTGTGTGTGTGTGTGCGTGAGCTTGTGTGTGTGCTGTGTGTGTGTGTGTGTGTGTGTTTGCTGGAGTCCGATAGCGAAGGTGCTCGCCCGCCTTTTCTGTATTTTATTCGCCTGAGCGGCGCCAAACTCGCTACGGCATCGGCCATCACCCAGAGTTTTGTTTCGGTCCGGCGACATCCGGGCGGACGGGAAAAAAATGCCTTGATTCTCTCTAATCCTCGTCATGCGACTGCTTTTTTTTTAGAATAGAATACTTGGATATACGAAATCGTGTAAAATACAGCTCAACTGTAGTTTCTTGGTGTAGTGCGCACTGGAGATTCTCTCTCCCACGCCTCACCGTGTCGCATCGCACATTCCACGCCCCCAGGAGATCCGGGAGCGGCGGCGGGGCGGCGGCGGCGAAGCGGTACTCGACGAAAACTGGCCGCATGCGCGCGATCATGTGAGTCAACGGGGTGGCCGCCGCTCATTTTAATACGAACCGGTTCCGGAATCGAGCTACTTAAGAGCAGAAGTGTGTCTAGCAGCCCGGCTGGCCGCGGCGATTGGGCCGCACTAGGACATGTTGGCAGCGGCCGTCGCATATCCAAGGCCCCGGCAGCCCCGGCCGCACGGAGCGGCTGCGGCGGCTGCGGCGCCGGGCGCATCGCCCCGCCGCTGCATCGGTATCGTTTTATAGCCTGGAACGTTTCAACTTTGTGGTCCTCTGAGTGTTCGCCTTGCCCGGCTGTTTTCGGATGGAGATTTCGGGGAGATCTCGTCGCCGTCGCCGCAGCAGCAGCAGCGGCAGCGGGAAACGCAAACGAAGGGACGCGCGACTCGCGACAAGAACGTCAGGAGTGATCATGGATGCAGCGGTCGGCATGCGGTCCCGTCGGACGCCATCGGATGCCACTCACGGTGGTCAATTATTTTCTATTTCAGTAATGCCAGCCAGTATCAACACAAAAAAAATTAACAAAAAAAAATTATGTTTGGAAATAATAAAGGATGCTATTTATAAAATCAGTAATCTGTTTTCCACCTGCCACTGACATTCAAGCTCACGCACATGGGTACAGTCTAGCCTCCTGTTTAATCCAGAGCGAGTCATGCCGAAGGCCACAAGTAAAATAAATTAATAAAAAAAAGGCAACGACAAAACGCATTTGGACAAACAACAAACAGATTAATTATTTTCACCTCCTCGGCCGGCCGGGCCGGCGCTCTTATAGCGGACTCCGCGACGCGGCCGTCCCGTCGAAAAAGTTGGCAGCGGCTGAGAAAGCACCGGTGATGGTATCGCAGTTCATGCGTCCTCTGCGACACGGACGATAACTAGAATGTGTAGGCTAATCCGGAGGCGTGCCCCGGCCTGGGCTGGGCCGGCCGCGGGCCCGGCTGAAACGGCAATGGGTCTTGCCTAGCTATAAACATGTCGTTCAACCCGAACCGGGAGACGTGGGGGGGAAGCAAGGGGAAAAAACTGGACCCGTGTTCGTGTGTGCGTGTGTGTGCCTTCACGGAACGGCGAATATTTTTGATGGTCTTCGCGCGGCGCGCAAATGGAGCCCGCATCGCAAAGTCGCGACCGCTTTTTGCGCGACTGTGGAGCGGCGTTTCAGCGACACGGGGCGAATTTCGCGCGGCAAGTGGCTGCTGCTGGTCGGCATTTGTGGAAGACTGATTTGCCGCAGCTCCCCGCAGATCCCCTCTCGCTCCGAGGGCCGACGTTGTTCGGGGGTTATTCGGGCCGGGGCCCCTCAGACAGCAGCAGCAGCGACACACGAGGTCGCCGCCGCCGCCGCCGCCGCCACTCCCCAGCTGCCGACGCCCAATTAATCCAACGCTCGTTGCGGATCAATACGTTTGTCACCTTTATTCCACGAACGGGGCCCCGAAGCGGCGAGCAAAGCCCCCCGGAGGCCGCCGGGGGGCGACCGCCGCAGTCCGGCCGGCGGCTCACCTGTCCGGCCGCACCTGCTGCCACACCTGTCGCGTGCCCCCGAATAGAGCACGTACCCCCAAGAACACCACTTCCTCACACGCAGCCGGCCGGTCCGTGCCGCCGTGCCTGCACTCTCGCCCCCCTTTTGCCCTACGGAATCACGCCGGCCACGTTCGAAAACCACGTCCTCGCGCGGGACAGTCAAACGGGGCAAACGGGGGGCGAATGCTATGCAGAAGGACGCGCGCGTGGTGGAGTCTGTGTGTGTGTGTGTGTGTGTGTGTGTGTGTCGCACTCCGAGTGGCCTTCGGTATTTAAAGCGAGCCGAGCCCGTCCTTGCCCTTCCAAACACAAACACGATTCAAAAGAGGGCGCGCGCGCGCGCTCCGCGATTTAAATCGAAAACAAAAACAGGCGACAGGGGCACTACTAAGAATGCGTAAGGAAACGTTCGGCGGCGGCAGATGCGCACCTGCAGATGCAGCCCCAAGGCCGCGCAGATGGCGTCCATGGCGGCGCCGCGGCGCGTAATCTCGAGGACATCTGCCGATGTGAAATTCAAGATCGGAAGTCCTCCCTCCTCCTCCTCTGTGCCCCGCTGCCATTGCGGTCAGGTGCTGCGTATGAGAAATCCGGCGGCGTTTCCGCAGCAGACGACACGGACGCAGCAGACGACACCCGAATGTGTTTATGTAAGCGCGTGGCGGCAGAGAGTAGAGCAGCGCGCAGTTCGATACCATCGAAGTGTGTGTGTGTGTGTGTTCTGGGACAAAGTCGATACTATCGAAAGTACCTCTGTGTTGGTGACGTAAGTGTGGGAATACGAACGGCGCTGGACAGCGTCGCGCGCCCGCGAGCGCGCGGTGAATTTGGTGAATTGTAATGTAAAGGTAATGTAAAGGTGAAACGATGTGGCCATCCATCCCATAGGCGCTGACCGGCGGCCGGACCGAGCTGGCAGCCGTTACCTAACCCTCACTACGTACCATCTCACTTTAAAGAGTCGTAAATTTACGTGTATCGGGTCTCATGTCACTGCGGGAGAGGCGGGTGGTGGTGGGAGGGGGCACATGTGCGCCTTATCTCTCTCACTACTTCATCCCGTTGTCCCTTCTCTCTCTCTCTCTCTCTCTCTCTCTCTCTCTCTCGACCGGGTTTTATGTTCTCGTGTGCTTTTGTTTAATAGCATGGAATATTTAGTAACTAAGTGGGCAGAGGCGAGCGGCGGCGCCCCGGAGAGGGGATATTTATGTGACGTTCAAAAAAGTTTTATACAGGTATCAATGCTGCGTGCGGCGCGTCCTGACTCGGAAGGAACTCTTTTCCACATCGCTCTGCCCTTGTTGCACCTTATGGAGCGTGAATGAGTGCGATAGAGAGAGAGAGAGAGAGAGAGAGAGAGACGTGGCCGACTAGCGCCTGCCGGGTAGGCAACGTCGACCTGTACTGGCACCCGAGTCGCGCGGGCTGGCCTACCTCGCTGCCCGCAGGCGCTCGGCGTCAACACGGGCAAGAGCTGGAAGAGCGGGCCGGGGGACGGACCGGTCAGATGACAAGCAGATGATGATGATATTATTACTAATTTTTTTTGCTATTAATAATATTTTAGGGAAGGAACAACCCCCGAATGAACCAGTTACTCAGCTCCGGGTCATGAAGGGAATTTAACGAGGATACTCCCTGTCGGCGTGAACATTAAATGTCGCCTTCGGCGAACAATGCCGCGCACGGGAACCCCCTCCCTCCCCCCGCTGCTTCCTGCGCCCTTGGAGCGCCCTTCAGGGGGCTCGGCTTACTTCCGAGAAAAGCATACAAGATTCACCGCGGCGGCCAGGGCACATGCCTTTCGGGACGGGCGGGCGGGAAGGGAAAACGGCGAGGGAAAGGGGGGGAAAAGGGGGGAAAAAAGAGAAGAAAAGGCCAAGGTAGGTGAGGAAGGGTGGAGTGGCGGCGGCAGGCGGCGTGGCTCACCTTCACTGACCTCACCTAACCCTACGATGAAGATGACAGCTTCTGCAGAATTCGTCTGCTGCTCTGAATTTTCCTTTTGTTTTTGCAACAATTTTCTGTGCCGTGAATATATATATATATGTATGTATGGCCGCGGTTTTGTTACCTGCGGCAACTGTATACGTCCGTCTCCGCAAAATGTTGCAGATGAAAGCGAGATGAGGGACAGAGAGAGAGAGAGAGAGAGAGAGAGAGAGAGAGGAGAGAGGAGTGAGAGGGGGAGAGAGACAGAGGGGGTTGATTTATCTTTGGCACGTTCAGGTGATGAGGAGGAGCGGTCAGTAATGCTGCGTCTCTGTCCCACACGGCCCCCGCGCCGGCCCCCGCAAGGTGTGGGAGCGAGAGGGGAGACGTGTGCGAGGAGGATGCAACGTGCAGATACGAGCAAACGCACCAAGAAACGGACGCACGCACGTTTACGTGAAAACAACAACAACAAAAATAACGGCGAAAAAAAAGGCCACTCGGGAAAAATGTGCGCGACAGTTAACGAGAGCACGTCAGCGAGACCAAGAGATGTCCGCGAGTGTGTAAGTGGGATCCGCGGCGACAAACACATGATTTGCATGCTACAAACACGAGAGGAACAACAATTTTTTTCTCTCTCCCCCTTTTTCACTCCTTTTTCTCTTTCCCTCCCTCCCCCGCGCGCGCCGCTCGGACCGAGTTTAAAATAAAACCCCACTTTCGTTTCGATGCCAGCGTGATAACCGGCCGATCTGCGCTTCGGCCTTCGATAGTCGGCGCGGCTCTCTCTCCCTCTCTCTCTCTCTCTCTCTCTCTCTCTCTCTCTCTCTCTCTCTCTACCTCTCTCTCTCCCTCTCTCTTCGGCTAGGTCTGTCTCTCTTATTTCCCCGTGAGAGACAAGGACAGCCAACCGATGCACGGTCCTCCGCTCTTTATCGCGCAGCCACCTGCTATCAACATTTTTGTGACGGTAAAACGACTCGCGGCGTCCGTTCGGCGGCGGCGGCGGCGCTGCGACCGGAACAGCCAATCACGGCCGGGCCTGACCCGCTCGCTCGCACGCCATTGGCTGCGCGCCGGGGCCCGCGGCGGCGGCACGCGAGCGGCGCCGCGACAAGTGCCATTCGCAGCGGCGTGTACACTCACGGAAATCATCGGGAGTTTTAAATAAAATACACCAGAAAATAAGAATCTTGAGCAAAAAAAAAAAAAAAAATCCAGCGAGAGGACAACGATGCCAAAACCGTTCACCCTCGCACTCTCCCGGCTTTTTTTCCGGACGGCAACTTTCCTCCAGCTTTGGATTCATTACGTGGACGACGCTGCAGGAATGCGGTGTTCTGCTCCGGCCGCCAACAGGTGAAAATCCCCGGAGCCCAGCAGCGCCTGCGAGCACTAATGGCGGCCGGATCGGATGGATGTGTGCTCACGTAAGTCCCATTGAAGGACCCCGCGGCCGGCTGCTCCGGGGTCCTCCGGGGTCCTCCAGGGTCCTAGGCGCCTAATGAACCGCATCGTGTACGCTCTGGACCAGTCGGGACGCGAGAGGACCGACCCGGCCAATAAATTACCCCCCGCGGAGCGCGGCATCTAGTGTATTAATTAGTTTGTTGTTGCTTCCGTTCACTCGCAATACCCCCTGCGTTATCGTGGCCGCGGCATCTACGGCGCCGCGCGGGGTATCGACGTCCTTATCACGATAAACGTTATCTCAGGAGCGTTAACGTCGCTGGTAAAAATTATTACCGTGCGGAGCAAACTGTGGCCTGTGACTGCGTGTGTGTGTGTGTGTGTGTGTGCGTCGAGCGGAGACTTGAGCGCTGGAGTGAGCTGACAGTTCGGGAGGCTTGGCCGCCCTGCTGCGACAAATCGGCACAACTGTCGCGCACAGCTCGAGAGAGAGAGAGAGAGAGAGAGAGAGAGAGAGAGAGAGAGTGAGAATAGAGAAAAAAATTTATGAGTAAAAACTAGAGAGTGCGTTACTAATAGAGAGCAGCACTCGCAGACTCGGCGTGACTGCGACGGATTTGAATACGAGCGGCAAACAACTAGCGCTGCTAATTTACAGGGCATGAAAGAAACACCCGCACGGCGGCCCATTAAAGAAAAAAAGGCCCCTGGCCGGCAATAAAACGGCCATTTACGAGGTGCAGAGAGGTCCCGGCATGAAGGGGTATTCACTCTAGAGACCCTGCGAGGCTTTATGCTGATGTACAGATTGTCTGAAAATTAACAATTACAGTATAAACCAAATGGCGCACTAATTTTTTCCTGGTTCCCATTTGAAGTTCCAGATATTATGACAAAAACATAAGAGCGATTTTCTACTGCCGTTTGTACCCCTGCTCTCGCATACCATATTTCCCTTTCTCCTCTTCCCGCCCGTGCCTCTCCGGAGTGCCCCGTTGTCCCCGCCACCGCAGGGCGTTGGCGAGCAGTGCGACGCGATGGTAACGAGCTTCTCATCATATTCCAGTGGCTGCCGCGCCACAGAATACGCGATGCAGTGGGCAGACCGGCCGGCCGTGGGGTGGGGAGAGTGAACCGAGCAAGAGGCGAACGTCTCGTTTATGAAATTGGACGAATGTTAATGAAGAACACATCTCCGACCGAGCGGGCCGGGCGGGCCGGGCGGACCGCTTCCCTCCCATCGCGCCTTTTACTGCTTTTTACCTAGATAACTCGCCACACCGAGACCGTGTTAAATCCAGGGTCGTAAAAACATTTTTCGGGAGAGCCGATTTTAAAGACTGCCTATATCTCTCTCTCTGTCGCTCTCCGGGGGGAGCCCTGCGGCCGTGCCTCCAGCATTGTCAACCCGCAGCAGCGCGGCAGCGGCCCATAAACGACAAGTAGTGCGAGAAGAGCGTCCCTTATTAGACGAGCTTTGCTCACGAGAGGAAAAAGCGAACCGTAAAGTTTGGTAGTTTATGGCCGCGTCTATCGTAACGCACTGAGTTCGGTCCGCGGGGGCCGCGGGGGCCGCGGGGGCCCCTGGGAGCTGACTCTTCCCGCCTCCGGTGTCGGCCCGGAGAATATGTCACCGTCCCCGGTCCCCCCCCCCCCCCCCCCGCGGCCCGTTCCCCGCCTAAATATGGCCAAGTCATTATCGGAATGGGCTAGAACCGCTACAAGGCACGCCACACGGACGGCACGGGCAAAAACCGTGCGGCAGCAAGGCGGTGCGGCAGCGGGGGGGCCCCTGCAGCGCAACGGCCTCCTCGAATTTACTAGCAAAACAGGCGTCGCGCGGCGAGACGGAGAAGGCGGCGGTGGAATGGATGTTTTACTGCCGTCAAATGCGGCTCGCGGTGCGGTGCGGCGAAGACAAGCACAGCGTATGGTCATTTTCCCTGGGACGCAGCTGCAGGTGGCCGCGTGAAGCTTCCCTCCCTCCCCCCTCCCTCCTCTCTCTCTCTCTCTCTCTCTCTCTCTCTCTCTCTCTCTCTCTCTCTCTCCCTCCCTCTCCCCGCGACACGACGACGCTCCACACGTGGACTCTGCTACAGGAATGGGTCGCCTCATGTCCAGGGCGCCGCCGCCGCCGCGCACCGCCTATATTCGGGGAGCGGCGCGGCTAAACGGCGACGTAAATCAAAGAAAGACACCAAACACCGCACACACACACACACACACACGCACACACAGCCGGGGCCGTACAGCGTCACAGAGACGGCGGCCAAGGTCTAGTTGGGGCCACCGTAGAGGACCATAGAGCTCTCTACTGACGCTCGGACCCGCCGACCGCGTCCCCGAGACCCCCGCCGCGCGCCGCGGGGGGTCCACTTGCCAATCACTCATTATTTACATCGCGTTCACGGCTGAGACGACTTCATCGCAACAAGGTTAATTAGAAATTTTTTTAAAAAAGGGAAGGAGACAACACGCACATTGGCAACCCTTACCTAAAAATTCCGCACGGGTTTCTTTTTGCATATCATTTTTTTTCTCAGAGTTCAAAAAACATTATTATAATAAGTACGTGACAAGTGAAGTGTGTTTGTCGAGCACTCCGTACGTTCCCGTACTTGTCTAAGGCGGCGGCGGCCCGGGCCAGATTATTATTTGACATGCAAATCGTCCCATCTGCTCGCCAGTTTGAGACAGAGCGTAATTTGAGTCGCGCACGGAGCGCCCCCTTCTCCTCCTCACCTCGCTTGTCATGGAAAAAAATTACAATAAAACAACAACAACATTCGGGGCCGTGATGACATGTCCATTGTGACCGCGCTCCGATCTCTTGCACGCCACGCGGCGGCCAGCCACGCAGGTGAGACATTTTTTCCCCCTCTGATACAGCCCAATGAGCCCGACACACACACACACACACACACACACACACACACACACACTATCATTTTGACAGTAGAAAAGAAGTATAAATTGAGATCGGCGCCTTCGAACATAGCAGACAAATCACAGCAGCAGCGGCAACGGCGGCGGCGTCGCGACGACATGACTTTCAAATCGTGTTCGACAAGGCGGTGGCGGTATGAGAAATGTCCGCGCGCGCGACATTTTCGCCGGCGGGGTGTGCGGCGGCGGCCGTCGCGGAGATGCTGTCGTCAGTTGTCCTCCAATAAATCGACGATTGATCTGGTCGGTGTTGGAATACCGCGCGCCCCGCCGTGTGTAGTGCCGCTGCCGCTGCTGCTGCTGCTGCTCGCGGGGGGCCCCCACCGGAACCGACGAGCCGCACAGGATAGTACGCCATTATTTTCACACATTCCGTGTCCGTAATTTTTTACGCCACAGACAGAGAGGGAGAGAGAGAGAAGAGAGAGAGAATGGGCCTTATACTACGCGGCCATTCTTGCACAGTTAGTCGCACAGTGTGTGTGTGTGTTCATTAGTTTTCCACGTTGTCCTCATGATTTACACTGGCTTGTACCGGTCCCGCGGAATGGGCGGCCATGGGGTCCATGCCATGGGGGCCGTGCCAGTGGGGGCCATGCCATGGGGCCGCGAGCCGTCCGATGCGGCGGCGCCGCCAATGCGACCAGCTTTTCCGAATCGGCCTGCTGCCGGCCTCACGGCGTCACGTGGTGGCCGCGGAGAATTCATTCGTGTAGTGTCAGCGGAGAAACCTCGCCGGTTTCCAGGCGGTTTTTCGTCGCGACGTTTTTACGGCGCTGTCCGATGACGGTCGCTGCGCCGTCTCCGGTCCAATTGAGCAGGCGGCGGCGGCGGCCACGCGACAAAGACACGATGCATCTCAATGCAGAGGCACGTCGACAGGCAAATGGGACGGTGTGGCGTGGGTCGCGAAAACAAAACGAAACAAAAAAAGCAAAAAAAAAAACAGGACGCGTGTGCATTCTGTTGACCACACGACGCGCTTCTCACCTGTCGGGTGAGGCTCCACACCACCCCCTGCTAACCCCACTTTTTTTTTTTTGCTACGAAAAAGAAGACGTTTAAAGAAATAATAGGAACGCACAGAAAAAAATGCACACACATTCACACACACACACACGTAAAAGTAGTGCACAGGTAGCGTGGGCCTGATAAATTATTCAACGCCGTTGCGTATGCAAACGCACTTGGACATTCGGGAGAGAAGAGAGCTCCGCGTGTAATTCTCGCTCGTAAAAGGCAGAAAGAATGGATACCGGACAAAAAGTGGGAGAAACAGCGCGAGGAAGAGCGAGTGAGAGAGAGGGAGAGAGGGGTTTTGTGCTGACGAGGTATAACTGGTATAATTGGGCGAGGCTCTCGCAGTGCCAGACTTCCCGGTGGGGCGCCGCCGCCATGTTCGATTGTCCATAAACCACGTAACGTGACGCTGCTGGCCACAGGGTCCCGTCGCGGCGGGGCAGAGGGGAGACTTGTGCCGCTGTGTGTGCGACGCGCCGCCGGCGGGAAGTTCAAACAAAGGATCGCATCGTTGTGCGAGAGAGACGGGAGGCGCGCCGCATTTGACGGCGGGAGTGCAAGAGAGATGGCAACCGGCCTGGCGTCTCTCTCGCACTGCCGTAGTCAAGTGGGTCGTTCTCCCTCGCGCCCGGTCGCTGTGACGGGCTGACGTCGTGGCGGTGGTCTCGGCCCGTTTCACACTTGCGTGGGGATTCCGTGGAAAGGGCTGCTGTGACCTCGACAAGAGATCGCCCATGTTGACATTAAGTTCTCTTAATTCTTAGAGCGATGCGTTAGGCTAACTGTAAGCGACACGGCGCCAGAATAAAAAAAAAACACGCACACAAACGCCGTTTCCGTCGCGGCCGGCGGCAGTATTCGAACCCACATCCTGTGCTCTCGCGCGCCAATTCAAACGACAGAGCATTAAAAACTTTTGACGCTCGCCGCCTCCTCGTTGTGGCCCTGCAAGGACGACGACGAAGCCTCGGCCCGCTTATGACGAATGTCAACTCAAACCCACCTAAGTGCACCTGAAGGCTGTAAAACCTTTCGGTTTACGAGAAGGAGGTACTTTTATTGCTGCTGACACAGACAGAGCGCACCGCGCGGGCCGGGCCGTCCGGGGGCCATCCTCCGGAAGGTTTTGACTTTCAAAGGTGGCACCGTGCGGCCTCCCATGGGCATTAATGACCGGCCTCGGTAGTACCGAGTAGTGCCACGGAGGGGCCGCATAGACGGCCGCCGGACCCACCAAATCAGTCCCCGGCATGCGCTGCCACCGCCTTCGTCAATAAAAACGTTTCCCCGGTCGCTTTGCGGCGGGGGGGGGGGGGGGGGGGGGGGCGTCACCCCCCCGGCATTCTCTGCCCTTGTCATCGCGTCGGTTCTATGCATGGAATGTCCGGGCAGAGAGAGAGAGAGATGGAGGGGGGGGGGGAGTGAGAGAGTTAGAGAGAGAGAGAGAGAGAGAGAGCTGGGCAGATATCGGAGCAAATACTGTTCCCTTTTCAGGAGAATAGTCCCAGCTCTGCTTGCAGTCATGCCAACCGGAGGAGACAACACGGGCATAAGCCACGGCACGCCACGCCACGCCACGCTGCGCGCCGCTGACCGGCTGATCGAATTTCCATGATGGTTCGTTGCTCTTTGGGGCCCCCTCGGCCCCTCGGCGGGGCTCTGCACTGTTGCTCCGCACTCACGCAGCGCGAGCGAGAGAGACGGACGATAAGGGTACGGCAGGAGCAGGGAGAGGGACAAGGAGAGCGAGGAGAGAGGAGAGGAGAGAGAGAGAGAGAGAGAGAGAGAGAGAGAGAGAGAGAGAGAAGGAGCTGCTCTGCTGAATCCGACGCGGCGGCCGCACTGACCGCGACACCTGAGATCGGCCATGGCGGCTCATGGCGGCTCATGGCGGCTCATGGCGGCAGGCCGCTGTCATCAAACGGGAAATTCCTACTCATGGCACATGCTGATGACGGCGGCGGCGGCGGCGGCGGGAAGCCCGTGGCCAGCCGTGCACACCACTCGCCACACGCACCCACATTATTTTTTTTTCAGGTGAGAGAAATAAATGAGGGTCAACATAGAGCACTTAAAACATTAAAAAAATTCGTTCGAAAATTTTATCGGGGGTCGAGGGGTAGGAGGAGGTTCTAAATCACATGATGATGATTTTCGCTGTCTGCTGCGGCCACTGGGCCGCGAGTCCGGTCACTGGCACGGGGCGTGGCGGGGCGTGGCGGGGCGTGGCGGGGCGTGAGAAGACCCCGCCGCACCGCGGGAAGCTGCGAGCGCAAACGCGACAAGAGCAGCGCGTCCGTCCGGCCGATCGGGTGTCTGGCGCCACTCATGCAGGGGGCCCGGCCGAGTGCTCTACTTCTGGGAAAGGTGTGTGTGCGTGTGTGTGCGTGTGTGTGCGTGCAGGAGGAAGTGGCGTATTGCACGTTCGCATAATGTCGTGTCTTTACGGGGAAGAAGGCGACACCAAACGCGGCAGCAGGGAGCGGCGTGAAAACATCACCCGGCGCTGACGGCAAAAGAAAATGAAGACGTGCGCCGCCCGGTATTCGAACCCGCGCTCGGCCGGGCAGCAGGAGGCGTATGAGAAATGTGCAGTTTACAATAAAACAATAAACCGAGATCGGCCAGGCGTCCGACGGCACGCGCCGGCCCCGCCCCGCGAGCAGTCGGTCCCCAGCCACCCTCACTTCAAATACAGTCATTTTTAAAAAAAATAATAATTAATAAATAAAACAATGCAACACGCTCCGTGGTCAAATTTCTAAACTGTCGAAATTTTTTTTTGGAAGCGATCATACGGCCCTCACACACACAGAGGCCTACACACCCACACGAGCGCTAGGGAACAGGCCCCTGGGAAGGGTGCGGCGAGGGGGCGGGGCGGAGCAATGCGATATGGTCTGGTAATATTTCGCAACAGATGGTGACGCGCACGGCGGCGGCAGAGGCGTATATATTTCTTACGTGTCCGTGTGTGTGTGTGTGTGTGTGTGTGTGTGTGTGTAGGCGTAGGCCGCACTGCCACCGTGCGCAAGGGGCAGTCGGCAGCACATGAGAAAAACATTCATCTGCACATGCATCCCGCAGGCGATTCCTGGAACCATAAAGGACGACTTGTGGGTCCGCCCCGCCCCGCCCCGCCCCGGCCGCTCGTGTGAAAACACCCCAAGTCATGTACCAAGCGTCCAGCTAGGCGGCGGGCGGTGCGTCAGGCGGCGACCAGCAGGGGCGGCGCAGGGGCCCCGGCAAGGGGGGGGGGGGAGGGGGGCGGGGCAGGAAGAGACGCATCACCGCTGCAAAGAGCCATCGGGGCACGGAGCCTCGGCAGCCAGGGGCGGCCAGGGGCGGCCAGGGGCTCCAGCTGTGCGCCGCTGTGCGTGCAGGGACATACATTTACACGTCACTGCCGCACTCGCAACACCTACACCTGCAAAGAAAAACTTTTCATTTTTTGCGGAAGCCGATTCCTGTTTTCCCTTTTTTTCTTTTCTAGGGGGGATCTCCCAGTCCCACCTTTCTCCGCGCCGTCTCAGTGCATCTTCATTTTTAATCAGACCTACGTCATCACAAAATAATACCTCCTTTATTTTTTTTCATCTTCAATTTTTTTTTCGGGGGAAAGAGTGTTGCAGTTGCCAATTTTAACTGCAGCGCAAAATGTCTAAAAGTGAAACAAGGGTGGTCGGATTCCGTTGCCACACCTCACGCTACTCCCTGCCTAGTTCCGAGGAAAAATATTATCGCATTCTGTGTCGCAAGTAGGCGGTCGGGTGGGGTCGGAAACGGCAGCTGCTGTGGCGAGCACTGGCAGCACTGCCAGCGCACGACCCCCGGCTCATTAGCCACCTCACTCCAGCCCTCCCTGACCTACACACAAGGTGTGTGTGTGTGTGTGTGTGCCGGCCAAAACGACGAAAAAGTCGCTGCAACAGCAGCAGTCTCCTCTTTTTCTCTCCCCCCCCCCCCTCCTCAGTCTCTCTCTCTCTTTACGTGTTTTCGTCGTTTTGTTTCTCTTTTTCTCCCGAGAGCTTCCTGATCGGGGGGAGTTATGCAACGACGGCGACCTGAGGGCTCCCCCCCCCCCCCCCGGCCGACGACGGCCCAGGATCGAATACCAATACGCCGCAACTGTGCAGGACCGGCGTCGCTGTTGTCGCCCGGCTGCGGGGAGGGCCGGGTGCAGAGGTGCGTGCAGGCACGGCAGGCCAAGGCAAGCGCAGCGCCCCCCCCCCCCCCCCCCCGTGCCCTTGCCCTTGCCCGCGCGGCCCCCGCACCCGGGTCACTGGAGCGACACAGTTCTTGATTTCATTCCGCCTGGAGAGCACACACACGCACGCACACACTCACACGTGCCTGAGCGCACAACGCAGTCAAATGCCCCCCGTGTGTGATTGAACGGGAGTGTGCAGGGATTCGACAGAACCGGGCCGCGCATAATGCACAGTCTTCTGCTTTTTCAGAGCGATTGAATAATAGTTATCATCATTATTATTATTTTGGTTTCGCGCCCGTTATTGTTTAAAGTGGTAACGGCGGAATGTGAAATGGCAAAATGAAGCGAAATAATAGTAATATTGTTTCTGCAGTACGATGATTCCTCAAGCCGTCAATCTGCGACGAAAATTTGTGCCACAGGGGGGAAGCTGTGATAAATAAGGAGATCAGCCACGGGCATCACGACAAAAAAAAAAAAAACGCTTTCCCTTCCCTCTCTCTCTATGTATTCATTTGCATGCGTGTTATTTCGTGAAACTTTTTCTTCCCCCTGAAGGCATACACACACACACACACGCACGTACACCAGTACACACACACACGCACAGGCGTTGCGTGCAAAGAGTGAGTCGTCCGTAAAGCTCTTGCAGAAAACGTCCGGCACGCACGCAACGGGACCGCCGCCGCTGCTGTACACACGAGTCTCTCTCTCGATTCCGCTCGATACCTGTCCAATCATCAAAAACCAAAAGAGCGCCAAATACAAAAAATTTCGGGAAAAAAAATTTCACTGTAAAAATTTTGAATGAAATTCGCAACGAAAGAATACGAGCAGCAGTGAACGTAGATCCTCCTACTCCCCTATGGCACCGCATGTTGGCTTGAGTGGTCAGAAAATAAATTGAAAAGTAAGTGTCTACGGTAGAGTCATTAGGTTGACTCGGTGTGTTGGCATGTGTGCGAGTGTGAGTGTGTGTGAGTGTGTGTGTTGCCGAGGACGATTCGAAGAGCTGCCTCACCTTTCAGGAATGCTATCACACGGACCCTTACCCGTGTGATGCAAGGGGCGATACGCATTCAGGTACCCAACCTGTCCTCCCCCTCCCGCGTAAGCAGAGTTGGGAGGAGAGGGAGGGGGGGGGCAGAGACATGGCTCAGGGAGGAGAGGAAGGGGGGAGGTGCTTTTCGGCGTTTGCTTTGAATTTGCATCAAATCGGCGTCGAATCCGGCGGCCAAGAGGACCGATGGCGGAGAACAAAAGCGAGCACCGCAGACGGGCAGCGAGTTGGTCGCAATGGAAGCGGGCCGCAGCACTTAAATATGACGGGGCACTGCGCATTCTTGCGGCTTCCCCGAATGCAGAAAGGTCCCAGCAGGCGGGGGGCGGGCCGGCAGGATTCCCGCCAGCAGCGGACAGGGGCATCTCGGCCTCATCCCCTCCCCTCAATCCGCTCAGAGCCGTGGACGTTCAGGAACGAAGCCATGCCAGTGAGACTTGTCTCCGTGTCCTGCACTGAAACGAAGCGACGGCCGCTAGAGGCCGCCGCTAGCGCTGGCCGGGCGAGCGCCGAACAGCCGTCGAATGGGGCACTCGCCGTGGAAGCAGACACCGCCGCCTTTGCTGACAAACAAATTTTTCGCCAAATTGACGGAAGGCTGTGCGCCTCACGACACACGCACGACCCTCTGCTGTCCAGGTATGAGCGGACGTGAGTGTGTCCTCACATCACGGCGATAAAAAAAAAGGAAGCGACTTCAGCGATGACCCTCCTATCCTTGACGGCAGCCCTAGACCGCCCACCTCGGGCAACGGCAGACAGCGACCTTTTATTTCCAAAAAATAAAAGGCATGACTTATTGTTTGCGAATAAATCTACGAAAGGACTCTGCGGAGCCAGGCATTTCTACCTGTGTTTACGGCAGAGTCAAGTGAATAATCGACTCTCTCGGTGGGGAGAAATGAAGAAGAATGTTGCGCAACAGCCGCAAAAGAAGTCAGTCTGATCTGCGGGGGGGTTGAAGTCGTGCCCGCAAGCTCGAGGGACATGAGACCTCAGCGGCGTCGGCGCTGTCAAGTTTGCCAGCATGAGACCTCCTTGAACGACTCATAGAGGCCCATATTTCGAAAAAATTTATAACGATATCGGAGTGACATTGTGGTCGCGCCTCGGCGGGCCACTCCCTGCTGATGCAGTGCACCGACTTCCTCTGCCGCACGAGGCGCAGTTGTGTCACCGCCTCACTTGCCAACGGTACCCTGCTCATGTGCACATGCCATTGTATGGAAACGGCCCCGCACTATTTAGGGCGCCGAGTGGGTACCTTATGGGCGCCACGGTGCACCGGCCGGGGGAGCAGGGCGGGAGGGGAAACAATGGCCTCACCTATTCACATGCACGCGCATTGCGGCGACACACTGCGTGAGGCACAGACTTTTGCTTCTCGTCCTCTCTCTCTCCCTCTCCCTCTTCTCCTGCCGCGTTTGTTCGCGTCTCTCCTTTAGCGTCCTCCTTTCATCTCGTTTTCCGTCTCTCTCTTCCCGACGCGCTTCTCATGACCCCAGCGGCGCGCACGGACTTCCCTTCTCTCTTCCTCTCACTGCCTCTTTATACCCCGCTCAATACCCGCACTTTTAATAACAGCACACCCAAAAGCGGCTATAATAACTAACGTGGCACTTGGGCCGCTTCGATACCGCGGCCGGTTGCCTTCACGAACACGAAACGTGACCAGGTAGGAAACACGGAGCGTTCTCTTGCAGCCGGTCCGCCCCGCTGTCCAGCTTCGCTGAGCCCGGCGTCTTCTGAGCAGCCCAGTCAGTATAGCTGAACGGCTAAAGGGCGGCTGTTCGCCGACAAAAGTTAAACAGGCTGTAATTTAAGCGAAGGGGAAACGCTTGCCCGAGTTCCACATAGCAAAGCGTTTTGGGTGGGGCGCACACCAAAAATAATGCAAGTGCACCAACCTTGTGCGAACAAACAATGCAATCAAGATAGAGAAAGAGAGAGACAGAAAAATTGCTGCCAATAAGCCCTCTCGTTTCTGTTCACACGACCCCGGCGGTGGTGGCGGCCAGGCTCTGATCTCGATACGGAGCGGCGCCGCGTCCTGACCGCTATATACACGCAGCGCCGCGCGAGAGAGTTCGTGAGAGGCTGCCCTGCTATTCAAATGCCTCGGATTAGCCAACCCCGCAGACAGGCTGGCTGTATTCCCTAGCGCAGCTATGTCTAAAACACAAACCGATGGTGGTTCGGGATCACTAAGGGGCCACTCAAAAACTGCACACGTTAGAAGAAGAAATGAGGAAAAATCAGATAAATCCAGTAAAAAATTGTGGAAAAGTAAGTTAAAAAAAAAACGTTTTTACAGGAATTAGATTTTGAAATGCGTGCACCAAAATACTGCGGCGACGAATTTCAAAGATCTTGACCGCAACTGCATGTTTTGTGTTTTTTTTAACGCACAGCAATGCGATATACGGTGCGGAGGCGGCGGCGGCGGGGGCCGACGGCAGTCATGCCTCACGCGGCCGGCCGGCCCACACTGCACGCCTGTTAGGCAAGCCGATAAAAAGGGCGATGGGATATGATGCGCTAAGAGGATACAGCGAGCAGCAGGTCAAAGGTGCCAGCAGCAGCAGCAGCAGCGGCGGCTGCGGGGAGGTGCGAAGGGGGGGGGGGGGGGGGCGCAGCAGCTCGCATAGCTGCACCTGTGCTCACTGCATCTCCCACACACACACACACACACACGTTCGCTCACACTGCCATACAAAAGAGCAGCCCCCGCCATTTTACATAAAGTCACGAATCTTTTGCCGTCTGTGATGCTTCTGGGCGCTCCTCACTAACCTCTCCTCCCTCTCCTCCCCCACCTCCTCCTCCTCCGCCTCCTCCTCCCCGCAGCCCCGCGCTCACCTATTCAGCGTGCGGGAGGGTCATGGGAACACGCATCGCCTCGGACCCTCACAATAAAAATCAACGCGGCCGCACAATGCGGCGGGGGCCGCGGGGGCGGCGGGGGCTCATGCTGCAGCCCCTGCGGCCGGCCTCACCCCGTGTCGTCCGTGCCGGCCGGCGACCCGCCCGCCTTTGCACACTTACCGGCCGGAGCGAATGAGTGCGCACTTCCTGCATGACATACCTGCAACAGAGAGAGACAGCGATGTCAGGCCGGGGTCGTATATGTGTACATATATATATATATATATATACCTAAAGGTTAAGTCGGCTTACGATATCGAATACTTTCGACAACCTTCTTACCACACCCTTACGACTTCTGTACTTTCCAACAGTTTCAAATCGCTTAAAAATCACTCTCCTTGATGTCTCAGTTGCTTTGCTACCGCGCCGCATTTGGGCTGCGTTCGCATGGCACACGTTTGTTTCGCCTGCGGGGCCGGGAGTGTGTGTGTGTGTGTGGGGGGGGGGGGGGGATCGGCCGTGCACTGCGGCACGGTATTCATTGATCATAGTCATAGGGCCGGGCGGCGGTGGCGCGGTGCCGGCGGGGCTGGCGGTGCCGGCCACCGCCACGGGGCTCCATGCAGAGCAACGACCTGGCCGACCGGCCCACGACATGCCCTACTCGCGTGCTTGTCTCCTCTGAAACATCTCTCGAAGGCCCGTTCAAATCGCGTCGTAACATCGACGGAGACCCGGAAGGTATGCCTCTGTGTGTGTGTGTGCGGGGGTGGAAGCTAACCAGTGGCCGTGAGTGCAAGAGAGACGGGCCGCCCCATTTGACTGCGGTCGGCCATCTCTCTCGCACTGCTGTAGTCAAATGGGACGCCGCTCGCCTTGCTCGTCTCCCTCAGTCGCGGTGACCATACGAGTCTACCACTGATGAGCCCACCATGAGAGCGACAACGCCCCGCGCCGGGAGTCGACACTACCGTGCAGCTGCCGCGGGGAGGTCCGCGCGCTGCGTGCTTCTGACAGTCGTCGAGGCGAGCGCCGCGCCCTGCTCTCCTGCGCGGCAGGATTAAAATCACCGTCGAACACATATTTATATCTCTGGGCGTGACACCCACCAGGACCACATTACAGTCCGGAGCGGCTCGGATATAAAGCCTCCCCGATTTGCAAGCGAGCGCTGCTCCTTTCGTCAGACTCACCTTTTGCTCTTATAAACCGCGCCGCGTGTGTGACACGTGAACCTCTGCCTGTGTGTGTGTGAGAGAGAGAGAGAGTGTGTGTGGGTGAGAGGTTCTAACCAACCGTTACTGTCTCAACGACGGACCGTCATTGTTGGAAACAGGGGCGAGAATAAGAGAAAAGAATTCTCATCATCAAAATAGTTGAGAAATACGTGAAACGCCAGTCCGCACCCCGCACCTCTCTCTCTCTCTCTCTCTCTCTCTCTCTCTCCGTGAAAGCATACGGAAATAGTGCGAGTCATTTGAAATTCCTTTCCTTTCCCTCCCGCTCGGCTGCGCGTTAGCACCGTTTGGGTGCGTGCGTGGTGCACGTTCCGGCATTGCTTTTCGTCATTGAGCCCCGCTTTTTCAGCCAGAGGAACGGTTTTCTTCCTTTTTTGTTTTCAAGTCGCTCGTGAGAGCAAGGAGAGATAGGTAAAGCGGAGGGGACGCGATAAAGGCACGAGCGCTGCAGCGTCAGCTAGCAGGAGCTCTAGCGGCAGCTCGGGGACAGGGCTCATTAGGGGTGAACAACGCATCTGCCGCTGGCGCCGGCGGCGAAACCGTCCCTAACAAAAAAAAAGAAAAAAAAGGAAACAAGGATTGAAAAGTCTCGTTGAAAATATCGGCAGATTAATTACCCAGGCTTTTGGGTAGCCGCATTCGAAAACGGGTCCTTCTGGACGGGCGGCACGGCAGAGCGTCTCCGAACACGGACATCTCGCGGGGCCCTCTCTGTCGCTCTCCCAGGAAGCAGCCGGCGAGAGCGACAGAGATGGAGCTACCGAGTGTTCGGGGCAGCCGGCTGTGCCCTGTGCCGAGTTCATTAATGCCGGAGTTTGTTTAGTGAAACCGGTTAATAGACTGGAGGGTGACGACCGGAGGTACCGGTACGTGTACAACCCTGCCGTGCGCATGAGTTCATGGGCGCCACACTGTAAGACGTGATAGATAGCTCCGGAAAAGAGAGAGAAAAAAGAAAAAGACAAGCCGGGAAAATGTGAGAAAAATCCGTTGCTCTACCGCAATCACCTCCTGGCTACTTCAACTCCAAACTTCCGTTTCTTTCGCAACGGAGTGCTCTATACGGTTATCGAACCTTTCGATATATTTTTTTCTAAAGCTCTCGGAGGCCGTTGTCGTATCGCTTTAAATGTTTCGAGAGTGGAAAGAGTATCGCCGCTGCTTAAGTACCATCATTTCCTTTTCATCGGCGGCGGCCTCAGTTCACCAATCAGTATGGTATTCTCTTTTCCTTTTTCTCCCTTTTTTCTTTTCCTTGGGCGGCTGCCGATGAGGCTGCCGATGTGGCAGGTGCGAGGCGTGCAGATGTGCGAGCGCGTGCCCACACCCCCGCCCGCAGGCTGCCGCCGCCAGGTACGACTGCCAATAGCGCTGCTGCCAATAGGTTAACTCGTTGTCAATTAGCAGCGGCCCGCGTGCGCCTTCGGAACTGCCTTGCTGACGAGTCGGGGCGCGTGCTGTTGCGCAGTGCGCAGTGGTCTGAGACGGGGCACCCCATTTGACTACACCGGACATCCCCGCGTCGCAGTCAAATAGGGTGTCTCCCTTCTCTCTCCCACTCAGCCAGACCGCCACTGTTGTTGCGCGCTTACTCTGTCATCCCCTTCGGGGAGAGGGGTGAGGGGGTCGGAAACTCTTTGTTTAACAATGGATCAACCACACCTCGCGGACCCACCCTCACTCACACTCTTTGCATATTTTTTTTTCCGTGGCGAAAGGACAAACAAGAAGTGCGGGGCCCGGGGCCGCCCAGGGACGCCGCTCTTTGCGTTTCGTCTGTCATTACTAACCCCACCCGATCCTTCAATGTTTGTGTGTGTGTGTGTGTGAAATGAAAATTTGAGAAGGGTTTATTATCCCCTTGCACGCGCACCCGCTGACCGTTCGGGCTTGTGGCCGAGGCCCGGCGGCCGCCATTGGCGTGCCATAGGCCGGCCTCCGGCAGCGCCCAGGTGCCCCGTAGCTATGGCCGCAGCAGCAGCACCTGCCCCGAGACCAGCAGAGCAAGGGCCTCGCAGGTACCGCCGCCCCGAGCGGGGGCCACTGGCGGCGACACCGGCGCAGGCGCCACCAACCGATCATAATTAAATTGTTAAGTGACATTTTTTTAACAAGTACTCGACACAATTCAGTTTTCCGGTCCACGTTTTTTCTTTCATATTTTCATTATCATTTCTTTCCTCGGGCTGCGGGGTGGAGCGCCTGCTAGCGGGCGGTGGGCCGGCACTCCGAGCACGGCTGCGCTGCGGGGTTGCCTACCCCGGTCCTCACAGGCGCTCCGCTCCGGCGGACACCAGCGGCTGTCAGGCGGCAGCAACTCTCAACCAAACGACGGCCGGTCGCGGGTTCGAGTCCCGGCAGGGCGCCGCGCCGCCGCCGCCGCCGCTCGTGAAAAGGGCCCGCGTCAAAAAGGGGCGTGCCGCCGCCGCCCACGCGGCGCCGCCTCGTAATTAGTAGGGGAACAAAAGCGGCGGCGCGCCGCCGCCGGCGGGGCTCGAACCCACGCAACTCGGTGCGCCGCGCTGCGCCGCCCGGAGCGGAGTCTCGCGGTGACAATGAGTGAACGATCCTCGAACTCGTTCGACTCGTGCGGTGGGCGCCGCCACCGCCTTCTCCACCGCGCACCGGCCACCGCCTCCTCGATCGCTTATTTTAAATGCCCGCACCACTCACTCTATCTATGCTAATGAATCCGACGGCGGGAAGCGGGGCGGACGACGGTGGACCAGGTGCCGCCGCGCGTCACTCCTGCAAAGAAGGGCTTTTTGCACTATTTAAAGTCCGAGCCACAGTGCTTCTCTTATCCGCTCCCTCCTCATCTCCAATCCCTTCCCCCTCCGTTGTCTGTCTGTCTGTCTGTCTTGTCTGTCTCTCTCTCTCTCTCTCTCTCTCTCTCTCTCGCCCGCGTTTTCGAAGCATCACGCGCGCGCAGAAGACGCCTTGGCGAGAGAAAATAAAAATAAAATAAGAAAATAAAATTATAAAGCTCTTTTTCGTAAAGCTGCTATAAGCTCTCTCGGCCGCGAGGCTCTTGCCCTGCCCTGCTCTGCTTCGTGATCGCCGCTGTCACGTTGAAAGAGAGAGAGGGAGAGAGAGAGAGAGAGAGAGAGAGAGAGAGAGAGAGAGAGAGCGACGCGGTTAAACACGAATACACTCTGCCGTTATAATAAGCGACCATCGCCGGGGAGATGTATAAAGGCGCACCGGGCAATATTTCCGGGCGAACGCCGCCATTGCTGCGGCCCGGCCCGCTGGCCAATGGGAGGGCGCGGGGCCGCGGGGCCGCTCGCGGGCAGCGCCTCCTCGAGTCCAGCGAGGGTAACCGCACCTCTTCCTGGCGGACCTCATGGCGCCCGTCAGCAAGGGCAGCGGCGGCGGAATAGCATGACAGGTAGGGAGCGGTCTGTTCACTCATGGTACGTGGCACACAGGTTGTCACCCCCCCCCCCCCCCTCCTCCCCCTGCTGTGCCTCTCATCGCTTTTTTCCTATCTTTGCAAGTGAAATGTATGACGGAGTCGCGAGCGCGTCGGCGCTAAAAGCTTTCGGCGCTGATGGCCAGCGAAAGGGTTACGATCCGGTGGCTGCGGGCCTCTCCGTGTGACCCGATGGGAAAATTGGATCGGACGCAGTGCCGCGGGGTGCGTCGATCGGGGAGAACAAACCTCCCCAGAAACCTGTCGAAACCACCCCGCTCACCTACATCACTCAAAAATACTTTCAAAATTAAAAATAAAAACGATATTAGAGTGTATGAAAAATATATAAAACAGTCCTGTCCTTGTTCCGTGCCGCCACATGAGGGCCGGCCAGGCAGGCATAGGCAGGCCGCAGCAAGCGGCGCTATGCAGAGGAAAATCCTGTTCGGGGCGGCCGAAAAGCACGCAACTGCACTGCGGCCATGTTTACGACTACTGCTAGCACCTGATTTAAACACACGCCCTCGGCCTCCCCCCCCGCGGACCCCCCGCGGACCCCCCGCGGCTCGCCAGGGGAATGCATCCCGCCGCGTCCGGCCACGTCTTTACGGCCGACCAAATTGTCCATCCGCCGATCGCGATCAACTGATTGGGACCGTTAGAGGGGCTCGTCTCTGCGTGCACCTTTCCCCGCGCCGCCGCCACCGCCGCTACCGCCGCAGCAACTACCGCCGCAGCAACTAACGCAGCCTCCGGCAGGCTGTATATATATATATGTAGACTGGACACGTAACGCGCGCACTTTTCACTTCCATTCGTGCTCCCGATTTCCGTCTGATTATTTTCAATCGTCAGCGCACGTAATTGCGATTAGTAATCACACAACATTTTTTCATAAAGACGCCCGCCACAGAAAATTTCCAGAATTTCTTTTGTAAGAGTTCCAGAAATTGTACGGAAAATTTCCAAAAATTTTGCGGAAACTTTACAGAAAATTTCTAGACTTTTTTTTTCGGAAAGTTTCTAGAATTTTTCACGTTAGCTATTTGTTTAGTAATCTCTTTATTCTGGGATTTTCTATGTTCTATAAGAGCCCCCCCCCCCCCCACCCACACACACACGGACATAAGAAGTTGATGAGAGCAAAGAGGCAAAATGGCCCCTTACATGGACGATAAAGTGGCGTTTAGTTTCGTAATTTAATAATGGCCCAGTGACATGAAGATGCTCTGCTCGGGGGCCGTGGAGGGGGAGAGGGAGGGGAGGGGGGCGGTGGCCGTGGGCGCACGGAGGCAAGCGGGCGCGCCGCTACCTCCGTGCGGCTCCGGCCGCGTAAGATATAATTTGGATTCAGGTGCCGGGGCTAGGCAAAGCCGGGCGAAGCCAGGCGAAGCCAGGCGAAGCCCGGGCAGGGCAACAGCATCGCATGATCGTCATTCGCTCCGCTCGTGTGGGGAACGTAGAGGAAGGCGTTGCCGCGGCCGGAACTCCACACGACAACAACAACAACACCAGCCCCACTGACGCGTTGCCAACCCCGCACTTTCATCATGTGAGTCCCGGAAAAAAAAATGAATCGAGAAACGGTGCGCGCTCAGGATGGCGTTGTGGAGTTAAGAAAAAAAGAGGTAAAAATGTAAACCGGAGAAATAAATAATGTCGTTTGAGAAGTGTGTTGTTTGCGAGACTGTTTTTGACGATTCGGCAGCAGCAGCGGCCGCGGATGGCGTCGGCTGGGTGAAAGCAGAAGCTCTTGTCACATGGCGACAAGTTGGTCTTAGTGGCCGGTCCGCGGCCGAGCCCGGGAGGCGTGGCATCCTGCCCAGCCACCGCGGTCCAAGCCGAACATAGTACACAACCCAACCTGGCAATTGTTTTCGCATAGACGCACACGCCGGAAAAGGAACAAGAATAGTTTGGGCGGGAGCATCACATGCAGAGACGGGCTTCGTGATTGGCCCCCGCAAGCTCCCGCCAATGGGAGGCTCCGAAAACGTGTGTGTGTGTGTGTGTGTGTGTGTGTGCCGTCGCCCCACACTCGGTACCGACGCCGCCATACGTTTGGGCAAATTGGCGGCAAGGAGAGGTCACCTTGTGGACCGGCGCGGCGCGGCCCCTTCGCTCGGCTGGATCAACGGGAAGGGAACAGGACACAAACAGCTCGAGGAGCCGCCGGCCGAGGAGTCCGGAGGGGAACTACAGTTAATCTGTAGTTTAACAGTACAGTACAGATAACAGTATTTCGATATCTCGAAAGGGTGGACACGATCGAGAGGTCGATGCACACACAAATATCGAGAGATCGAACACGACGCGCAAGGAGGCTGGCGGAACTATAAAGCATTTGCATACCCAGCCCGGCACCGTGAGTATCTGGCGATGGTCGTGAGAGATGCGCGGAGAGAGGCCAGCCTCTCTAGCGGGGGCCGAAGAGAGGCAGAAGAGAGGCTTTCGTCGTGACGTCAAACATAACCTCTTTAGGTCGTTGATAGTATTGGCGGGCAACAGCAGTCTGCAGAGCCAACTCTGCCGGGCCGCAAACCACGTGTACGAAAATGAGTAGCAAACTATGGAGAAAGAGAGACAGAAAGCGAGACAGCGAGAGACAGTGAGAGAGACAGAGAGAGGTGGAAGAGCAGGTACACCGCGTATGAGCGAGCAACGCCTACGGTCAAGTGCTTGCTATCTCGCACGTGCATCTCTCTCTCTCTCTCTCCTTCTTTCTCCGGCGGCGTGTCGCGATTGGTTACCGCTGATGGGGCCCGCCTGATACGGGCCAATCACCGTTCACAGTTTGGAGCACATTTCACACGCGCGCGAAGGCGGCGGCGGCGGCGGTGGGTGTGGCACACAGTGCCGTGGAGAGGATGTGTGTGGGGGGGAGTGTGACAGAGCGAGAGGCAGAGAGAGAGAGAGAGAGAGAGAGCAGCCCACCACGCTCCTATAGCGCGCGGCACATGCGAACGGAAACGAAATAATTAGCGAACACGTCAAAGTGAGTCAGCGTCTGGGTGGCGTCAGGAGCTGCGCCTGCTGAGAGGCTGAGAGAGAGGAGTTTGTGTGCGTCGTAGGAAGTGAGAGAGAGAAAGAGATAAAGAGAGAGAGAGAGAGAGAGAGAGATTATTTGATTTGGCCGCACGTTCTGTGCTGAAACTAACCCTAATCAGGCACATAACACAGCAGGTGTCCCCCGCATTTGACGTCACAACAACAACAACAACAACTCGGAAGTACAAAAAAAAATTGAAGGGAAAAAAAAGAGAATAAAACGGGAATTTCCGGGGTGAGCTGACGGTTTTTGAGTTACGTGGTTGGTGAACAGAGCCGCTGTTCGGCGGGGAGTTACTGACGAGGCGCTGAAGGCGGGCGATTCCGCCGTATAATTAGGTGTTTGCCGTCAGCCGTCCTACGCTCTCCCCCCCCCCCCCCCCCCCCCTCTGTTCCTCTTTTTACGAAACTCTTCGTATTCGCGTCCGTCTGTGAGCGGCCAGTGCTGTGCGTGGCACACATGACTCGGGAGGGAATCCCACGCCGAGTGGTGCTTCGGTTACATTACACACCGCGCTTCCGAAAAATGTCCTTGGATTCGAAATAAATAAAACTAGTTTCCGAGGGTCGGCCCCCGACGTGGATCGGTCCTTGCCGCTATGCAGAGACCTTGTGCACCGCGCCGCTCGGGTTTCGCGTGGGTGCCCTGCCGCTGCACACGGCGGGGTCCTTTCTCTCCAGGACCCAACCACGTGTCCTGCCGCGAGTGTGTGTGTGTGGGAAGGAGCAAGGCGTGACGCCGCCGGGCCGTAGCAAAAGCGACTCGGGATCATTTTTGTTACCGATTATAAAAAAAAATACATACATTCTGTGATAAATAATTTTGACCGTTGAAACTCCAAAAATGGCCGAACAGAAATAAAGTTGAAACTAAACGTGTTCCTGAAACATAACTTTCATCTGGTTTCAGGTAGATGAGGCCTGCGAATAACACCAGCCCGCCCGCGCACACGGAGTCTCGGACTGCGAATACGTCCTTGTTCTGCAGTCTGCACTACGGCACAAGGCGCGGAGGCGGCGGCAGCGGCCGTTACGTACGCGCCGTGACCCGCAGAGGGCCCGGCGGCCGCGGTGGCGGCAGCGGTGGCGGCAGCGGGGTAGCCGGGGTCTCGGGGCCCTGCTCGGGTCCCGGACCGCCGCTACCGCCGCCGCTACCGCCGCAGCAGCAGCCGCCGCGCTCGGCCCCCGCTCGGCTCCGCTCGGCCCCACGCCGCCGCCGCCGCTACCGCTGCCGCGTTATCGATCACTCCGCGACGCAGCCCGCGCGAGCGGCTGCTTGGCGGGCCGGTATCACCGCGGGGGAGGAGGAGGGAGAGAGAGAGAGAGAGAGAGAGAGAGAGAGAGAGAGAGAGGGGGGGGGGGGGAGAGGGAGAGGGAGAAAATGCGGCACCTGCCAAGGGGCACCACCGCCGGTGCTGCAGAGGAAGGAAGGGGGGGGGGGGGGGGGAAGAGGAGTGAAAAGAATTAAGGGGGTGGAATGAGATTTGAGGATGAGGGGCGGTAGGGTGAGGGGTGACGGGTGACGGGTGTCAACGACGTCTCCCATTCTCTCGCTCTCTGTCTCTCTCTCTGTACACCCCTCCTCTCGCTCTCTCTCGCTCTCTCTCTCTCTCTCTCGCTCGCGGTTGCCGGTGCTGGACGACGCGTATGCATAAATATTGGACGCGTCTGACATCTCAAAGTGGAGCACAACAGCCGCATGCCGCAGTAAAACCGGCAACAAGCGGAGGGAGAAACAACAACAGCAACAAGGGAGGGAGGGCGGGAGGGAGGAGGGAGGGAGGGAGGGAGGGAGGGAGGGAGGGAGGAGAAACAACGAGCAAGCAGCCGCCGCAGCGCACCTGGCGGCGGTATTTCCGTCGTCGCGGCCCGGATTACTTACAGAGATGGGCCCCTCCTCACCGGGCCGCCCTGTCGCCGGCCGTCCTCTGGGACCGCCATAAAACGGGCGGGTACTCGGGGAGGGTCACTCACTCGATAAGACCTTATTACCAATTAGAGGGATTCCTCCACTGCTACGCCCGCTCCGCCCGCTCTGCCGGCGCGTACCTCGACGAGCTCGCCGCGTCGGCTGGGAGGCGCCGCCGCCCCGGACCACGTCCAGGTCACCCGCGCCGTCGGCGTCGGCACCTCCCCGACGACGACCCCCGCCGCCGACGCCGTCGTCACACAAAACGAGGCCGCGGGGCGTAAATTTTTCATAACAGGACGCGGGACGCGGCTATGCGAAGGGGCGGCCGCTCACTTCCGCAGCAGCCTCCCGCCTCCGCGCGTCCTCTCGTCGAGGGCCTTTAACGTGTTAACACCGACAGCTGCCAATAACTCTGGTTTTTATCTCCGTTTTCCCACACGGCCCCGCGTCGTGCCCCGCGGCCTCCGCGGCACTTAGGGGCAGTCGCGCTGTACGCGGCGGCGGCAGCGCCCCCCCCCCCCCCCCCCCAACCCGCGTCACGTCATCCCTGCACGGCAAAGCGCGTTGCGCGACAACCTCGATGCCGATGCCGACGACGAAAATTGGACGCGAGCGGCGCGCGCGCGCCGAGCGATCCGAAAACTCTCCTCGGAAGAAAAGGAGCCCGTCATTAAATTAATGGTCGAATATTGCCGCGCGCTGTGGGCGCCGCACCCGTGTTGATTCACACACACACACACATAAACACACGTGGAGGTACAGAGTTCTCTGTAATCTCTCTCTCTCTCTCTCTCTCTCTCTCTCTCTCTCTCTCTCTCTCGCATGCTTGCTCCTTGGCCCTCATCGACTTGATTCGTGTAATACGCGCGAGCGGCCGGACGGGGCCAATGGCCAGCAGGAGCCCCCGTACTGAGGGGCGGGGGGGGGGGGGGGGGGGGGGGGGGGGGGGGGGGGGGGGGGGGGGGGGGGGGCAGGTACCGCGATGGTCCAGGAGGAGCAGGCCGTCGTCCCCCCTCTGGCCGACGAACGCCCCGACGGACGATCCGTTGGCCATATGCAAAGTGGGTATACGTCGCTGCGCGCGGCCGCGGTGCTCCACGCCGCAGCCTCTCTCTCTCTCTCTCCTCTCTCTCTCTCTCTCTCTCTGTCTCTGTCTCTCACTGGCCCGCGGCGGCGGCGGCGGCGCTGGGTCCGCGGGCCCGGAGCAGCAAACATGTAATTGGTAGTTGGTGGCGCCCTGCGAGGCGCTGCGAGGTGCTGCCCAGCTCACAGCACGGCGGTCTGACACTCTGAGGAGACGAGACATGTCGCCTGCCCGCCATGTCTGGGAGCTGTTATATGCGCCATGCTCCGCGCGCCGCACACGCAACAGAGTTCCGTCCGTGTGTGTGTGTGTGTGTGTGTGACGCAGCACGCGCGTGTCACACTATGAAACTACATAGACAGCCTCACAGTTATACGTGACCCACTTTCCGCGTGACGATATGTGTGCATGGTAACGCGGGTATTCATTACTTCCGCTGTTTAAAAAAAATAAAAAAAAATCAGAACGTGATTTTTGTGAAGCTCACCATCATCATTTATATAACCCTTTTGGGATATTTCTTTTACAAGTAAAAAAAGTTTTTGTGCTGCAGCAGACTGTGGACTCCGGTGCACACACACACACGCACACACACACACCACATGCTATGTGTGTGTGAAACCTGCCCGATTAATTAACGGTCCAACGTAATCTCTTTGAAAATGCACAGCGGCTTTCTAGGCCAGTTTCGCGCCGTGGCGGCGGCGGCTGCGGCAGGCGCGGCGCAAACACCAACAAGAAAAAGAAGAAAAGAAAGAAAAAAAGGAGGGGAAAAAAAACAGGGAAAGGAAAAAATATGAGGATTTTCGGCGACCGCGGGCGCGCGCACGCCTCTCTGCACCAGCCGAGCCAGACACATGCGCCAGCGGTGGTGGCGCCGTGCTCGAAGGGAAAACTATTCCAAGCACAGCAAAGGGACGCACGCGCGCGCACGCACGCCGGGCCTATTCATAGCAGCGGGGTACCTACACGGCGGGGGCACGGCGGGGGCACGGCGGGGGCACGGCGGGGGCACGGCCTGCAGCCCCTGATCAAGACAAGAAGGGAGAGGAGGGGAGGTTTATGTACGAGTCTTGCTCGTAATGCCGCCCCGCGCGCCCGTCAGAGCCCGATTCCCGAAATGTGACGATTTATTGTTAGACTAGCGCCACGACCGCCCGACAGCGCTGGCTGCGGCGGCAATCATCGTCTCTCTCTCTCACACACACGCAAAGGTATACATACCATCTTTCAATCCTTTCTCTTCCTTCTCTCTTTCTCTCTCTCTCTCTCTCAGCTGAGCACCACGACCATGTCGTCATGCCCGTCTCCTGGCCGCGTGGAGCGCAGGGCAGCTGCTTCTGTGCATCAGAGAGAGAGAGAGAGAGAGAGAGAGAGAGAGAGCACTGCCGGGTACGACGACCACTACGCACGCAAACATACACGCACGAAACAGCGACCACCATTCCGGTCCGATATACGAGGACGTGGTACGAACCGCTCAAAGCGCCGTATTACATGTACATTTTCGAGTTTTGAACTCGCTGCGTCACAATTTTCCGCTTCGTTTTCTGTACTCCCCCCCCCCCTCTCCCCTCCTGGCTACGCCCCTGGCCGCAGTGCGGGCGGCGGTCGTGGCGGGAGGCCGGCCCGTCGGACACGCCGGCTCGCCGGGCTGCCTACCCTAGCGACGCAGGCGCTCCGGCGGCAGCCCCGGCGGAGCCGCTCGTCTCTCCCTCTCTCTCGCTCTCTACCTCCCTCTCTCTCCCTCCCTCTCTCAGTGCCTCTCTGTCTGTCTCTCTCACTCTCTCTCTCTCTCTGTCTCACCCCCATCCCCCCTGCCTCCGTGCGAACAGCTGTAGTCCTCCGGCCCGGCAAGCAGCAGCCGTTTCTGCCCCACATCACTCCTCTCTCACCTCCTCCTCCTCCTCCTCCTCCTCCTCCTCCTCCTCCTCCTCCTCCTCCTCCTCCTCCTCCTCTTCCTCCTCCCGGCCTCCTCCTTGCCCCCGGGGCGTCGTTGTCATGACTGCCCTGGCAGCGAGCAGCGGGATTCGGGAATGAAATCGGGAAGGGGCCAATCGCATGACGGGTGCGTGTGCGTGCGTGTGCGTGTGTGCGTGCGTGCGTGTGCGCGCGCGCGTTGCGTGCAGAATTTGAACGCACGCCCTAACCTCGATACGTAATTATACGGCGCGGGGAGATTTGAATAGGTGACTAGTCTGCGATGCGGTGCTGCTCAGGGTTTACTGGACGCCTTGTCGTCGCGGGCTGACACACAGCGGGGCGGGAAGGGCCGTGCGAGGGAGAGAGAGAGAGAGAGAGAGAGAGAGAGAGAGAGAGAGAGAGAGAGAGAGAGCGGTCTGATTTGCGTGCCGTGTGCTCTGCCCGGCGTCCATCCATCATCCTTCCGATTGAACGCACTCACTGCGCTGCTCCGCCTGGCTCCGCCTGGCTCCGCCGTCACGACACAGAGAGCGCTGCCCGCACACACCGCTCACGGCCCTCCCGATCCCCGAATATTAATAACACGGAGCGCGCGGGAAACTGGTCCAGTTTTGAAACCCTATTTGCGACTGGATATTTTCGTTCGCCGTGTGGTTTCTTATACCCCCCCTTTTCACCATTTCTTTTTGTCCGCGGTTTGAGCTCCTTCCATCCCTCCCACCTACGAAGGTTCTTCTACACAGCGTTCAACACTTTCCCTACGAGGTTTTTAACCAGTCACTTGTTTTGTATTTTGGGTTTTGTGTCGATCTCTTTTTTTTTTTTTTTTTGCTCGTGTGGCGGTCAGCGGTCGCGGACGAGGGGCCAGAGCAGGTGGATCACCACGGTGGCTCACTAATTGACGATCGTCAGAGAGAAACCGCTCGATCGACCCCGTCGTGGCGCGTGTCCAGACGAAAAATCCACAACAACACCCTTAATGCCAAAAAAATATAAATAAATACTCAAATACTGTACACAGTTTCTCAAATTTTTTTGTGCGCTTCTGCGAGTAGTTCTTTAAAGTGGTTTTCACGTCGGATTGTACACGCAACTCATCTTCCACGAGAAATGGGACAGTGGTGTCGCCGCGACGGCTCGTATATTATAATTTTTTTTTTCGGTGGCGACAACTCGGACAGAAAATTTCACCAGGATCTAATCATACGCCGATGCTAGGCAGCGAGACCTGCTCCAGCGGGGCTCCAGCGGGGCTCCAGCAGACAAGCAGTCGCCGGCTATCCGGAGTGTCAACCCAGACAGCGCGGATACGCGGATGGAAAGTGGCGACGGCAGGGCGGACGCCAGCCTCCCAGCGCCAACGAAACCCGTCACACCCCGAGGAGGCGGCTCGCGGGTTCGAATACCAGTAGCTAAGCGGGTTCGAATACCAGTAGCTGCGTGGGTTCGAATACCAGTATAGGTGCTGCGTGGTAGAGAGCGCGCGGCCCTCTCAAATCGCACCGAGGACGTGAAGGCGGGTGGGCGAGACACTGGGTTCGTACACCATTTTCCCAATTTTTCCGTAGATACGAAGAATATGCAGATTTTTCAGACTTTTTATAAATTTTCCTGTATTATTTTTTTTTGCCTCACAAAATCCCGTTTTTAAAAAAGCCATTCCTGGGCAGTTCTGGGCATAAAGTTTACAACATTTCGCCAAACATACATGCTCCGTTCGCTGTGAATTTCCCGCTCCTAAAGTTTGACCGTGCATTGAACACACACGTGAATGCACTTTGAACACGTGGCGCGCGGGCCCTGCGCGGGCCGTGGCCGCAGCCGCCGCTGCCGGGTCTCTGACCTCCGATCCCGTCCTGCGGGGACGGCGGCGGCGGCGGCGGCGGCGGCCGATCGAGTCTCATCCCCTCCAGGACCGCGACGACTACGCGATGCTCCGCGGCCCCGCGGCCCCCGTCAGCCGCTGCCGCCGCCGCCGCTGCCTGGCGCTGTATCACATGACTCGAATAGCATGCGGCCGAACGGACGGCCGCCTCACGGCGGGGGAATCCGGTTAGGCGTAAAGAGGATTTGGAAATGACTATAAAATGCGTGTCGTGAAAAAAAATTTACTGCGCAGCGTGCGACGGGCGCGAGTGGTCCGTGCGCGGCGGCAGCTGCGGGCACTACCAGCGTGGGACCTGTCGCCGCAAACAGCCCGTCCCCCCGGAATTCCTGTTCCATTATAGAGGGATTGTACGGGGGACTCGTACGGAAAAATATAATGATGGAACAAAAGTGTAACGCTGGGCAGGGCTAGTCCGCCGGGCGGCGGGCGGCGGGCGGCGGGCGGCGGGCCGCTGGCCGGCCGATGCCTCCGATATAAAACTTGTTCGCGTTCCGTTCAACGAACGCCGCCGCCGCCGCCGCGCCGCAACGAGTTATTGGCCGGCTTAGCAACAAAATGCAGCGGCGCGGGTCCGCTGCACAGCGGCTATTAGAAAAACACTCAGGGCGTTGCGTGCCGTCCGGTGCCGCTTGTCGCATAGCCCCAGCATCCTCGCTCGTTTTTAATGCTTAACATATTTTTTTTTCAGCGCTTACACACATGTTTTAGTGCTTAAAAGTTTTTTCATGCTTAAGGCTTTTTGAAGTTTCTTTTATGCCTACATTTTTTTTTTGCTTCATTTTTAAAGGCTTAGATTTTTCAACACGCTTAAATCGTTTCGGTGCTTTTGCTTCCTTGGAAATAATTCATTTCCTTGCCTCACGCCACTCACCCGGGCAAACCTCTAAAAACGTCCTAGAATAGGGATATGGCAAAGAGGCTAGCTGCGGCTCGCTACGAAGCGGCGCCGACCCCGCTCGTGTCCAGGGCGAGCAGAAGGAGATGCGATACCGGAAAGGAGAACCGAGTCTGTTTTATGTCCCGCGAGGGCTTTAAGGACACTGGGGGGGGGGGGGGGGGGGGGGGGGGGGGGGGCTTGGCGGGGCGCCGCGACAAGCTGGCTCCGTGGACATTATTTTCCTATGCGAAGTAACGGCCCGCTGCAGCTCAGATCATTCCTATCCTATCCGGGCGGGGCGCGGCGCGGCGCGCGGGCCAAGCCAAACGCCATGCCATGAATCATGAGCCACTCCCTGCGCCATGGCTCTGTCTCATGCCTCAAACAGGACCGCGCGCGCCGCGCGGAGAAACTCTACGTCGCACGCAAGCGCAAACCAAGGAAAACCCGTGCATTTCTTTTCTTCTAAATAAAACGAGCTCAAAATATTTTTATTTTGAAATTAGCGTCACGTGGACTACCACACCACCTAACACAGCCTGTATTTCCTACGACTCTATTTTCGAGATGCCCGAGTCTGAATCGAGTCCCAATCTCTTTTTTTTTTCTAGCGCAAACGGAAAGTTTCCAAAAGAGCGCGCCCCTCTCATGACTCCGGTCGCTTCCTCCGGGCCTGTCGTCGAATCAATACGGTTTCCAGAGAGATCCCTCGGCCCGATACTCCAGCAGCGCCGCTGGACGGGCGTGTGTGTCCCCACACACTCACACACACTCACACACGCTCACGCACTGGACAATAGTTTCTCCCGGTAATGAGCACTGGGTGGTCCCGGGGGGGGTCCCGTAGCAGATAGATAGGCAGTAGGTGTAAGACGCTGGGGCCGGGGCCTCTCGGCCGTCTCTCGGGTTACAACAAACCCGCAGAGCCGCGTGGCGGCGCAGAGCGGTGCGTTGGTCGCATTTTACGACTAGGTGCACCGGGGGGCGGGGGGCGGGGGGCGGGGGGCCGGGGGCCGGCCGCGGTGAGGCAACGCCCGCCTCCGGTGGCGCCGGCCGATGGCGGGCGACACCGAGGGACGCACGACGCACCAGAGTTTCTCTGTGATATCTCCGCTTTATTGGAATTATTGTAACCGGTCCTGTGAGTAGTTCCCCAGAGCGGCGCGCGGCTCGGCTCGGCGGGGCCGCGGCGGCCACACCTGCCTGTCCGTGTGTCACCAGCTATGTGTCGCAATAAAACGGATCCGCCAGCGGGGAGATGGGCGGTGCCTGGGCGGTGCCTGCGCCGGGGGACCGGCCGCGGACCACCAATCTGAAGACCGACCCCGATCGCGGGGCAGGCGGGACGAGCGCCAGGACACACCAGGATGCCACGCAGGATACCCGCGGGCGCCGAATTAAGGCGAGCCAAATTAAGGCGAGACCGCTGAAATATACTGTTTTCGATAACTCGCGCGCGGAACGCCGCCGCGCGCCATCCGAACTCTGAGCGCGGCTCCCGTACGCGAGTATCCCCTGCGGGTGATGTATAGGTGCGTCCATTAGTGCGACCCGAAAACATTCTCCAGCCACCAGAAGGAAAAGCTTTCTATTTTAAAAAAAAAATCCAAAACAGCAACCATTTACATGACATTTTTCGAAGTCATAATTTTTCAAAGTCACAATTTTTTTTTTAATTTACAATTTTTTTAAAAAGTTAGTATATTCTTGACACTAAGATTTCCAAAATTGAAACTCCGCGCGAGGACATTCTCGGCATGGCAGTGGTTTGGGCGGGCCCGCTGCCCTTGCTGCCCTTGGAGTCCCACCTCACGAACGCCAGCGGCAGCGGTGGCGCTGCAGCATAATGAGGGAGCCCCCCTTGGGGCCTCCCCTCCTGGGCCCCCTTGGTGACGTCACCGCCCCCGGGGGCCTTCGGAAAGTGCAAGGTCGGCCGTCCTGCCAAAGCGCATTTGCATCGGCGCGGCGCAGGTGCAGCCGAGCGGCCCCCCGCTGCACGATCGTAGCTGGCGTGCGAATCGTGGCCAATGACGAGGCTCTGTCCGCGACACACCCCCTTCACTTTCCGTCCTGCTGTTGTTGTTGTTGTTGTTTGTTTTGAAGGGAGGTGCGGAGGGCCGCCGCCGGGCCGCGCGCACGCCTGCAGAATGCGGTGATGCACCGCTTCGCTGAAAGCGAAAGGAAGGGGGTTCTGCAAGGCTGCTGCAGTTTTCCTTCTCAGCGTTGGAATGTCCGGCCACCTCAGGGAGAGAAGGGGGCGGGGGAGAGAGAGAGAGAGAGAGAGAGAGAGAGAGAGAGAGAGAGAGAGAGAGAGATTTGAAATATAGGTGGGATCGAGTGCAAAGCAAGTGTAACCGGGCCGACGCGGTATGGTCGGGTGGGCGACACGGAGGCGGCGGCAGCGGTGCGTTGGCGATCCGGATGCCTGGACGGCCACCACAAAAACCTGCTGCAGAGAGGTACCGGGAGGCCCGCCACCAAACCTCGGTGCTCCCTCCCCTCCTCCCCTCCTCTCGGGAAGACGTTTCACCGTTTCCTTCTCCTCTCGGGTAATAACATTACCGGGCCGACATGTTAACGCCGTGCTTGCTAGAGGTACTGGCCTTGGGATGTCACTACATGTCGCCCACCACACGGCCCGGTCCGGCATGCCGCAGGTACTGGACGGGTACTCGTAAATTGGGCCGCCCCCGGCCGGGCTGTGGCGGCTCCACTCGTCCCTCTCTCTCTCTCTCTCTCTCTCTCTCTCTCTCTCTAACCCGGGTCTCGTCATGTGCTGCTCATTGTTTCGGGCCCGTGATGTATGTGTCTGTCCGCTGTACCCATTCCTGGCATTCTCACACCAGGACCAAGAGCTTCTTCACTTCCATGGAATAGCAGCGGCGGCGGCGGCTGCGGCGGCGGCGGCCCCTGCGGGCCGGAATTACAAAAACCGTTCGCCGATCGGCCGGCCGCTGGGCGGCGTATTGAATACAACATAAGTAGCAGGAGCATGAGGGGCCGGCGGAGCCCCCCGTCCGAAAGCAAGCTAATTGATGTACAGTTTTACTGTTCAGGTGCTCCGGGAATTTCTCGGCGGCCGCGGCGAAGGCATCCCGGAGGGCTCGCCGCAGCTCCCCCGCTCCTCCCGCGGGACACCCATTTTGTTTTTTGGCCGCCCTGAGATGTGCCCGGGCAATGTAGAGGTCACTTGCTGGTCGGAGCCGCAAGCCGCAGCCACACAGGACGACGCCGACGACGCCGCCGTCTCTGTCGCACCCGCGGGCCGCCTCGTAAGGGAGCGAGGGAGAGGTCCGAGTTAGCACCGGCGGCGCTCGGCCCGCAGGTGACGCACCGTGCGGCCCAGGACCTCTTTTCTTTGAAAGTCGGCCGCACAATGCGGGTAATTCGATCGGCGATCGGGCGAGTGTCGCTGCCGCCGCCGCCGCCGCCGCCGCCGCCGCCGCCGCCGCCGCCGCCGCCGCCGCCGCCGCCGCCGCCGCCGCCGCCGCCGCCGCCGCCACCCGGCGCACGGTTCACTGCGCACGCAACCCGGCCAAACCCCTCCACTCTCCACTTGCCGCAAATCCGGCGAGCACAGCGCGCGGCCCGATCCGAGAAACAGCGAGGTCCGCGAAAAGGTCCACGTCATACGAAGTATATCTCGACAAACCCCCGCGATTGCGAGTGTATCTCACTCTGGAATGCGCCGCAGAGCTTCGCCATACGCTTCGCGCGTCTTTAGGCGGGTATGAAGTGTGGGCCGGCGGGCCTCACGAGTGAAGCGGACAGTACCCGGAAAGAAGGCGGGTGTATATCGATCGTGGAGCCGGCAGGGAGGCCGCGAGGGAGCCCCGCTGGGCCCCCGCAGGGCCCCCGCAGGGCCCCCGCAGGGCCTAAGGGGAGTGAAACATGGCATTTCCTGCCGTGGCCCGCTGCAGCACGGCGCCCTCCGCCACCACTGCAACAGCAACTGTCTTTCGGCAAATTGGGCTGTTGTTATCCAGGTGTTCGGGTACTTTTCTGGGTACTCGTGAATTAAGTGGGTAGGCGGCGGCCTCGCGGTGCCTTTTCCACGGGTATCACGAAGGTACCCGCGCGCCGGCACGACAGGCCATGAGGCAGGCGAGTGCAGGCGGCGTTCACTCATGGCCACCGGGGCGCCGGCCAGCCCCATTGGACTGGGTTCGGGAGGAGTTAAGCCCATCGTCACGGCGTTTCCTCTACAGTCACGTTACCCCAACTTTTTCTTTCCACACGTAACGTCCACGTTTTTCACATCTTTTCACCAGTGGCCCCACTGTCCCGCATTAAATTCCCACTCATTACTTTGTTTTAAATTTTCCCCGCGTAACTCGTTACAGTCCACCCGGCCGCGCCGCTGTGATGGCTGCGGGGTGGCTGTGCACACTCGGCCAGGTATACCACCTCCACGTGACCACGCCCTCTGCGAGGCGGCGAACACAAAGCGTGGCAACGCCAGCAGGCGGCCGGTCGTGGCGTTGGCACCCCTGCACGGCCCGCCCGGCACGGCCCTGCCCTGCGAGCAAGCAAGCCTTTTCGACACGCTCTCCTTTGACGGTTTTTCGCGCGCCCCGATAGCCGATCGCAGGGACACCTGCGAGCTCGCACACACACACACACTCACACATACACACACAGGCACACACACACAAACGGACTAACTACGTGTAACTTGCGTGACGAAACTTCTGCCCCAGTATAGCACTGGTGTATGGATATAACGACCGTCACTATAAGATTTTTTTTTAAACTTGGGGGAAGTATAATTATTTTACTTTAAAATCCCCTCTGTTACTGTTTTCCAAAAAAAAAATGGTTTTAAAAAAAAGAAATTAAATTATGGTAATTGAGTTGTCATATTTTGAGACTTGATGAATCGATGTAAACGTAATTACAGTTCTTCTCGTTGATGTGAAATTTTTCAAAAATATTATTGCAAAATTCTTTCAACATAAATAAATTGTAGTGATTGCATTGAAAGGACATTCACTTTTCTTTCCCCGTCGACTTGCGCGACGACGAACGGCCGCCGGCCTCCATGCCGCTCTGCCTTTACGCGTCTCCGTGCGAATTTAATCTCATTTCGGCGGCAGCGGATGCGGCGGCACGCGCTCGCCGCCGCCGCCACCGCCGCCGCCCGCGGAGAAGGTTTTGTCAGCCGCCTGCTGACCACCGACCTGGCGTCCGAAGCTCCCGCCGGTGCTCCCCCAGCCGCTGCAGCCGCTGCCCACGTCCGCCGCCCGCCGCCCGCACTTCTCGTGCTTGTACACTTTTATCCCACGGCTCTGCAGAAACAATCCAAACGGGCACATCGTTAATAATTTGCTTTCTACCCCCCTTTACTCCCCCCCCCCCCCCCCCCCTCTCTCTCTCTCTCCCTCTCTCTCTCTCTCTCATACATTTTTAAGCCCGCGTGCGCGATTCTCCGGGGCCCTGCGCGTCCCCGGGCCCAACACTTTGCTGTCACGTTGTACCGCCAAACAACCATGTCCCTTACTTTACGATGAGGCCGTGCAGACATTTTATCTGGCTTACCTCTCTCTCTCCCACTCTCTCTCTCTCTCTCACTGTCTCTCTCTCTCTTACACACACTCATACACACACACACATGCGGAGAGTGCAAAGGGCGACGAAGCTGAAGGTAAGGGGTACAGGAGGGACCGATCGGGTAGATGAAGCGATAAAAGCGACAAAGTCGTGTCTGAGAGGAGAGAGAGAGAGAGCACGACCCGAAACACACGCACACGACTCCCTTTTAGCAGCCAGGCAGCCGTATGAAAAGTAAAGTAGTAGGATTTTATAATCGGATTTCTTCCCTTCTCTCTCTTCGCCTCCCTCCCTCCTTCTCCGACTTATTTTCGTTTGCCGGCCGGCAGTTTGTTCCTGCACTGCTGTTCGTGTGTTGGTGTAGGTGTCAGTATGCCACTCGCCACTCCACCCCCATCCGGAGGGGCCCCACGGGCGGCGCGGCCCGCCAGATTTACGTATGCGGTCAGGGAGCAGTATGGGAAGAGAGCAGAGAGTCGCTTCACGGAAAAAAAATAAAATATCTGTCTCACACACACACACACGCACGCATTGTGCTTTGTCGGTTCCGAGCAGAACTCAAAAACAAAATCGTAGTGTGGGTTAAATTTGCAAAAAAAAAAGTTTGGATAGTAAAAATATAGGGCCCTCTTTGAAACCAGTTGACCAGTTTGGTGGGATGAGCGCGACACGGGAGTACACTGTAGTTGGTGCGGGCCTCTCGGAGGCTCGGCGGGTTCGATTCCCGCTGGCGGTTCCCGCAGCGCTCCCCCCACCCCCCGCGGACACAACGACGAGCAGAAGTAATTTATATATCGTCTTGAATGACGTCATCGCGTGACTCTGGAACGGCGGCCGGCTGCGCTTTTCGCGCAAATCTAGCATCCGCCGCCGCCGCTGCCGCGCGGTCGTCGCGACAACGATCTGCCCGCCCGAATCTCCAACAAATCGCGCGGTGCGTATTCGTTCTTTTAAAACCGCAAAAAAAAAAAGAAATGAAATAAAAGGGCAAGATTTGGGTTTGGGGGGGAGACATATCGGCCTGGGCTCGGGGGGAGGGGGCGAGGAGGGGGAGGAGGGCATTGTAAACTGTGACAATGACCGCGACACTGACCTGCCCTGATACACTGCCCGCTGCACTCCGCATGTTTTCCCTCCCTCCCCCACCCCCACCCCCTCCTGCCGCCGTTCATACAAATAGCGAGCAGGCCCGGAGGCCAACGACCCCGCTGGACATGACCTGCTCCTATAATTCGCAAACACACGTTCAGCACGCACTGCATGTCCTGTTCGGAGAAGTGCGGGTGGCGGTCCGAGGGGCGGGGAGAGAGGGAGGGGGAGGGGGTAACGGGTGTGGCTGCGGCGGCGGCGTCTGGGGGGGCGGAGCTCCCCCGTGGCGGAAAAGAGAGCAAGCAAGCATTCCGATGCGCGCTACCTGCTGACGCTGTGCTCGCAGGGACGGGGGACGCACCTCAAGTGCTCTTGTGTCTCCCACAGGTAGCGCGGCAGGTCTCGGTGAAGTCATGCTCCAGGGGGTCGGTGAACCGGCACAAGGCAGCAGGGCCCCACACATGCAGCCAATTCATTAATTGTATTTTCGTACGATTTTATTTATTTTGCAGTTGCTTTTGCGGAGTCACCCCCGATAACATAGCCGTGCAGCTGTGCCCGGGGGCTGTCCGGAAGCTCCATGGGGCTGCTTACCGATGCCCCCCCTGTGGAGGCGTGCCCGTTACCTAACACATGCACGGTGCGCGGGGGGGCGGTCGGGGGGCGGGGCGTGGGCGGGAGCGGCAGTGGCGGCAGGGATGGTTTGTGGGTCGCTCGGTCAGTAGCCAGGAGATCCCAGCCAGCCCAGCCCCCCCCCCCCCCCCCCCCCCCCCCTCTCCGTCCGGGTGGTGGAACCTTGACCATCGTGGGACAAGCGATACAGAGCCAGTGGCGTAGCCAGCGGAAGAGACGGCTTGCCCCATGTGACTACGAGGCGCCCGAGCAGCCGTCCAGTGCGGTGTCCCGTCTCTCTCTCTCTCTCTCTCTTTCGAATGCGTTTAGCGGCACCCGACTTTGTGCAGATTTCGGCAGGGTTGTGCTACAGCCGGGCCGGCCGTAGAGCTACACCGACACTGGAGGCGCAGCCACAGAGACTACACGGAGGTTATAGAGAAGTAGGAGTCTCAGCGGAGCGTGGCCCGCCGGTGTCGCGTGTCCCGGTGTAAAGTTTCCGTGCGTCGCAGAGAGGAGGAGGGGGGAGGGGGGGTCATGCCGGCACCTGTGCTGCTGCAGTAGTGCCTGTCACGGTCTGCACAGCGGCAGAAATCAGCGGCCAGCCGAGACCTCACACTGCCAAGTGCACAGTGCCGAAAGTATGGAGTTTTGGAGGCAGCAACAGATTCTCTCTTGCTCTCACGCAATAGCTCAAAACTTCAAACACACACACTCTCACGTGCTTAATACCGACAAGTTGCCGCTCATGAACACACACACGCACAGAGTTATTCCTCGGCAATTCTCAATATCAAACAGGTTTCGCCCTAATGATAAGTTGCCGGCCGCGGCGCCCATTGAGTACCTATCGGGTGACTATCGGGTACCTATCCGGTACCCATTACCGTGGCAATGCGAGAGGCTCTGGGTAATAAGTGAGTACTGGTTGGTTGGCCGCCCTGCCGCGCCCTAATGCCCCCGCCTCGGGTATGTAGAGCTCCTCTGCTGCCAACCTGACGGCCACGAATTATCGACCACATGCTGACAACCGCGGAGTCAGCGGCGGGGCGGGGTCACCGCTCGGGGTCAAGTTGGCAGCAGCGCCGACCTCATCCGCCAAAGTTTGTTCCAGGAAGGTCTTATTGAGCTCGACCCACATACACTGCACAAGACAATATTTGTGTTTTCATAAAAATGTTAAAAATGTTGGCACTGTTTCGAGGAGGACATTTTGTGTGTTCACCGGCCCTGCTGTAAAACACGCTCTGTCCTTGTCCAGCCCCTGTGTGAAGTGTGTGAGTGGGAGAGAGACGGTGCGGACGACCCCCGCGCGTAAGTGCAAACTCATATATTGGGGCGAGCAGTGCCCGCACGTCCATCAGGTAACCGCGCTCTCATTTACATAGCTCGGAATGCCGGCGGCTGCGGCCTTTGAGCAGGTACCACGCAGGTAACACGGGGTAACCTCCGGGTAACAGCCGGGTAACCTTGCTCCGCGGCAGGTATGTAGTGGAGCATAGCGCAGAGCGATCCGGGCCATTAGCGGAGAGAGAGAGAGAGAGAACCCTTACAGAATCAAATTTTCATGCTTTGGAAAAAGATCGAGGCGCAGTAATTTTTGACGAGAAGGAAGAGGCAATAATTTGACAATCTGAAAATTAAGCATTTTAAATTTGCATACTTCAGCTCTAAAACTTCGGAGAGAGAGAGAACGGGGAAGAGTGTTCAAAATGGTGCCATTAGCGATTTCCGAGCTGCAAAACGAACAGACAGAACAGTGCAGCTGGGGGGAGAGAGAGGTTGCATTTATAATAGATACCGCCGCTGCGTTTATCTCCCTCTTGCCGCAAGCGCGCTGCCGCCGCCAGCGCTGCATGCGGGCCGCGAGGAACACGCCAAGGCTCCTGCTGGCAAGCGAGATAGCGAAATTCCCTGATGTGTGCGTTTGCCCCTCGGTCAGGGAGAAGTGCCTCTGTGTGTGTGTGTGTGTGAGGGTGGCCGGGTGGTGGGTGGGTGGATGCGTGCACGGCCAGGTAGACGCGGCGCAGGTACGCGTCAGGTAAGGGACGGTACGAGAAGGCAGTGACAAGGTGCGCACCTATCATCAATTTATCTGCCAGAGCCCCACACACTCAAGTCAAGCATGCTTTATCGTACGAACTGCAGAGCCGTCGTCCTGCCGCCCTCCCCCCCCCCTTCCCTCCTCTGCCCGTATTTATACAACCCCCTCCCCCTCCCCTCCGAGTGATATAAAAGTTGCGATGCAACGACGCATACGTGGACGCACTCAGCCACTCACAAAACCGTCAGAGCCGGCCGGGGGCCGTCCTCGTCCAATAACAGGAAATGGTTGTGCCTTTACGGAACGCGCCGTGGATGTGACGCACACACAGGGAGGAAAAACATTTTTATCTTGTTGGATTTATAACAGATTTACAAAGTGTGTGAAAAAAAATCTGCACGTAAAATTCTGGAGATTTCCCGTTATTCAAGCTTCTTACCGTCTGTCTTCAAAACTCTTAAAGAACACACTTAACGTAAATCCTCAGCAGTGGCCGGGTTGCCTAACGATTACCGCAACGACCGCTGCTCCGCGAAGTCGAAAAGAGAAGGGCTCGGGGCCCCGTGCAAGCACACCGGGTACCGACCCGCAGGGCCAGCCCAGGGCCAGCCCAACGGGCGGGTATCAGTCAGAGGCGCTGCGCGGCTGCCGGGCACCAATCAAATAAACAGGTAGAGAACTATACCATCACTCTGCTGGACCACTGCCTCTGCCCGGCCCCTAAGCGATCTGCTCAGTGCAATCACACTCTCAGATCAAAAGCCTTTTTATATCGCTGTCAGATGGCCGGGCCTCATGTTCTTTTCTCTGCGGCGGTGCAGCCGCGGGGCGGCGGTGGGCGGGGCCCGTCCCAAAATGATATCAACAGGTGAGAGAACGCTTTGCCCCGCGCCCCGCCCGCCCCCGGCACCGCTCCCAGCGCGCACTGGAAGCGTCCTTCGCGCGACAGGAAAGGATTTCCATTCGCACCGTTTCAGCATCCCCGAAAACGAGTCGTATTTTGAGTCTGATTTTCGCGCCGGGGGAGTACACTCGAAGTGTTTCTGCAGCATCACCTGGACCGGCCGCCCAGGTACAGCCAGGTACAGGCGAGAGGGCTGACTGATATTAATGCACGGTGCACCGAGAGATGCGGTTTGTGTTCCTTTTTCTTTGCCTTTTTTTTTTGCGCCCTCCCTTTCTCGTACTGCACGCACACACACACACAAGCTTTTATTTTATGTATTTTTTTTCTTCGCCGCTCCTTCTTCATCGAGCTTATAATCTGGCGCCCCACCTTTCCATCCATCCCTACGGGCCTTCATTGCACACCTAGAGACCTCTTTTCCTGGAATCAGCAGAAGGTTGACGCGAGCGAGCACACACACACACACACAGACCGCCAGACGTGCACGACGGATAAGGTAACTCTCACACACACAGCAGGTCAAAAGTTCCCAATTTTTCTGTCTCGATATTTCACGAAAATTCAGCAACGACCGATTTTACCAGGCAGAGCGCGTATTCCGTTCTACCGAGGTGTTACATGCTCGGGAACGTATGGTGCTGTTCAAACGCGAGCTGCGATACGTTCCACGCACACATACAGCGCACGTATCCGTTCAGGCGAGCGGCCCGCACTGCTCAGCGGATTCGCGACGCAGAAGGACGACTCTATATATACACGGGACGCTCTCCAGGACTCCAGGACTCCAGGACCGGCCGGAGGAGCGGCTCCCCCTCCCTCCCTACCAGCGCCGCTCCAATCGATACCATGGGACTGATAGAGGAGGGTTGGCGACACCGAGGGGCCCCCCGGCCGGCCCCCCGGCCGCCGCATGGTCATGTTGATGAGAGCGACAGAGAGGGATGCACAGCCAGAGAGAGACGGACGCCGGTCTATTTCCAGGAGTGAGGGAGTACGACAGTGCAGGCGCCGCCGGCCAGGTACGGGGGTTTCTACCGCGCGCTCCCGTCCGTCGGGCAGGTGACGTGAAAAATCATTGGAGACAGCCTCGGGTTGCCTTCTTGAATAGCATTGTGGCGGCGGTGTCAGCAGGTGCGGTCATACGGTGTTGGGTTGGCTGCGCCGGTCGGCACGGCCGGCTGGCTGCACGCGGGGGGGGGGGGGGGGGGGGGGACCGGCTCGGCCCGGTGCGGCGGGGGCCTCGTCTGTGCGAAAGGATGGTGCTGCGGCGGCGGTGGCCAATGAGGCGAGCACGGCGCTGCTGTTGTTGTTGCCGGTCTGCATGTGTCAGACCCAATGCGATTTGAGGAGCGGTGATGCCCTTCCGACATAAACACGGCGGCTGTGCCAACCTCATCTGTGCAATCACCAGCCACTATCTGTAAGCTGCCGTCGCTGCTGGGGTTCCTGATTCGCACAGTTTTCGCAACAGGTGTTTCATTTTGGACGCGTACTGGATAAGTACTGGACTCTCCTATACAAGACACTACTCATCTTGTCAAACCATGCGACTTTTCGGTTCCCCCCACCCCTTTGTTATCGACGAGATATTCACGGCAGCCGAGTAAGCGAAGTTGGACGTGTCCTGTTCGCCGTCTCAGGCACCGAGTCTGACGCTGTTCGCGAACCCCTCGGACGGTTGGTGGCTGATAGCGTATTCAGTACCGTCGCACGATGACAAGTGCTTTTCCCATTTCCAGTGTACGATCCGCCACCGCCGCCGCTGCCTCGCCATTTTGGAAGGGCCCGACGGCCAGGCGCACGGCCGTGTTTTCGTCACCCTCGCTCCTCCCGCCCTCAGTCGATTGGCTGACAGGGTGTCAAAACGGTTGCCTCCCGCGAACCTGGCCGCCCGCTCGGCAGGCTGGCTGCCTGAAGTGAGGGCCGAGGCCTTTGTGGGTCTGTGAGGGGGTGGGCGCGGCTGGGCGGGAGTGAGGTTATGTTGCGCCCCCGCGCCGGGGCCGGGGCCCCGCGCCTCAGCCGCCCGTCTGCATGTCGTCCGAGTGCCCCGCGGTGGTGGTGGACGGGGAGGCTGCGCGTCGACGCCGGGGTGGGGGACCGTCCTGGGTCCGTGGGGTCAGTTGGTACCGCTGTCACGCCACTCAACAGGCTAGCCCAGGACGACGAGGGGGGCCAGGGGCTGCGCCCGGGGTGTGCGGGGGGCGTGCATGGTGGGGCTTGGTGCAGCGTCGTGCTGGGGGTGTGTCGTGTGGCCTGCCTCACCTCGCGGCGGTGGTGGTGGTGGTGGTGGTTGGTGAGTTGTAGGCTTTGGTGGTGGTGGTGGTGGTGGTGGTGGTTGGCGGGTTGGTCCGGTAACTCCTCGGCGGTCTGATGTCGCGGCCGCTCGGCCCAGTCGGCGGCCAGCCCGCTCATGGCTGACATGGTTTCGCAGGCCGCCACCATGCCGCCATGGTTGCCGCAGTGGTGCGTGCAGCCGGCCGCTAGGCGCCCGCGCTAGAGCCCAGCCCAGCCCAGCCCCTGCCAGCCCAGCGCAGCCCCTGCCTGCTGCTCGCTGGTGCCCCGCCGCGAAAACACTGCTGGTAGCGTGGCCGCCGGCGCGGGGCCTCGCTCCGCTATCGACCCGCTGACGTCACCCACCACCCTGCCACCCCCGGCCGCCCCCGGCCGCCCCCGGACCGGACCGCCCCCCGCCGCCGCCCCCCGCCGAACCGCGCCGGGGGCAGACGATGCGCCACGCTGCGCCACGCTGCGCCAGGCGGCCTGCAGCCCGAGTGCACACGGCGTGTCCGGCCCCCGAAGGAGCCGAAGGGCTCAAGTCCTGGCCTGGGGGCGGGGGTGGTGGGCGCCCCAGGGCCGCCGAGGACATCGCCTTTAAAAATAAAGATCGGTCGGGCCAAGGGAAGTGGATCGTTGAAAAAAAAAATTGGGCTCAATCACTCTGTGTGAGTGAAGATGCCCAACATGCGACAGAAAAAAAATCTAAACCGAAAACCGATAAAGATATATCGAACAAATACAGCGCGTCAAGAATATTTCAGAAAAAGTTTTAAGAGAAATCACCATGAATTAAATCGGCGGACTTCGACAAGGGTCAAGTTGTTGGTGGGGGCCTCGGGCAGCCTGGGGCCCTGCAGGTGCTCGAGTACCGGAGCCCAGACCAGCATTGCGTGCCCTCTGCTGGGGGGGGGGGGGAGGAGCCCTTGGGGGAGCCCTTGGGGGGGGGGGGGGGGAGCGCCATACCGCGGTGTAATCAAGGCTAAGCGCCCCCAAAGACCAAGGCTAACACTCGTCACCAAGGCGGCAGCGGAGGGGGGGGGGGGGGGGCAAGGCTGCCGTGCATCACCGCGGCGCTGCCCGGGTGCAGTCCCGCCCGCTTCTGTTCTGCCTCACCGTTCCGCTAAAACAGATTTACGACGGATACACGCCACTTCCGGAGATACTCTCCCCCCCCCCCCCCCACCCCCCCCCCCCCCCCCGAACTCCTCGATTGCACGCCGTCACTCGCGGGCGTTTTTGGAAATCCATTCTCTTCTTCTTCTTCTTTTCGGTTTTTTGTTCGCCGCCTTTGCCGACCCGGAACGGCTCTGCAGTGTTTTCCGTTCGATGGTACGAGTCAGGGTGTTATTTCAGTCGGAGGTTTTCGCCGAAAAGCATCTCCGCGGGCTCAATGCACTTTATGGTACCGATAGTACTCGGGGTATTCATCTCTCTCTCTCTCTCTCTCTCTCTCTCTCTCTCGTGCAGCCTCCCACACGTCCGTCGGAGCGGACGGTTAGACTTTATTGCTTTACGGTCGGCCTCATCGCGGCGCGCACCGCAGCGGGGCCACGCCGGCAGCCCCACGCACGCGGCCGCAGGTATTGTGCACCTTTACACCATTCGGGAGTACCCGCCGTGCGCCCTCTTCTTTTACTTTGTTTTTATTCCCTTTTTTAATTCTTTTTTTAAGTTTTTCTGGTCACCTCTATGTGGGACACAACACACAAGAAAAACCATTTCCGATGGTATGGAAAAAGAGGAGAGGAAAATAAGGGTGGCCGCTGTGGCGCGCCGGTGCCGCACTGCGGCCGGAGCAGCGGCGCAATCGATTCGTCTTTGTTTTTCGCGCTGTTTTCGGCGGCCGGATGCGCCGCACCGCACGGCTTGTGTGACAAACTGACGCGATAATAAAGCAAAACCCGACCGCGGAGCAGCGGCGGGGCAGTCCGCAGGGGGAGAAACCGTGACTTCTCTCCGCGAAACCAGTCAACAACAACAACAACAAAAATTGTGAGAAAATTGATTTAATTCGTACATAGAGGAGCGGCATGTATTTCCATGTTACAGATCAAAGGATTTTTTTAAAAAATATTTTTTTTGAAATTTTGCATATTTTTTAAAAGTTTTTTTTTTGGGGGGGGGGTGAATTTTTGGAGAATTTGTGCGTCTAGTTTTAATTCTTCGGTGGTGGCGGTGGGTGTGTACTGCTCGTCGCCATGGATGCCCCATGCCTCTCTCACACACACACGCACACACACACACACGCAGACGGACACCCGGTCGTGACCGGATCGCCCGGCCACGGGATCACACACCGAGCGCAGTGTGCTCATCATCGCCATGCCATTGTCACGGCGCTGTGACTCTCTGCTGCTGCTGCTGCTGCTGCTACCGCCGCTGCAAGGAGGCTTTGTGACCAGGGAGCCCGGAGGACATCACCTGGTTTACGAGCCACACACACACACACACACGCGTGCGTCGTATGGGGGACGTATATATATATATACAGCAGTTTGCGCAATCTCCCACGCAGACAAACGGGCATCCCTTTGCAGACCAGCACACACACACACGCACACACGCACACACACACGCACACGCACACGCACACTAGGAACCCCCCTGCGGTGCAGGAGGGCCCGTCTGCAAACGACGTGTGTGTCGTCAATGCGGCATTCCAAAGACGAAATAGTGTTGTTTTACCACTACAGAAAACGTTGGTCATGACCCGGCAGCACGCCACCCGCACACACACACACACACACACACACACACACACACACAGGCGGCTGCCGGGTAGGTAGGGCTTCCGCGCACACGGCATCGCCGCGGGGGGTAGGTGGCGCCCCGCCCCCTCCGGGCCGCACCCCCCGCAGGGGCCGTGGCGCCATCTAGCGCCCAGCGGGATAGGCAGCCCGCAGCACGCCACCCCTCTCGCAGCCTGGAGTCTCGACGCCGGCGCCGGCGGGAAGATTCAAAACGTGCGGCCGCCGCACCGCTGGACACCTGGAGTAACGATAGACATTCTGACTCCAGTGCTCGACAGGAGGGGGGCATGTCGGATTTTATTTTTTAAAAAGGGCGTGCGCCCAAAAGACTTGTTTTTCTTTTTGCACATTTTTTACAAAAATCTGCGGCTTCTCTGCTATGACACACGGACACGAAACTGCTGATTTGAGCGTGCGCTCCCATAAATATGATCCCGAAAATAACAAGAAAATTATTCCGTGAGTGTCGAATGCATCCGGGTCCGTGGCTGCTGCTGAGAGACGGGACTTGTCCTTCCGAGGTCCATGACACGTCTAGGTCCCCGTGCCACGCCGCTGCCACGCCCGCCGCTGCCACGCCGCTGCACGGCCCGCCGGCTCCCACAGCCCTTGCCTCAGCCCGGCGTGCACTGGCCGACAGCTCCAATATCGGAGACCGGCCACCGCCACGCCCCGCCACGCCCCGCGATGCAGCCATGATTACGCAAGCAGCATAGAGCTGGCCGATGGGATAGTTGCCGCAGTGCGCCCCTCCCCCCCCCCCCTCTCTCTCTCTCTCTCTCTCTCTCTCTCTCTCTCTCTCTCTCTCCCTCTCTCGGAGCCCTAACCGGAGCCTCTCTCTCTCTCTCACGCAGCCGAGCGCAGGGGATCAGTATTTCGAAGCCGTTTTCTTTTTCTCTCTCTCTCACTCCTCTGCGCGAGCGAGCGACAGAGACGGAGACACCCTTTTAGTACCGGCACCGTCCGCCGCCTTCGCTAGTTGCGCTCGTGACGCACGTCGGGATCGGCTTTCGTCGCAGCAAAAGGCGGTGGAAAACGCGAGCGGCGCCGCGCCGCGCTTTTATTCGGATTTCGTTAAGGGTGTGCAATCGGAGCCCTAACCGGAGCCTCGCAACTCGCATGCCGTCTCTCTCACGCAGCCGAGCGCAGGGGATCAGTATTTCGAAGCCGTTTTTTTTTTCCGCGGCGTGTGTCTGTCTCCTCTACAAGATGAGACCAATACCATATTTGTGAGTCAACTGCAATTTGAGTTTGACTGGCTCAAATGCAGGCCTTTTTCGAGTTCCAGGCATGAGTAGAGAGAGACAGGCTACACCTTCTCTCTCGACGTGGCGGGGTGAGGAGGTGCGTGGTGCGGGGGAGCCGTCCCTCCCCCTCCTCCCACCGCTGTGACAATGCACCCTTTTAGTACCGGCACCGTCCGCCGCCTTCGCTAGTTGCACTCGTGACGCACGGCGGGATCGGCTTTCGTCGCAGCAAAAGGCGGTGGAAAACGCGAGCGGCGCCGCGCCGCGCTTTTATTCGGATTTCGTTAAAGTCGCAAACTTATTTTGCGTCGGCCGCGTCTAGACTGTCGCCGTCTGCTGCGCCGTACGCAAACCGATCGTTGTTATTCCGCTTCCTGCCGCCACCGCGTCGTCTGCCCGTGTCGTCTGCTAGACAAATAACTTTCGTCGTCTGCAACTGTCGTCTGCTGCAGACAACTTTGCGGCCGCCACCGCCGCCTCGCCTCCCGGGAACCACCTCAAAACTATTTCAGGCGGGGAGCAGTTTTGACAAGGCGACGCCTAGAGCAAACTCTTTTGGTGTGGAACCGATAGAAACAGAGCTCTGCGCGCTAGAAATTTAGACTTATTGATTTCACGTTTTTTACATTGCTGAAATTGGCGGGAGCAAAAGTACACCGGTTATATTCGCAGAGCTGGAAATGTTTTTAAAAAATTATTTTTCTACCAGTCTGTGAGGAACAGGCCTCGAAAAACCAACAAAAATTCCCAAAACCAGATCCGAAACTGACCACCGGCCAGATCGGAGCCGATACAGCGGCAGACGTTTTAATTGATAACCCCGGCCTATGGGGACCGCAGTGGTGGCTGCCCTGCCGACCGTAAGCTGCCTATCCCGCCTAACTCCAAGATGCTCTCTCTCCCTCTCTCTCCCTCTCTCTCTGTCTCTCTCTCACTCCCTCTCCCTCTCTGCCAACTCCACAGGCCGGGCCCCCAGCAGCCGCATGTTGCATAGGCATCGGACCGTTAGAGTCATTAAATGCTTATCCGAAGACACGGACGGTAGCAGACGAAAGCGCCGCCCGGCGGCACGATTGCAGCGAACCAGACGAACGACATCCAGCGTCAATTCCATTCGAAAACTTGTGCACAATTACCATACAGGTGCACGGCCAAATAAAGTTCAAATTCGTAAAGTATTATAAAATACGGTACTCGTGCCTTGTGCCCAAAGTGGACTCACAAGTGGATGCAATTTGAAAACAAAAATTCCAGCGCCTGCAGCGCCGGCGTGTATAATATACTGGGCAGATCGACCTCAGCATCGTGTCTCTATAGTGCAGTGGTTAGCGCTGCCGACCCCAGAGACAGCCGGCCCGGGTTCGACGCTTTGCCGGCGCCATATTTTTTTTCTGGGGCCCTTCCGAGGGGGTAATGCCCAGAAAATGATTGTTTGTTAAACGAGTTGCGGAGGGTATGAGAGATAACGCAGTCAGGTGACGAAGTATTCGCGCTCGCGCGTTTGTGCGGCGGCTTTTCTCGTGAAGTGACGGAGAAGTTGTTATGACGCCGTGCCCGCGGGTGGTGGTGGTGGTGGTGGTGGTGGTGGTGGTGGTGGTGGCGGCGGCAGCAGCGCCCGCGGCATTCCAAGCGCCACACATCACACGCCGGGGAGACTTTTCGTCTCCGCACCGATTGCGATCGCTGCTGTGCGAGAGAGACGGACGCCCCGTGTGACTGCGGCGGTGCGAGAGAGAGAGAGAGGCCCGGCCGGGCATCCCGTGATGGCCATCTCTCTCGCACCCGTACACAGTCGAATGCCCCGCCCGCCCCGCGTCTCTCTCGCACTGCCGGCGGGGGCTGGTGTCCGGGCGCTGCTGTACTGCCCCGGGGCGGAGTGCGTGTAGTACGGCGGTCCGCACTCCGAGAGGTGTGAGGGGCCGTGTCTGTCCGCACACGCTGCCCGCACACGCTGCCCGCACACGCTGCCCGCACACAGCCGTGGGAAGCGATTCGTCACCCCCAGTCCCCCAAATCCGGTTCCAAAGTCTTCGAATTCCGGTGCAAAAAACTCTTCCGAGGGGCAGATAGCGTCGTAGGCCGGCCCGCGCGCGCGGCTGCGGCGGCGCTGCCTACCCAGCAGTCGTAAGGCGCGGAGAGGTGCGCTCTCTCTCTCTCTCTCTCTCTCTCTCTCTCTCTCTCTCTCTCTCTCTCCCGTCCGAAAGGGAAAGGTATAAACGGAAGACATTGGTTTTGTTCCGAGGAGAAGCCGCCGTACTACCGTTCGCACTCACACACACACACACGCATGCCGCTACCTAATGGCACTACACTCCTCACCCACGCAAGGGGCGCCCCTCCCTCTCTCTCTCTCTCTCTCTCTCTCTCTCTCTCTCTCTCTCTCTCTCTCTCGAAATTTACAGAGTGCGGTGCGGCTGTTTTATTTCGTGGTTCGGACCGCCCCGCCTTTGCGATCCGTGAACAGGCGCTGTGGGCGCTGCTAGTACGTCCCTTTTCGGAAGGGGCTCGCGTGTGCGCGCTCCAGCAGTCAGCGAGCGGCGGCCCCCCCGGACCTCCTGGACACTCCAGGCCCCTCCAGGCCCCTCCAGGCCCCTCCAGGACCGTCCAGGACCCCGGCAGAGTCACGGGACGCTGTAAATGGGCGGAGGACTCCAGGATAGTTTTTGTGTTGCAGGTTTTTGAAAACAAAAAAAAAAATAATCGAGATGGGTGACGGGGGAGGTCCTGCGAAAGTGCTGGGGGCCTGCCTTCCTGTCTCTCAGTAACCGACCGCGTGCTTGTGACGGAGAGCATGTAGGGTATTCCGGAATAACCCGGCGCCGGCCGGACGCTGGCGCACGTGGCGGCGCCATAACCACGGCATTGGCGGGGAAGCGTTTGGAGGCCGCGCGGTGGCGGGCCGGGCCCCGTGCCGGTCCGGTTTATCTCCGGGGCTGCTGCGCCGCGGTGGCCTGCGAGCACGCAGGTGCTTTACACCCCGTCATTAGGGGCGGGAAGGGCCCGGGGGCCGGCAGGCTGTTACACCAAGTACAGCCCATCGGCCCTCAGCGGGGGGTCCGGCTCATATATGAGGGGGGCTCGCGAAGAAAGCGATCAAGCCGGAACGGCGCGGCGTGCGAGGGGCGCCCTGCGGTACTTCCCCAGCGTCCGCAGCGCTGCCGACCCCTCCAAGTGCTGCCCGCCGGGGCGGTACCAACATTGGAGGCGTGTTTTCACTCTCAAAATAAATTTACGAAAAAACTTTTTAAAATAAATCATTTGACCCCGCAGTTGGACTCGGTTTGACGCCAGGACTCGGAAAACGGGGTCACACGACCGCCCCCGCTCTAAACTGTGGGAAGTAGGTGGCATAACCACTGCAATCGGATTGCAGTATCTGGAAAGGTGATGGCGCACAAGTCGTGGAATATCAGGTGCGTGCTCCGCTGCCAACCTCCCCAACAGCTGTGTCTGGGGGGGGGGGAGGCGCTAGAAGCTGCTCGGCTGGTTGGCCGCGCGGGTGCAGTGCGCGTCTGATGCGACCCGGTCACGCTCGGGGAGACAGACAGAGAGAGAGAGAGACAGACGGAGTCCATCCCCCTCCCCTACAACCACCGCCCCCTCAAGTACCACGGCACGGTGGTGTAGTACGGCGTAGTCGTGAAGGGTGCCGCGCCCCGCGGTCTTCCGCGGCCCCGCCCAGTCGCCACACGTGCGCCGAGGCGGTGGGGCGCCGGCCGCTGGTATCATCAAAAGGGCGTTATTGTCATAAAATCAAACCCCCTCCCCTCCACACACACACACACACACACGCTGCCCATCGGGAAAAACGGGGGGGTTTTCTGTTGACGCCGCGGCCGCCGTGTGGCCGGAAGAGAGCGGCAGGACAAAAGGGACGTGTGTGTGTGTGAGAGAGAGAGAGTGAGAGAGAGGAGGGGGGGGGGGGGGAGGGGGAGGGAAAGAGAGAGAGAGGGAGTGAGGGAGAGAGAGAGAGGGGGAGGCTCCACCCCGCACCATTTGCGTATGTTTGGGGAGCACTCGTGTACTGACGGGCCGGCGGACACATCGCTGAGGGGGGCGTGTGTGTGTGTGTGTGTGTGTGTGTGTGTGTGTGTGTGTGTGTGTGTGTAGGGGGGATGTGGGATGCGGAGAGGTGACCGGCACAAACAGACCATCGCCACGACGGGTGAGAGGTGAGCGGCGTAGCGGAACACTACCGCGAGAGCGACAAAGACAACAAATAACGCGAGTCGTACACGATTACGACCGGCGAACCCTGTGCGGTTTTCTTATACGTGTCCTCGTCGCACCTCATGGGGGTGAGTTAAGGAGGGGATATCAGTGGCACTACGGGGGGGGGGGGGGGCAGGGGCGGGGCAGGGGCGGGGCAGGGAGGGGGGTACTGAGGGAGAAGGGCCACGCCGCCGCCTCCCCATTCACTGCCACCCCCTCCCTCCCTCCCTCCCCTCCTTCGGATTTATCTTTTCAGTTGATTTGTACCTTTGCCGCGCGGCTCGTGGCGGCCGAGCTGCGCTGGCTTTGGCCGGGGCGGAGGGGGTGGTGGTGGTGTTGGATGCTAAGCCTGAAGGAAGACAGTGAGGGAGGAGGGGAGGAGTCAGGAGGGCGGCGGGGGCGGCCGGCGGGGGGGAGGACCACGACGACTGACGAGGCCGCCGCCGTCGACAAGGCCGCCGCGTCCGTCCGCGAACTCCGCGCGCAGCACAAGACCCGGCCGAACGAGAAGTAGAAGAGAGAGAGAGAGAGAGAGAGAGAGAGAGAGAGAGAGAGAGAGAGAGAAGACCACGGCGAAGAAGCAGAAGCGGCCAGCAAGGAGCCGCGCAGCGAGGGCAGCGAGCAAGCACAGAAGAAGAGAGTCGCAACTGAATAGGATTTTATCTGGCGGTGAAATGCATTGTGGGTGGGGAAACTTAATTTATGGCGTAATTAAAATATTTTCCCCGCCCCCCGCTACCCCCTCGACCGTCTTAAACAATAACCGCGGCGGCGGTAGCGGCGGTGGTAGCGGTGGCAGCGGTGGCAGCGGTGGCAGCGGCCGTTGCTGGCGCGGGCCTCTGATCTCGCCCCACGCAAAGTAAGCGCTGCTCTCCTTGCTGGAGGAGAGGGGGTGGGGGAGGGGGGAGGTTTTCCAAAGCGGGTTAGAGAACTTAACTTCCCGTCGGACTCGACCGCATTCATACGCCGCCGGGCGCCCGGAGGGGAAGGGAGGGGGGAGTGGGGGGAAAGCTGGTCGGGCAGCAAAAACGGTGGGCAACGAACACTAACGGAGCAGCGGCAGCAACCGGCGCAGAGACCGCCGGAGCGGCGGGGGCTGCGGGGGCGGCTGCCTAGCGCCAGCAGTGCCTTGTTGTTGTCGCAAACACACCCCGCGTCGCGGGGGGACCAGCAGGGCCGCGCCGGGTCTTACTGTCGCACTCGATGCGCCGACAGTAAACACCCCCTACTGGCCGGCCAGAGTACCATAAACCGCGGCCCGGCAGCAGCGGCGGCAGCGGCGGCGGTCTGACGTCAGGGGGGACTTCTTGCCCTCACCCCTTCCGCAGCAGCAAAGCCCTGAGCCGCTGCCTGAGTGAGAGAGAGAGAGAGAAGGAGAGAGGAAGGGAGAGAGAGAGAAAAGATATCGAACACACGGAGCGGGCAGTTGTGAGGACTTGCCGCGCTCCCTGCGCGCCCCCGCGCGACGACGGGGGAGTGAGAGCCTTCGGTGCGGGGGCCTGAGCTACCGCGGGGACTGCTTCTTGCTCTCGCCTTCCTCTCTCTCTCTCACTCACTGGCCCTTTCCCACCTATCCGTCTCTCTCCTTCACTCTTCCACCCGCCTCGGCCAACTACGGCGAAACTCGCCGGGCCGGCTGTCAGGTGGAACACTGGGATTCGAGTCCCTCTCTCTCTCTCTCTCCCCCCGCACTCACTCGCACCCGCTCGCACCCCCTTGGGGCCCTTGGTCTGGCTCTTCGGCACCCTGTCCGTTCGCTGCGCCCCCCCCCCCACACCGCCCCACGAGGCCCCCGCAGCCCCCTCCACCACCGCCTCGGCCGAGGCCCAGTTACCCACTCCTGGCGGGTAGGCAGCCGACCGGACGAGTGGGCGCGCCGCCAGCGCAGCGCGCGGCACCCCACTGTACTGTACAGCCAGGCTCGGGGCATCTACCGCCTCTCCTGGGCATCGGAGAGGAGAGTGACAGAGAGGGAGAGAGAGAGAGAGAGAGAGAGACGTGTGAGAGGGGGGGGACAGAGTGATTTCCGGTCAAGACCCCTGGCCCAGCGACGACAGCCGCGGCGATACACCGGCGAGAGGCGCGGGTTCGAATACCGCTGACCGGAACACCGCGCCAACAAACGCACTCTGCCCTGCGCGGCCCGCGGTGTGTGAGTGGGTGCTGCCCGCCGGACAGCGGCGGCGGCAGCGGCCCGGGGTGTGAATCCTCGACCCCCTCCCCCCCCCCCACCCCCTCCAGCCACCCCCGCTGGAGCCGCGCTGGAGCCGCGCCAGTGGAGCGTGCAAGAGCCCAGGCCCACTCGGCGCCCACTCCGTGCCAGCACTGCGCGGCCACGCGGCCCGGCCACTCCCCCCCCCCCCCCCCCCCCCTCCTCCTCCTCCTCCTCCTCCTCCTCCTCCTCCTCCCCCCTTCCTCGCGGCGGGCGGGTTCGGGTCTTGCCAATGCGCACTGTGAGTCCTGACGATTCCGCGTCGCCGCCGCCGCCGCCGCCGCCGCCGTGCCTCCCGCGGCCCCGCGTCGTGTCGTCTCTGTCTGACCACCGCGGGGGAGCGCGGGGGAGGGAGGGAGACGGAAGTAGAGAGCATCAGTGCCGGAGGCCGCGGGGCCGCGGGCCGGCCACCACCGGGGGTAGGCCCCGCGGCCGAGGCGCCACTGCGCAAGCCTAAAGTACCTCCATTATTCATTGTCGCGACGCCGCCGCCGCTACCTCCGCGGGGGGTCCCGGAGCCCCTCCCCGAGCCTGCCTCTCCGGCTGACGCCGAGCTGATCGAGTCGAGCCCCGACTACCCCGTCGAGCGGCGCTGCCCGCCGCGAGGCGGCCACGCCCAGGACGCCGCCGTCGTCCTCGTCAAGGGTCTCGGAGAGTTCACTTTCGGGGGAACGACCGGTCAGGCCTCCGGCCGGCCCCCATACAGCAGTTGGGTGCCCACCCCCTCCGGAACCTGGTGCCGGGCTTGGACACCGTGACCCGGACCCGGGAAGAGCAGAGCATCTCTTTTATTTTATTTCCATTTTGTGGGCGCCGAACAGAAGTGGCTGACCCCTTGGGGGGCTCGTCCTCCAGGACCCGGGGGCGCCCTGACCCCGCACCTGACCGGCGTCGTCGGCGGCCACCCCCGCAGGTCCCCGCAGGGCCCCGGAGGCCCCCCCGCGGTGGTGGCCGGTGAACTCCAGGGCCTCCTCCCCGAACAGCGGAGCGCGGCGCACGGACCAGCCTTCTTAATCTCCTTTCGCCCTAATCTCCCCGATCACTCCCTGCGTGCCCCCGGTGCTGCCCCGCCCCCCACCCCCGCCGGGGACGCTCACCACCCCGCCTCTCTCTCTCTCTCTCTCTCTCTCTAACTCGCCCCTCCCTTCTCCCTCTCTGGGATTAATCCTGTTTACTCCTGCCGGCTGCTAAATCTATAGGGCAGCACGGAGGGGCGCAGGGAGGAGAGACAGAGAGAGAGAGAGAGAGAGTGAGAGAGAGTGAGAGAGAGAGAGAGAGAGTGAGAGAGAGAGGAGGGGGAGGGGGAGTAAGGCTCCTCCCTGCCTGCCAAATGTTTGTGATGCTCCGAGGACAGCGACAGAAACATTCGCCCTAACTTTGAGGAGGAGGGGGGGGGGGGTTGCGATAGGATGGTCGCCCTGCCCCTCGGGCCGCGGGGGGCAGCGAGCCGCCTGCAGCAGGGCCCTGACTATGCTGAGGGCGTTTCCTTTCCTTTCGCATCGACAAGGAATCCGGCGGCCGGGCGGCCTCCCTCGCTCCCTACACTGACAGCGCAGCGAACAGTTCGTCGCCTTGACCGTCACCCAATATCTCTCTGCCGCCGCCACTGCTGCTGCTGCTGCTTTTCTATGAAACTTTATTTTTTGTACTTTGCGGGATTTCTATGCGAAGACGCCGCGGAGCGGCCTCGGATTCAGGCCGGTGGCGGTTTTCGCGCGCCTTTCTACTTCCCGCGCGGGGGGCGTCCGTAAACCACGTGACGCCGTGGTCGTTCTGTCCTTGTCGCACCTTACACGGGACACCGTGTGTTCGGGAGGGATAGAGAGAGACAGAGCGCCTGCACCACGTGACCGGCGGTGCACACGGCGACAATCACCGCCTTGTTGTGACTCGATTGCAGCCGCAACGATGACTGACGCGGCAAGGACGGCGGAAAGGCGTCGCCTCCTGCCAGCCCCGGCGGGGCGGCACCGGCCGGTCAGACCGAGCTGGCGGTGCGCCGCCCCCCCAGTAAGGCTCGTAACGGTATGCAGCACGTATCGGTTGGTAACTCCAGCAGGCTCTTGCAGAGAGAGTGAGAGAGAGAGAGAGAGAGAGAGAGAGAGAGAGAGAGAGAGAGAGAGAGGAAGAAGCGTTACGTGTTTTGTGCACGTCTCCCTTGGCGGACGCGGGGTCCCCTTGTTGTCGCACCGTTTGACCGCATCGCTCGCGTATCCTCACGACACAGCAGCAGCAGCTCTGTAACGACGCCGCACACATGCACACACACACACTCTCACACACACATGCACACGCTCACACACATGCGCAATAGCCCCTCTCTACTCTCTCCTTGGCAGAAGCAGCAGTGGCGGCTGACATCGGAAGCCGTCACTTGAGCAACAATTCGCCCATCTCGACCAATGTGCGGACAATACTGGCACAGCGGCACAACCGCGGTCAGGAGAGGTGCGGGGGGCGCTGCGGGGGGCGCTGCGGGGGGCGCTGCGGGGGGTCGGGGTGTGAGTGGAGAGCGCGGCTAACTGCGCGGCCCGCGGCCGGACCGTCGCGATCCGACTCATATGACCCGCGGCCCCGCGGCGGCGGCCCCCGAGGAGAGAGGCGCATGTGCGGGTCCTGGGTGCATACCGACCGGTACTCGAACCCGATCCGAGGGGGGCCTCATGACGGGTGTACACTGACTGGTGACTGGACCGGACTTTTCCATTGACTGGAATGAAAATTTCACGATCATTTATGGTTTCTGTGTTCTGAGCTGCTACCCACCCCAAAGTAGGTTAAAAAGTCATTCCCACCGTGGATAAAACTCAAAACGAAAATATTTTTGTTTCGCTTAGAAATATGTGGATGCTTATGAAAAGAAATTGCAAAAATGGGTGGGCACTACCTCGTCCCAGGCCTCCGCCTGGAACCCTCCTGCTTAACTTCGGTGTTCGAATGGGAACCGGTGTACCAGGTATCGACCGCCGCTAAGACACGGGCACAACGCAGCGGCCTTTTTCAGGGGCACGCTTCCGCAACGGTCAATGTAGCCCCCTCCGCCAGCCAGATTTCCGGAATCAACTCCCTTCGACTGGCTGGTTGGTCTGTGGCACTGCGGCCACTCCCGAGCGGACTGGGGGGGAGGTAGGCTTTCCTATATCGTACACAGCCGAAGCTGCTGTACTTCACGACGAACCCTAGTCGCGACGGCGTGTCCTCGTCTGCCAGATTCACAGGGAGCGAAAACGAAGGTACCGAACCCTAGGTACCCCCGTAGCATACACCCGAGTCTCCGAACCAAGTTTCCTTGGTAGACACAGAGCCCCCCCGCCGGAAACCCCGGGCGACCGAGAGAACCTCGGACCCGGGAACGGGGGTAAGCCCGACCGTGCTGCGGGAATCTTCAAGTTGAAACCCAACGCTTACATCTCTCAGTGACGCAGCGCGCACGGCCGTTCAGACAGCCATACCGACGCCACGTTCGGAAGTATATTTTACCCTCTGCCTTCCAAACGCAGACACAAGAAAAATTTAGAAGGGCTAGCCAGACTCGAACCAACGACCTTCCGGCCGCTGGCCAGCCACCCTGCTCATACGGCCACAAAGCCGCTATGATGGTGACAGCGCGCCCCAGGTACTTTACAAACCGTCGTCTTAGCTGAGCCGACAGAAAAAACGCAGGGACCGGCAAAGAGTTGAACATCCGACCAGCCACCCGCCGGCCGGACTCGCTAACCACGCGGCTACCGAGCTTCGGTGTCGGGCTGCCATGCGCTCCCGGTACTGTAGCCGCACGACGTGTCCGACTGGAACCCAAGGCAGCAGTGATTTTCTCGTGGAATGTAACGCCGCCGCCGTCCACGCGTTTTCGTGCAATCGATCTCAACCCCATAAACTACAGTTTTTTTTTCTCCCTTTTCTCTCCTAACACGCAAGGCATCGCATTTTAACGCGGCAGTATAGTCTTTGCCTCCCCCCCCCCCCCCCTCTCTCTCTCTCTCTCTCTCTCTCTCTCTCTCTCTCTCTCTCTCTCTCTCTCTCTCTCCGTGCCGGCTCGGGCGTACGGCGTACGCCCCGGAGGGAAGTCCATAGGCAGGGGCGCGGGGGCGTGTCCCAGAAGAAAGCATGGCCATCCTGCGTGGCTGCGGGGGCTGCGGGGGCCCGGCGCGGCCCCGCGGCCCTTAGTGGCTGAATCAATACGCCGAGGAATGGCGCGGTCACTCGGCCCGCTGGGTCACCGGCCTTGCATTCTTAATCCGCACGTCCTCACGAAAAGAAGCCGAAAGGCAAAAAAAGGGGGCGGAAAAAAGACAATAAATAGTTCAGAGCCGCGCGCCCCCCCGTACAACGCACGCCATCGCCGGCGCCATTGAAAGGGAAAAGAAAAAAAAGTCAGAAACATCTTTAAAAATATTGTTTTTAATAAAAATTAACAGTTGGTTGTTTTTTTTTCAGTCCTTCAGTTCGCCTCTCGGTGTCAGATGGCCGGTGCAGGCCGCGGCGTCCGCTCTCATCACCTCACGGCGGGCAGCGAGTGTCGGGTCCTAGCTCTGCTGGTGCACACAGCCGCCGAGTGCCACTCCACACGCGTTGTCCCTCTCCTGCCGCGCCCCGCGCGCTTCAGGAGGTGTAATTTTTCAAAAATTGTGCCGATTCGCGCAGCGCCGAGCGGCGAGAGGCGGCGGCGGCGGCGGCGGCGGCGGCGGCGGCGGCGGCGGCCAGGGCTCGGGTGCGGACGGCTTGCTGAACCCGCAGGAAACCTCAGAAGCTGAAACTGAGTCGTTTCTGTGAAAAGGGGCGGGTAAAACGACGTCAGTGCCAATGCCAACTGAACCGCACCACCGGCAAAGGGTGGAGAGAGAGGGACAGAGAGAGAGAGAGAGAGAGAGAGAGAGAGAGAGAGAGAGAGGGAGAGAAGGGGGGAGGCGGGAAAAATGTAGCTTCGGCTACGCCCCTGGACCTTGCAGCCGGCGCCGCCTCGCACCTGGATCACCTGAATATGGAGGATCGGCGGCCGCCATAGATCCCCGCGCCGCGCCACGCCACGCGACGGGACGGCTATTCGGCCATCGTGCCCATGGACTCGGCTATCGGCCATGAGCCGCCATGAGCCGCCGTGGGCCGTGTTTGGACCAGAGTGAACGACCTCATTACCTTCCACGTATGCTGCTTCCCCCCCCCCCCTCTCTCTCCCGCCGCTGCGACGCAACTAGCCACACCACACACACACACACACAGGACTAGCGCCGTAAAATATGACGCCGTGTGGTCGCGGCCACCATACCGGCAGGGGCGTAAAGTAGCATAGGTGCCGTTCATACGAACATGTATAATGAACGGGTGTTTGAAACCGCCGTATGGTGCCCGGAGCGGGCTCGCATACTTCCGGAATCAAACCGGTCCATAATTTTCACTTTATTTTATTTTATTTTTTTCATCTTGACGGCAAAACAGAGTTAGTTTGAGCGCCCCTCGTGCACTTGGGTGGCGGTGCCCAGTGTTGCCCCGGACGGCCCCGGATGGCCCCGGCCGGCCTCTGTCTGGTCCTCAGTGTTGCACACGGTGCCCGAAGGGTTGGCGTGGTCCGAGTACTGAGCAGGGAAGTTACCCCCCTGACGACGCGGCGAAGGGCGGCCCCAACGAAAAAGAAGAACAAGTGCGGGGAAGGCGGAGCAGGGAGGACGGCTTGGGAACCAAACGGAAGGACGAGAGAATGGGGCGGAGAAATGCTTCGGAGAAGTAAAGGGAGCGTCAGCGCCGCCCCCGCCGCCCCCTCTCTCTGTGTATCTCCGTCCATCGCATCCCCGTTTTCCATCATCTCTCTCTCTCTCTTCCCTGCGCAGCAAGTGTAACTTTCCCTTCTCTGTATCCTGACCACGAATCACTACTCCATTCTCCGTTTCAGCCCCCCCACCCACCCAGGGAGGCCGCCCCGGGCCGCGGCCAGCTAGAGGGTCGCCCCGTTGCATCCGTCTTCCTTGCTCCCTTCCTTTCTCCCTGTTTTCTCGTGCCCCTCTCTCTCTCTCTCTCTCTCTCTCTCTCTCTCTCTCTGCCCAGCCCAGCGCGCACGGTCGGGGAGGGTCCATTGCAAGGATCGAGTCAGTCCCTGGGGGCGGCCTGCACACGGCATCCACTATCCACGTAACGGCCCTTGCTCAAACTGTAAGCGGTCAGCCCATCGTCAGACGTATCAGGCCGTGTCCGTGTCCCGGAAGTGAAGACCAAGAAAGACCGTCCGTGTGGGAATCGAACCCGCGACTCTCCGGACGCGAGACCACGATACAGCTTGTGTTCTGCAGTACTGCTCCACTGAAACACGGCCTGAATTCTTAGAAAAAAATTGTTTTTGATGTTATTTGCGCTGGAAAGTCTCTCAGCACATTTTTTTTTTCGGGTTACATAGATCTTCGCTGTAAAAAGCCCCGGTTGACCACAAACCCTGTGGATGCGCAGGCAGCTCTGTACTGCGTGAGCACGCAGTGAGCAGCCCCACACCTCCCCCTCCCCTCCCCTCCTCTCTGCCTCCCTCCCCCTCCCCTCCCCTCCCCGTGACGCCCTCACGACTCCCAGAATCGAATCCTCGGCGGCGCCCGGCCCAGCCCTGCCCTGCCCGGCTCGAGGTGCACGTCATGCGAGTATTTTTCAGTGCCTGGGGCCGTATCACTGGCCCCGCCACCCCCCTCGGAGCGTAGCCCCCCACGCCAGGCCACCCCCGCTCTCTCTCTCTCTCTCTCTCTCTCTCTCTCTCTCTCTCTCTCTCTCTCTCTCTCTCTCTCTCTCTCCCTCTCTTTCCCTCTCACTCTCTCCCTCACCTTATCTCACGCACATCATCTATCGTAAGTCTTCCTCTGCCCCACTTCTGTTTTACTGCCTTCCTTTTCGTGCAGCGGGAGGGGAGAGAGAGAGAGACAGACAGAGAGAGAGAGGCACAAGAAAAAAAGAAAGGGAGAGAGAGAGAGAAAAAAAAAGGGGGGAAAGAAAAGGGAAGTCAGTAGCGAGGAATGAGAGGATAGCCCCCCCGTTCCGTTCGATAGTTTCGGTATGACTTTGGTGAGAAGGGCGCCAGCCACCCCCCACTCCGCTCTCTCTCTCTCTCTCTCTCTCTCTCTCTCTCTCTCTCCCCCTCCCTCACCAGCAGTGCCCTACCGCCCTTTTACTTCTCGCGCTGGGCGCGCCGATTCCCCTTTGCGCCTGCGTAAATACATCAGTATCACCCCCTGGCACGGAAAGAGTCTTGGCCCGCTGCTCTCTCTCTCTCTCCCACACCCTCTCTCTCTCTCTCTCTCTCTCTCACACACACACACACACACTCACGAAGACGGGCGGCGCGGGATGATTTGAGGAGGAGAAGGGGGAAGTGAGGGGAAGGAATCACAAAGGTGCACACGCAAACGCACAGCAGCGACAAGGAAAAAAAAAATAACGGATATGTGAACGTGGAAATGTGGGCCACACGCGTATTCATAGGCTGTATGCCGGTGCTGCTTGGTCGCGCACGCCGAGTGCAGGCCGCGGCTGCCCGCCCTGCTCTTATTGTGTTCCGTGACCTTCTGCGATGAATCAGCGCCGAATGTCACAGCTGCACCGACGCGGCCGGAATTGAAGAAAGAGGGAGTTAAGATTGCCATCGAACACTTATTTTATTTTGTTGTATGGCATTTTGATTTTTAGTATTTTCCTTTTCTTCGCCAATATAATTCGGGTTGCCTGGAGGATAGGCAGTCCTTGCGGCAGCGGTACCGCGTGGGCCCCGAGGCGCTGCCTATAACCAACCGGCATTCGTAATTTTGCAAAACTAATCCTGAAATCTTCGCCAAATGTTTCCTCTATTTTCTAAGCCCCCCCCCCCCCCCTTCCCCTCCTCACACCCCCGAGAGGTGTGTATCGGGGTCGCGTCTGCGGCCGTCTCCGGACAGAGCCGGGGCCGCGCCCGGAGTGCGAGTGAGACAGGGAGACATGCGGGGCCAGGGACACAGGCAGTGCGAGTGAGACAGGGAGACAGGGAGCCATTTCCCCGAGACTTCCGCGTCTAATAGACGGCTTGATGTATTGGAGGATTCGGCCCTCCGAAATTCGCAAAACCGAGAGGAAAACTTTTCGGTGGGGGGGGGGGGGGCCTCTCTTCTCGGCTGCCGCCTCCAAGTTCCCCCGCCGCGTGCTCGCAGACCGCGCCCTGCCCCCCCCCCCTCCTCGGCCCGCCCCTGGCGTCCAACGCGGGGCGACGAGCCGGCCGACCCGACGGCCCGTCTTATCTATCGAAGCCAAGAGACAGGACACAATGAGGTCAAGAAATGGGGATTAGGATGGACACAAACATATGAGGGCGCGAGCTGCGCGGGCCTGTCAAAGGGAGGGGGCCGTGATTTAGGGGGACGTTGAGTGATAGGCGCCCCCGACGGCGAAAGTAGTGGAGAAAGTGAGGGAAAGTGGATGGAAATGGAGGGGGGAGGAGAGGAGGAGGAGGAGGAGGAAGGAAGAGCGGAGGGGGAGTAGGAAGGGCTTGCTTGTCTGAAAGGTGAAGGTAATAGAAGTCTCACCTGGACGTGGTGGCGGTGGTGGTGGTGGTGCGGGGGTGGTGGCAGGCGGGGGGAGGAGGCACAAGAGAGAGGGAGAGAGGGGCGGAGGGACGGAGAGAGAGAGAGAGCGTAGGAAATGATCGACGCAGAGGAAGAAAAACAGAGGAGAATAGTGCGGGCAAGAATGGTTGTTGGATTGGCGGCCGAAAGGGGAGCGAGAGACAGAGAGAGACAGTGTGTGCATGGGAGGTAGAGTGAGTGGGAGAGAGAGAGGCCAAGTGAGAGAGAGAGAGAGGATTGGGAGGGAAAGAGAGGGGGCAAAAGGGATCGGAGGTGGTACGTTAGGGGGGAGTTGCGCGCACGTGACAGAACCCCACAGCCCCTGCCCCACCCCTTTCCAGCCCCGCCCAAACAGGTTCCCAAACTCTGTGTACCCCTGGTAATTACCGGCTCCTGTCAATGAACACCGAAGTTCATCCCACACGCGTCGTGCAGCGAGGCGGGAAAAAGAAGAAAAAAAATGGGAAAGGGGGTTGGGATGTGGCGTGGCGCGCGTGGCTGAAGAGAACCGAGTTTGGGTTTGGGGGTACCCGTAGCCGTGTGCGTGTGGGTGGGGAGAGGGGGTACTGCAGACACCCCCCCCCCCTCCCCTCCCCTCCCCCTTCCCTCCTCTCCCGTCCCCTCCGATGTAGAATGGCTGCCGGGCGCAAACTCTCGTGCTCCGCGAAAAATCGGCAGGGCATGGCGGCTTGCATGGCAAACGGCTCGGAGGTTCGGATAAATCGCTCGGGATGGGATGGCCACGGAGGCCCAACGCCGGGCCCCTCCCCCCCCCCCCCTCTCTCTCTCTCTCTCTCTCTCTCTCTCTCTCTCTCTCTCTCTCTCTCTCTCTCTCTCTCTCTCTATCTCTCTCGGCACCCGGGCCAGATCTGGCCAGATCCGGCAAGGGAAGGAGTCGGGAGGACTCCGTCCTCCGTGCTTCTGCTTCTTCGCGCTCTTGGACGAAGGGGTTGTGCGCCCAGAGCGCACGCTGTCTGTGCAAAAGCGAGAGTGAGAGAGCGAGAGATAGGGAGCGAGAGAGAGAGAGAGAGAGAGAGGGAGAGAGAGAGAAGGGGGGTGCGCGGCGGGAGCAGGCGGGAGAGGGAGTGGGACAGGGAGAGAGCGGGAGAGCGGGGGCTGCAGCGTGCTTGGAAAGTAACTGCCCAGTCTACAACCGCCAAGGACCATTTCCCCGATGAGGGACTCCGTGTCCAGTGGGCTAGCACGGCCGTGGGGGGCGGGCACTCAGCCACCCCCACCACCCCCACCCTCTCCTCCCCCGCGCTCTGTTTACCCGCAAGAGCGCGGTAAGGGTTGCCTGCGCCCCGCCCGCTCCGCCCCTCCCCTCCGGCCCTGCGGCCCTGCGCCCTTACGGCCCCTGGGCTGTGCTGGGCCGTGCCCTTCGTGGCGGCCGGCGAACGGAACCGCACCCGCCGGCAGAGCGATTGGCACGGACGGGCATCCGGATGGACTTCCCCCATCCCCCTTTAAAAAAGCGGAAAATAAATAAATGTAGTGACATCACACTGGTGTGATGATGTCGTCCCTCGGTGGCCGCGTGGGTTGGCAGGACCGACCGGCGAGCAGCAGGTCGTGGGTTCGACTCTATGCCGCCGCGCGCTCGATCGGACTTTTTTTTTTCCTCGCAAGCGATGACAATGACAATCGTCATCTGAATGACTATCACGAGGCTTCCGTAGTGGCGGGGGGGGGGGGGGGAGCGGGCCTACGGAAGGCCGTCGCTTTCCCGCTGTCTCTCCCAGACGTCCGCCGGAAGGGGGTGATATGCGAGCCGAGCAGGCCGGACCCGCCATTCGTCATCCATCACGCGGCACCGCCACACGTCCGCCAAGTACTCCACTCCCCCATGAATGGCCACAATAACTACGGCCCGCTTGCCTCCCTCTCCCCGCCACCGACCACGTCTACAGGACTAGCTAACTGTTCACGGGGAGTATTCACTGCAGGGGCGAGCTCTCGAGAGCGGGGTATCGAACTCACTGATCGGGTCCGAAAGCTTTTGTGAAGTGAGAACGAGAGAGAGAGAGAGAGAGAGAGAGAGAGAGAGAGAGAGAGAGCACTGCTGACGCGCGAGTAAGACTCTGCGCGACGGATGAGCCGCCGCGCGGCCTGCCACTCCCACGCCCCCTCCCTCTGTCCCACCCACCCTCCTTCCCTCCCCTCCCCTCCCCTCCTCCGAGCTGGGCACAACTCCGCTCCAGTGCGCCGCATCAGCAATCAATACGAGCAATATCGCATCGCCTCGCACATCGCATTCGCCGTTCACCCCCCCCCCCCCCCCCCTCCCCTCTCTCTCTCTCTATCTCTCCCTCCCGCGCAGCCTCTCGCCCAGCTTCTCTCTCTCTCACGCAGCAAGGCCCCTCGCTCTCTCGCCCTCCTGTTCTGTCAGCAGTACTTCCCTCCCCTGGTCTTCCCTCTCTCTTTCTGTCTGACTGTCTGTCTCCGTCACCTTCTCACCCCCACTCCCTGTCTCTCTCTCTTTCTCTCCCCTCGGCTCGCGCGCGTCCCCTTTCCAGCGCCCGCGTCACTCTCAGTTTCCCTGTCCGCCTCTCTCTCTCTCTCTCTCTCTCTCTCTTTCTCTCCCCCTCCCTCCCACTCTTATCGCCCGTGTCCCCGTGACGGTAGGCCCCATCTCTCTCCCTTTCTCTCTCTCTCTCTCTCTCTCTCTCTCTGTCCCTCACTCGCACCAACTGTCCTTCCAGGAGTCCAAGAGCGGGGGTTGGTGGGGCCGCGGAAGACCGTTGCTGCTCTCACCTACCCCGCCCCTCCTAGCTCTCTCTCCCTCTCCTTCTCTCCCCCCCCCCCTCCCTCTCTCTCTCTCTCTCTCTCTCTCTCTCTCCTCCTCCTCTCTCTTGGTTGGCCTCCGTAATTTCAGAATAAATATAAATGCTCTGGCAGAAGAAACACATAGACACATTGAATCAGTAAAGAAGAGTAAGGAGAAGTTGAAGCAGAAGAAGGAGAAGAAGGAGAGTAGAAGGAGGAGGAGGAGGAGGAGGAGGAGGAGGAGGAGGAGGAGGAGGAGGAGGAGGAGGAGGAGGCGGAGGAGGAGGAGGAGGAGGGGGTAGGAGCCTCAGCAGACGCACACATCGAGCGTCGCAGTAAACGCGCGCTATCTCTGTTGTTGTAAAGAAAAGGGAGGAGAAAGGCGGGGGAGAAAGGCCATTGATCCCATTCGAAATGTAGGCCAGCAGCGCGGAGTTTGGGGCCCGCGACGGTGCCCGCTCGGGGGTCCGGGGCCCCGGCCGGGCGGGGCGGGGCGACAGGGCGCCTGGTGGCGGCGGCGGCGGCGGCGACGGCGGCGGCGTCTGCGTCGGAGGAAGACGCGACAGGGGCGGCGCCGCCGCGGGGGGGCGCACATGGAAGACACAGATAACGACTTACTACTGCCGTGCGTACGGCACGTCATGACGTCATGACGCCATGACTTCATGACAGCACACGTGGCAACCTCCGCGGGTAGCGGTCCAGAATCATATTGAAATTACACTCCACAGTACCTCTTCATATTTAACTTTAAGACTTTGCTGTGTATGGTTTTGCAGACGTATGTACAGCAGCTCTCATGGCATCTCTATAGTGTCCTCATGGCACGTCTCACGGCGCCGCATGGCCGCGCTAAAACGGACCCTCTCCTCGCCATGACACGGCGCCCCCGCCCGAAAGCATTTCCCATTTTCTATATTCAGCGGTCCGTGGCGCGGCGTGGCGTGGCGCGGCGTGGCGTGGCGTGGCGTGGCGTGGCGTGGCGTGGCGTGGCGTGGCGTGGCGTGGCCCCCTCGCACCGTGTAAAGCCTGTGCCGTGCCGCGCCCCGTGTGTCTGTAGGTCACTGAGTTGCCGGCGAACGGCCACCGCGACGGCGGCGGCGGGGTTGTAGGAGGAGGAGGAGGGGTGGGGGTGCGCGGCCGCCGACGGGCGCCACCAGGGCGGGGGTACGACGGGGAGGGTCGGCGGGGAGGGGCGGCGGGGGACGGAGCTCCCCAGGGGGCGTTTGACGCCGGCGGCCGCGGCAACTCATACGGAATCCGGCGGCCCCGCGCGCACCCCGCCGGAACTTATTCTCATACTGCACGGCGGCGGGAGATTTCAAACACGCGCGGCGTCGTCGGCGGCCCGCGCCCCTGATTGGCTCGGACAGGGGACACACCTCTCCGTGAACAAATACGCGCACACCATGAGGCGAGCGCGGCCCGGCGGCGGCGGCCCAGGCTATGAGAAATTGCGATTGTCACGGAACCACTCTCGGAGAGAGGCCCGCGTCCTGCGTGCGTCCTTGGGGATAACGCGGACGGCCTCGGACCTCGACGCCGCCGGGGCTCGAACCCGGCCCGATATGGGATGCCACGTCTCACCGCGTTTGTGATCGCCGCGCCAACTTTTTGGCAGCGGACCTGCGGGGGGCGGTGGAGGCAGCGGGGGCGGCGGGGGCCGACGAGGCAGGGCAGGTGATTGAAACAAATGACGGACCTAAGAATCCGGAAGGCTCTTTACACATGTATGAGGGCCCGGAAGGACGGAGAGGGGGGGGGGGGGGGGGCAGTTTAGGAGTGGCGGCCGCGACGTCAGATCGCAGCACCGGCGCCGCCCGCACCGCCGCCCCGCCCCTGTCAGTCCGGCCCTGCCAGCCCTCCTTCATCCTAGCGGCTCCGTGCGCCCCCCCGGCAGGGGTCCGGCAGGGGCCCCCGGCAGGGCGAACGCGACGCCCCCCTCGGGGCCTTCGGGGGCGTAACTACGTCTGCAAAGCCTCCTCGGGCCGACAGAAGAAAGAGAGGGAGCGATAGAGAGAGAGAGAGAGAGTCTGGTGGGGGGAAGATGGGGTAGGGGAGGAAGGGAGAGGCAAAACCAAGTGCGGGGGGCGGGGTGGGCTGCCAGCACTCATTAGACGTGTGGTACACAGTCTGTCACTCTCCTCCCCGTAACCCCTCCCTTCGCTACCTCTCTCTCTCTCTCTCTGCGTCTATCGCCGCTCTCACTTCACTTTCGCTCCCTCTCACTCACTTACCCCCCACCCCCTCCGCCCCCCGTCAGCTTGACTGTAAATCAATAGAACGATTGGCAAGCTCTGTGCGGCCGGATAGGCAGCAGGCAGAGGGGGGGCGGCAGGGGCGGCACAGGGGACGGAGGAAGGGGGGGAGGCGGCAGAGGGGCGGCAAGGAGCGAAGCAAGGAGGTGATCCCTCTTGCGGGGGGTGGGGCCCGCGCGGGGGAGGGGGGGAGGGGGTGGGGAGCCCCCGCGGGGTGGAGTGGGGCGGCCGGCCAAGATGGCCGCTGGTCAGCCGCTGACCTGAGCGGGGCGTGGCGGGGCGTGGCGGTCAGAGAAGGAGCGGCGGAGAAGACGCCGCGGGCCGCGACCCCCCGCAGGTGCCGCCCCTGGCGCCGCCCCTGCCTTATCAGCTTTGCGGCCCTGTTATCAGGAGCGGTTATCGCCGCCGGATAACGGATGCGCCGGAACCCATCGGGTCACCCCGCCAGCGTCACACCGGTGCCCTCACAAATCACAAATGGCTACGGCCGGCCACGGCTTCGCCGCGCCGCACCTGCACGCGCACACGCCACGCGTGCCGCGTAACCTTTCGATAATCAGCTCGCTCGGGAAAGAAAATAGGCCCCAATAGAGAGAGAGAGAGAGAGAGAGAGAGAGAGAGAGAGGGGGGGGGGAGAGGGAGGGAGGGAGAAAAATCAGGTTATGCCGACGGAAATGACCCGTCATTTGAATGGGAATACGGATTTTCGGAGGCGGGTGGACATCAAACATTGCTGAGGGGCCGCGGACGCGGTGGTGGCATGGCGGGGCTGAAATCTCCAATCCGATTACAATTAAGTTCCTCCTCCTCTTCCTTCTCCTCCTCCTCCTCCTCCTCCTCCTCCTCCTCCTCCTCCTCCTCCTCCTCCTCCTCCTCCTCCTCCTCCTCCTCCTCCTCCTCCCCTCGCGCTGCCCGGCGGCGGAGCAGCACGCTCCGTCAGCCGAGCGGAGCCCCGTGCAGCTAGGCAGCCGGTCCGCGCGGCAGAGTGCGGGCGGCCTACCTACCCGGCGGCCCACGCAGCCGGCCTCCACAGGGCACCGCAGGGCACCGCAGGGCACCGCAGGGCACCGCAGGGCACCGCAGGGTAACGCAAACCCGCTGTCGCTCTCGATCGCGCTACGATTTTGAGTTAGAAAGGAGACAGAAGAGTATCGGGTAAGGCCTATAAAAGGAAGTCAACGCGGGTACAGGGCCCCATGCTATCCGATCCGGAACACACCCAACGTTGTCTATTTACAAAAAAAAATCAAATAGAGAGAGAGAGAAAAAATAAAGAGATAGTTGTCTAAATTCCTTACCCCCAAAAAAATTATTTAAAAAAAATCATGTACGAAAAACAATCAAATTTGTGGAACGTTCTTTCTCTCTGTCGCGCCAATAACAGGACGATGCGGTCTCGTCGATATGTGAAGATCTCCTCGCGGCATTTACATGTGGCCGGCATCAAAGCTGGGAGCGAGAGAGAGGGAGAGAGGGTGGGGGGACAGACAAGGAGAGGAAGCGACGCCGCTTTCCACCGCTGGTGCCTGCCGTGACGTAGGCGTCGGGTCCGCCAACCGGAATCCTCTCCTAGTGTCGTCGCAGCGCGCTGCCGGCCGCAGAAATGCCCCCGTGCCGTCCGTGCGCCGCGCCTGCGCCTCCGTCTCTTATTTATGCCCCCTTTTCTTGGAGAGAAACGCGCGTCGGGCGGCTTACCGCAATAGTAGCCGATCGGGAATCCATAATAACAAACAACTGAAAAAAAGTGTCCCGCTGTTCGCTGCGTCCGATATTTCGACGGCGGCGGCGGCGGCGGCGGAGTGGGAGAGAAAAAAGAAATCACGAGGATCGATGACACCCAGTCAGCAGTGAGCGGTGTGCGAGCCGACGGAGCGGCGGGGCCGGGTGAATACTGGATGACAGCGGCCCCGCCGCCGGCCGACTCACTCTGCTTATGGAAACATTTAATTGGTAATTGTGTGGACACGGCGAACGAAAATAGTCACATGTCGGCGTTACGCTCTTTAAATTTTCAAATACTGAAAACCGCAAAGGCAAACAAAAAAATACGTCGGAGGGTCGGCGTCGACGCGGGGACCGCGTCGGGGACCGCGTCGGGGACTAGTCGGTGCACATCGCACTTCGCTTTGATCAGTCGCCTAGCGCTGCCGCGCGCCCGGCCCGGCTCTACTCTGACCCCGTTACGTACAGCCTGCCGCTCTTTCGTCCGCTTCTCTCTCTCTCTCTCTCTCTCTCTCTCCCTCTGCCAAAGCATAACAAGAGGGGCGCGGGGTGTCGCCCGATCCGCTTCGGGGGTCCCTCAGTGTCCACTACCTGGACTGGAACTGGTCCACGCCGCCGTCACCCATGGCCCCCATGGCACCCGAGGGGGGCTGCCGGCGGGGCCCTCTCCCCGGGGGGACGTTCCACCTGACAACTTTCCATAAGTGTTGGCCACAATTCATGGCGCCCATATTCACGTCTCTCTCTTCCCTGTCTGTCTCTCTCTCTCTTTCTCGTCTCACTTCAAAACGAAACGTTTTCTAGGGGTCGTCGTCCGCTTAACGGAGCTAAGCCGTCCATTACAATTGCTAAATCAGCGTTTTAGAAATAAAAAGGCGCCGACAGACAGGGACAAGAGAGTCGCCGGCGGCCAAGTGGGAGAGAGACGGGCGATACTCTGGACTCTTGTGCCTGATTGTTCTGATTCTGAATATTTTATCGCAGGTTCCTCTAGCCTCGGACGTTATTGTCGTCTAGAAAGTCGCCACCTTCGTTTTCCAGCGTCGTTGTCTCTCCGTCTCTCTCTCTCTCTCCCATCTCCCTCCGTCTCTCTCAGCGGGCCGGGGGGTCCTATCGGAAGACCGCCCTCATCCCCGGCCCGCCTGCACGCGGCCTGACTGGCCATTTCTGTTGACGCGGCGGTGCAAATGAGGGGGAGAGAGACACACACACAGACCGATAGAGAGAGAGAAAGAGAGACGCGCACAGTTATACGCGATTCGTTTGCTAGGGGGGAGGACCAAAGGAGAGCGGATGGGGGTGGGATAGGGGGAGAGGGGAGGTGGGATAGACACGCGGCAGTGGCAGCTAGGATAGAAGGGTGCAACGGCCTCTCCCCGAGCCGCGAGCGCCGCGAGTCGCATGTCTGTGCCGAGAGCGCAACGCATCGCCTCGCATCTCTCTCTCTCTCTCTCTCTCTCTCTCTCTCTCTCTCTCTCTCTCTCTCTCTCTCTCTCTCCCTCTCCCTCCCACGGCTAGGCCCGCGGTCCGTCCGGGCTGGTCCGGTCTCCCTACTCGTCCGAACGCCGTGGTGCTTCGCTGCGTTCGGATCGGCTCCCAGCCCAGCTCCTCCTCCTCCTCCTCTCTCCTCCTCCTCCTCCTCCTCCTCCTCCTCCTCCTCCTCCTCCTCCTCCTCTCGCCACCGCTGCTCGGTCGGTCGGTTTCACGATCCTAGATTTTTGGACCGGTTCTTAATAAACTGCGCTGCTGCGGCGTTGACATTTTCTTCGGTCTCGTCTTCTCTACCCCTCTCTCTCTCTCCTTCCGCCGCCGTTCGCCCACTTCTATAATATCCCCTTCCCTCTCGCTCTAGTGTAATGGGATAGAGGCGAGAGAGGAGCAGCGGCAGCAGCAGGAAGAGTGCTTTGCGACCGGCCGGCCGCCGCCGCGGCGCACACGGCCGAATTTTAAGGGGAAAGGGAAGACGGGGGGGAGAGAGAGAGAGAGAGAGAGAGAGAGAGAGAGAGAGAGAGAGAGAGAGGAGAGAGAGAGAGAGGGAAGGCAGACGGACGAGACATCCACGTAGCTGACTACACCTCCCTGCAGGCCGACGCCTTGCACTCGGATGTGTGTTGTTTTCCCTTCGGGTCCCCCTCACCTCCCTCCCCTCCCTCCCTCCCTCCCGCGCGGGTTCCTTGGCGCGTAGAGGTTCGGATTCCGTAAGTTGTTGCTGCGGCGGCAGCGGCGGCGGCGGCGGCTGCAGCGGTGGCGGCGGCGGCGGCGATGTACGGCGACCGGCCGGCGGGGCAGCTATTTGAGACGACGCCGCCGCACGACGCATTGGGGATTTTCATCGCGTCCCCGTTTACGCCCAGCGGCGCGCGAGCCGCCGCAGCCGCTCTGCAGCCGCTATGCAGCCGCTATGCAGCCGCTATGCAGCCGCTATGCAGCTTCATCCACGTGCGCCGCAACAGGACCAATGACCGGCCTAAAGATCCACCTAAATCTTCTCACAGAAACACGTGTAACAAATGTTTCGGGTTTTGTATTTTTTTTTTCACATTTTATTCTACTGATGGTCGATTTTTGATCACCAAGAGTCAATATACACACGGTCATAACCCGACCTCATTTTTTGAGCCGATTTCTGACCAAGAGTCGCTCATTGATTAAATGTCGATTTATGACCAAAAGTTTGTAAACGAAAAGAGTCTGACGTGGACCATATTCCCCGGTTGAAAGGGCGGTGCGGCGGCGGGGCTGCTGGGCTCCTGAGCGTGTGTGGTGCTCCAGCACGCGGCGCACCGCACGTCCGCGCCGCGGTGACGTCACGACCCATTACTCACGCTCACACACCTGTTTATTTTACAATGGGCCTAGAGACGACGTGTCGCACACTCGGCTCGGCACGCGCGGGCGTGGGCCGCTGCCCCTCCCTCCCTCCCTCCCTCCCTCCCTCCCTCCCTGCCCCGGTGTCTCGCCGCCTCGCGGACGCCCGTCGTCTGATCCATCTCATTACCTATTTGGCGCTTGCGGTGTAATCAAATTGTGGCGTCGTTGTGAATGCCGCTGTCAAAGCGCTAATCCAGCTGATGTGTGTAGAGCGGACGTGCGCGTGCGTGTGTGTGTGTGAGCGTGTGTGTGTGTGTGTCAGCTCCGTCACTAATGACCATATGGCATCTCAGCAACAAAAGGCGGTTCAGGAAACTCATTTGCCGTTACTTTCACGATTTTATGGAGAGCCTCTATACGGACCTCTGTCACTATAAAGCAGCCCGCCGTTTGATCTCTAGAGGAATCCTTAGATGTACGCAGTATCACATGAAGGAGAGGTTCGGGCGGCGACCCCTTATTTCTGTATGGCACATCCGTGTCATACATAATCAACAAAAAAAAAGATTTTTAAAAAAAATTTGCTGTACGGTCGACAAGATTACGTTTCAAATTTCCCGCGCGCGCGCGCGGCAAGGTCTTCTATAGGCGCATCCCTACTACTAGGTAGCAAGCGGGTGAGCAGTATACTGTAGACGTGGCCAAATAATGCAAGAAGCACAGAGTGTGCGCCGGCCTCGGGGCCCCCGGGGCCTCGGGGCAACGGCGGCCGTCACGGCATGGCATTAGAGGGCGGTCAAGTGCGTGGAGGGGAAGGGAGAGGGGGGAGGGGGGGAGGGGGGGAGGGGGGGAGGGGGGGGGGGGGGGGGTGTTCCGCGCGAGTCACGGTGTGTGGGTGCGGTCGCACGGTGCGTGTGTGTCGCACTCGCTGCATGTCAATCGGCGCCGGGGGGGACGTCAGGTGCACGCGGCGTGCCGATACCGCAGTGCGGCGCTATTCGCAGTCGAGCGTCAGCAACGCCGCGGACCCGGGAGATTTTAAAAAGGTGTTAGCTAGTTTTTGAGAAATTTAATTTTGTTACAGCGATTTATTTTCGCACTGATAATCTCTGGGTTTTTTTAAATGTAAATTTTTAAAGAGTGTTTATGAAAAAAATTTCAACGTTAAAAAAAGTTTTCGAAAACATTGTATTTTTGGTAATTGCCCCCCCCCCCCCCCCCCCCCCCCCCCCCAAACAAGTACATGAATGATGTATTCGCCGCGGGTGTGCGCTCGGTACCTGCCGGTACTCGCGCGCCGCTAGGAAGGTCTCCTGCCCGGTTCGTTCCCTTCTATCGCCTGAGCCGGTCAGCGCCCAGCAAGTGGACGCCTCGCGCGGCCCAAAACCAGAATGTCCATTGCGCAATGTCCACAGAGGCAGGGGGCCGGCCGGGGGGTCAGCGGCCACAACTTGTCTAGATGCATGCACATTGCCTATCCGCCGCCTGTTACACTTAGTAGATGGTGGGGGGCGGTGCAATGCTGCTACATTGTCCCCCCCCCCCCCCACACACACACACAGTATCTGGACCACATCAGTGCTTACCAATGCACTGGACTTTGGCCCTGCCTGGCGTGTGCGTTGCTGTATTGGGGTCAGGCTGGGACGACGACGACGAAGCCGGGCCCACACGCACACACACACACACACACACACACGCAGCAGTGCACCAGCAAACCGTCGGCCACATGATTGCTGGCCGCACCCTATAAGTCGCCGTCATTCAATGAGAGAGCACAGCTCGTCTGCTTATTAACCTTTATTATTTGTGATGTTTTTATGGCGGTATGCATGGAGGCTCTGCATAGAGGGGCCGCGCACTGCGGCAGAACTGGGTCAGCGGCCATGTGCACAGTATAGGCGCCGGCAGGCGCCACTAGGCGCCACCAGGCGCCCCCTGTGGCGCCACCGCAGCCGCAGCACGCGGCCCGCTGGTCATGTCCGCGGTCATGTATACGGGAAGAATAAACTGCATAACGGTGTCAGCCATGCTTCCGATCTGGACACATCCAGGAGTACCCTACCGACAACGACAACAAACCACACCTGGAACACAACCCGGTCTGGAATGCCCTATTCTCCTCCAGCGTGTACTCCAGAAGCACCCGGCAGCCTTCGGGGCCGCGCAGTTCATGTCCAATATCTCCAGGACCTCTGGACTGCTCACAGCTCGCCGCTGCGCCGGACTGGACCCGCTTTCCTGCCCCGACGGTATGAATGGCGGGGCGCCGTTCGGGCGGGCGGCTGCTCGGCAAGGCGCCGCGGCCCCGCCTAGTCACCTGGCCTAGCCCCGCCTAGCCGCGCCTAGCCTCGCCTAGCCCAGCGCTGTCTCGGCCCGTTACGGCGGCCGCCCGGGCCAGCCCGCATGTGAGGACAGCCGAAGCAGGGCTCGGTGCGGACCACAGCGGCGGGGCTAAGCTGGGCGTGTACGGCGCACTGCATGCGTGTGCGTGTGTGTGCGTGTGTGTGTGCGTGTGTGTGTGATGTTTGCAGAGGCGTTGCCTCCCGAATCACGCACGATTTGAGCTTCCGCTCGCCGACTCCCTCGCTGGCCGCGTCGCGTGAGGAGACGCGAAGCGGCGGCGGCGGCGGCGGCGGGTGTGGCAGTCGCCGCCGCTGCTGCGCGATGCGCCGCCGCTACCGCCGCCGCTACCGCCGCCGCCTCCGCCCACACACACACACACACACGCTCGCGCCCACGCACGCCGCCGCGGCACTGCAGCGCCGCGGCGCCATGGCACAGCCGCGCGCACACACGGGGCGTCGAAATGGAATCGATTTCACCGGGTCCGCTGCCGTGATGCCGTGTGGCGATGCCGCGTGCGTTACGGCCCACACCGGAGGAGGGAGAGAGAGAGGCGTGGGGGAGGGAGAGGAGGAGGGAGAGGGGGAGGGAGAGGGGGAGGGAGAGGAGGAGGGAGAGGAAGAAACGGCCCCCGTTGTTCCCGAAACTCAAGTCGGCATTTACAACGAGGCTCGAGAACGGAGAGCATGAAAACACCACGCAGAATACCGCTTATATCTCGGCTGGAAAGAGCGGGCACGGTATGACAAATCGAGCCCCCAGAGCAGCAGCGGGGCGCCGCGCTGCGATTTCTCATACTTTCGCTCACGTGGTATTCGATGGCGCTTCTTTACGCCCTCCTCCCTCGCACTGCGGCCCCCGTGTGGCCCCCGCCGGGGGCACGGCACGGTCCCCCCCACGCCCCCGCCACGCCCCCGCCACGCCCCGCCACGCCGCGCCGCACGTGTCCATGCGCGCGACGGGCACGGCGGGCACCGCACGCCGACACACACACCGCACGATCAAGGCGCCGAAAATAGTCGCAACGCACCGCGGCGACAGCGGCGACGGCGGCGCGGTGCGGTGCGGCAAGTCGTTGTGCCGTGTGCCCTAAGCCCTCGTCTACTCGTCCTCAGAGAGAGAGAGAGAGAGAGAGAGAGAGAGAGAGAGAGAGAGAGAGAGAGAGAGAGAGAGAGAGAGAACCCCGCAACTGCGCGCGGCCCGGACCGGAAGTTACGGGGCGCTCCTGGCGGCGGTTATTTTGAAAGCGTCCGTAAGCGCGCCGGCCGCCAGCTCATGCGCCGTGGGCCGAGGCGCTGCAGCAGCTCGGCAGCTCGCGGGTGACACACGACACACCCGCGGCGGCGGCGGCGGCGGCGGCGGCGGCGGACCGACGAGTCCCTGACCCGGCGGGCCGGAGGGTGTCGGAGAACGACTAGCACTCGTTGTTGTGCGGCTAAAATCCAGCGCCTTACGCCGATTCCAAATCTGCGTGAAACAATAACATATACTGTCCTCGTTCGTCTTTTTGTTGGTTCCGATTGCGGGAGAGATCTCGGCGCGCTTCCGGTGTTTTCGCGGAGTCCGCTTCGCTGGCGTCGCGTCGCTGCCGGCTCGTTGAGGCGCGGCCGCGGGGGCGGGGGGGCCGTCGCTCACCCCCCGCGGACCCTGGCCTCCCGCTGTTGTCGCAGAGGGTCCGGCCGGCCGCCGACGACGCCGGAGTGTATCATCCCCCCCCCCCCCCCCCTCCCCACCCCCGGACCGCCACGGTTCGTATTTCAGTTCCTCAAGCGATCGGCGGCGGCGGCGGCCCGGGATGTGATGGCGCGGTGGAGCGGTTGGCGCGTCAGGGGTTGGCCGGCCGGGGGCGGCCGCGGGGGCGGCCGCGGGGGCGGCCGCGGGGGCGGCCGCCCCCGCAGTATGACGGCAGTATGAGCTCCGGCTCGCGGTCCGGGAGGCTGATCACCAGGAGAGAGGGGCGAGGGGCGAGGGAGGGGGACGTTCTGGTGGGGGAAGAGGGAGGGAGGAGTGAGGGACGAGGGGGTCGAGTGAAGGAGGTCATCAGGAATGCCCCTTGCCGTGCGAGGAGGGGGAGGGAGAGGGGGACGGCCGCAGGGTTCACACACGTGGTCAAGACAGCGGCGGGGGCGGCGGGGGCGGCGGGGGCGGCGGGGAAGGCGGCGCCACCATTAAATTACCCATACAATTTTGCATGTCCGCTTCGTTAGCCCCCCGCGGCACTGTCGCCGTGATGTCTCTTACCGGGGCCACTCTGTTATGTCCCCCCCCCCCCCCTCACGATGTATAAATAACTTGGCTGCGACACGCAGCCCGGCGACTAACTGCAGCGCGCACCGTCACCGGCCGCGCCGCGAGGAGGAGGAGGAGGAGGAGGAGGAGGAGGAGGAGGTAGCCAGAGCCTCACCACCCCGACGAGGACTGCGCCAGAGAGGGGAGGAGGAGGGGCCCCTTCTGCGAACCGCACTGACGCAAGACCGTGTGAGTGCGCCTGTGTAACCTGCGGGCGTATGCTCTCATCGTATATTGAAAAATGGTATCGGTAAGCCCCCATACCCCTCTCTCTCTCTCTCTCTCTCTCTCTCTCTCTCTCTCTCTCGCTCTCTCTCTCTCTCTCTCTCTCTCTCTCTCTCTCTCTCTCTCTCTCTCTCTCTCTCTCTCTCTCTCTCTCTCTCTGTCGGCGGTGGAGGTGGCGGTCTGATGGAGCTCCACCGCGCAGAGAGCCTTGCTGGGTAGGCAATCCCGTCGCCTTGCGACGCACGCGTGCAGTGCGGGCTGGCCTACCCCGCACTCCGGCAGGCGGCTACACGGGTCTTGACGTCGTCGCTCGAGGGAGAGAGAGAGAGAGAGAGAGAGAGAGAGAGGGAGATTGGTGCGGTTTGAGAATCTGTTGCAGAAAGCAGGCGCGGGTCTGGCTGCCTAACCGAACGCGGGCCGCCGCTGCACTTCTCCGCTCGCCGCCCTCGCCGCTCTCGCCATCGCTTTCTGCTTTCGCTCGCGCATTGACCCCGCTTGACCCCCGCGCGGCTCGTTGCGGGCTGCAGGCGGGCTGCTTCTGGTCTGCCGCCGCAGTCCGAGACACGCAGTGCGCAAGACCACGACTGACGGACCCCCCGCCAAGCCTCCGCCGCCGCTGCAGCCGCTGCCGCATGCAAGCGGAGCAACGGGTTCAGTTACCCACTCCGCCGCGCTGCCGCCACCGCCGCCGGCCTGTACGGCGGTGTCGATCGAGATATCGAATGGAACGCGGCAGCGCGGCAAGGCGATCAGCTATGCGCTTTTAAAAAAAACATATTAAAAATCTCGATTATTATTCAGTGACTAAAGGTTCCTTGTTCCAAAATTTTCAAATAAATTTTCGAAAAAAAAAATCTATCAGGCTCGTCATTTATTGACGACCCCCCCCCCCCCCCCCCCCCCCCCCGCCCACCTCCTCCACAGCTCATCATGCATCGTCTCAAGATGCGATTTCGGTCGTACGACGGCCTCTCCGGATAGCATCGTCCCACCGGGACGCCAAACCTCTCTCTCTCTCTCTCTCTCTCTCTCTCTCTCTCTCTCCTCTCTCTCTCCCTCTCTCTCTCTCTCTCTCTCTCTCTCTCTATCTCTCTCTCTTGCTGTCCGACAGGGAGTATATACATCCATCCTAGAGAACCATCTTGATCGCGGCGCTGCAGGCCAACACTACCACCACCACCACCACCACCATCACTTCAGCCGCCACGCCCTCGAAAAGCGAGCGAGCGAACTAGAGAGAGAGAGAGAGAGAGAGAGAGAGAGAGAGAGAGAGAGAGAGAACAGGAAAACTTGACCGCACGACATCCTGACCGCAGCGGCGCGTCCCAGAAATTTATTGGAGAAAATGCGCATTTTAAACAAAAGAAGGCGTCAAGGATTCCGACGGTAGCGGCTGCTTGGGGGCCGCAGCTGGCAGCTGCGCGCGGCGCTGCACGTGCCCGGCAGCTGCGGCAGCTGCGGTCAGTAGTAGTACCTGCGCGGCCGCGGTGCAGCTGGCGGCGGCGGTGCGCGGCCAGAAGATGCACTTCCGGTGACGTCGTGTGTTTTGAAGAAGCAGCGCGAGCAGAGAGCGGCCGCGTTAAAGCGGAGCAACGAGCTTGTCGATAAATATCCGGCCGAATTAGAATTAAGGTCATGACCCCGCGAGATCTAGCGGCCCCGGCCATGCTGAGGATGCAGCGGGGAGAAGGGAGGGGGGGAGCAGCACGACTAGATCCAGCCAGGCCGCTAGAGCAGGCCCGTCCGCCCGTCTGCTCGTGTGGGCTTGTCTGGTGTACAGCGCAGCGAAGTATGCTGGGCGGACGGGCTGCAGTACTGGGAGATTTTGGGATAGAAACGACTCGAAAATATGAAATAATAATATAGTCAGACCGCAAACACACACACACGCGCGAGTTTTGGCTATTTTTGTGTCCTTCACATTCAAATTTTTACTCCATTTTTTGACTTTGCCTCTTTTTCACTCTCACAGTTTTTGTTTTCCCTATGTCATTTTTCACTCTTAATATTGTTGCCTTAGTCATTTTTTAAAAATTTTCTCTCTTGTTTTTTGCTGTCAGTTCTCACTTTTTTTCTCATTTGTTGTGGTTTCATTTGTATTTTCCCCCTCCTCCTCCGCCTTCTCGTAATCTCCCTCGTGCACGTATGCTACTTACGCCGCGTGGTGTGATCATGAAGCAACCCGCGCGCGGCGGCAGCAACAGCAACGCCAGCAGAGGCGGCGGCGGCGGCGGCAGCAGCAGTGGCATCTAATTAGAATCTGTCATTTTATATTTTGGGGGAAAAGTACGCGAGTTCATGAAAAGCGATAGTGCGGGTTATCGCTCGTGTGGTGTGCCGGGAGCTGGCGGGGGCCGGCGGGGGGCTCTCGCTTTCAGTGCTCGGCGTTGTCGTCGGCGATGTCCTCTGCTCCCCCCCGAAGGCCTCCCCAAGGCCGGCCGCGTGGCCGTCGTCGTGGTCGTCGAGGTCGCCGACGAAGTCGTCGCCGTCGCCGTCGCCGTCGGGCACCGAGGCCGCGTGTGACGGCCGGCTGCCGGCTTCTGGCCGCGTTTCGGGAATCGTGTGGAATTATTTCGTCGATACTCTCCGGCGCGTCGCGCGCTGGAAGAGAGACAGAGAGAGAGGGACAGAGATAGAAAGACAGAGAGAGAGGGGGGGACTGTGGCAGCGGGGCAGACGGCCTAGCCCGGCCAGGTCGGAGCTGTCACTCAGCCCTAGTGCGTCCGAAATGCAATATGAATGTGTACAGGTCGAGGCACACACGCGTGGCGTTAGCGCCGTGAGGGGGGAGGGGGGCCAATGTGAATATGTGGGCGTGTGCGAGAGAGAGGGAAGCGGAGAGGCCGAGCCGAGAGAGGAAGCCCGCTCGGCTGCGAGAATATTGGATGAGAATTAGCAATGTATGCAAGCGATCGAGTACACCGTGACAAGTCAGCAGGAGCGGAGTGGGGGGGGGGGGAGATGTCGCGTGCGACGTGAGGACGCGCGCCGCGGGGGGTCTAAAGGGGTGTGGCAGAGACGGAGGAGGGGGGGGGGCACGCGCCGCGGCACGTTGGTCACGTGGCGGTGGTAGCGGCGGCGGCGGGGGCAGTGCGGGCCTGAATTAGGGATGAAATAATAACCGGCCATCAGGTTAGTTTCCGCTGCACGCCACCAGGCGGCGCTGCCATCCGGCGGCCCCGCCCCTGCGTCACCTCTAATTGGCCAGAAAGCCACGTGCTCCATCATTGAACAGAACCAACGCACGGCGCGGACACGGGCAGCGGCACGCCGCACGGAATTATTGAACGTGCGTCGTACGAGAGAGAGAGAGGGGGGGAGAGAGAGAGAGAGAGAGAGAGAGAGAGAGAGAGAGAGAGAGAGAGAGAGAGAGAGAGAGAGAGAAAGGCCGCCGCACCGCACAACGCTGCGTATCGATGTCGTGAAGATGACAGGGATGACAATGAGGCACGCCCCGAGGGGCCGGCCACTGAGTGAGTGAGAGAGATGGGGAGGAGGGTGGGTTAGAGGGAGAGACGAAGAGTGCGTGTGTGTGTGAGTGAGAGAAGAGAGAGAGAGAGAGAGAAGGGAGGGGGTTGAAAGTATGGGATTAAACGGGACTCTCGACACGTCCACCCGGCTGCCCCTGCGGCCTGGCCCTTGCCGTGCCGTGCCTCGCCCCCCGGCCGCGGCCTCGCAGCGGCTGCGGTCGCTGCGTATCCTTGCCGGCCGGCCACACCCCGTGCCTGCCCTGCCTGCTCCTCCTGCACCTGCATATTGCATGGCCGCCAATGGCCGCCGCAGGACGGCACGCGGCAAGGAGATCCCTCCGCAGCCCGGAGCCCCCCGCCGCCCCCCGCCGCCCCCCGACCCGCACACGTCAGTCCGTCAGAGCGCAGCCTCCAGATATCCTCCTCCCGCCCGTCCACGTCGATCAGCCCCGGCAGCGCCTCCTCCGGCGGCCCGCCGTGGAACAGCAGGGGGCAGCACGCACTACACCACGCCGCCGGCCGCGGGGGCAGCACCGGAAGGCCCTGATGCTGCAGGTGCGGCTGCTGCTGCACCCCGTGCGGCGCGGCGGCCACGCTGCTCCTCCTCCTCCTCCCCCGCCGCCGCCGCCGCCGCCGCCGCCGCCGACCCCGTTGTCCAACAACTAGTGCGCGCCCGCCTAGCGCTGACCGCGGCACGCTTCGGTTCATATTCCCCACGTTATTTTGGTTCGGCCCCGCGCGCTCACACACACACACACACACACACACGCTCGCTGGGCCCCTAACGCGTGCTGCGCGGGGCGGCGGGGGTCCGCGTAGCCCCGCATAGCGCCGGGGGCACACACATGGACCACGCCGCCGCCGCCGCCGCGCTTGACCGCTGCCGCCGCCGCCGCTGGCCGAACGTAGAGCAACTCATGCGGGAACCCACCGACCACTTTCCGCCCTCCGCCGACCCCCCCCCCCGCCGACCCCCCGCCGATCCCCCGCCGACCCGCCGCGCTATAGGTGAGAGGATGGCCGAAATAAAAATAACGGCCGCATTATCGGTAGCCCAGCACAGCCCGGGCGAGCACGCGGCCTAGGCGTGTTTCAAAGACTAGAAAAATTCAAAAATTAAAAATTCCGGAAAGAATAAAAAAAATATTCAAAAAAAAATCCTAGCGATCCCTTAAAATTTTCAGGGCCAGTAACGCGGCCCGGCGGCCACAGCCTTAATTCGAAATTTATTTTTTTTAAAATCAGGTGCAACGGCACAGTCGCTGACCTGTGGTCATGCTTTGGCCACTGTCGCCCGCGCCGAAGACAGCAGAATAAAAACACGGCGCGGCCCGCGAGAATCGCACGGAAACCACACGGCGGACCCCCACGGAATAAAAATGCGGACAAATCAAAAACTACTCCGAAATGATGATGGCGACAGTCTTCGAAAGAATTCGCATGGCGCGGGAACGCATGAGTTATTCAGAGCAGACCCCTTGCCTCTCTTCCGTCTCTCTCTCTCTCTCTCTCTCTCTCTCTCTCTCTTCCTCACTCTCAGTCTAAAAGGATCAATGGTTCCGCTTAGCCCCCCGGTTACGTCACAGTCACCCCCGGGCCCCGCCGGGACCCGCGGGGCCCCGCTCGGGGCTCGCCTTACGCGCTGACCCCCGCCCTCTGTAAGCCTCGCCACGCCCCGCCGCTGGTAATGAGAGGGAGAGAGACACTTCAGGAGGGGGACAGAGAGCGAGAGAGACAGAGTGTGAGGCGGACACGCGCCCTCACACGTACTCTCGTGCTGTCGTGGGGCTTCCCCCCATGGCCCGGGCGGGAAGGGGGGAGAGAGAGAGAGAGAGAGAGAGAGAGAGAGAGAGAGAGAGAGAGAGGGAGGGGCGGACTCAAGGTGCAATTTAGCCGTCGTAAGCATGAGTGATACTATTTGGCATGCACCGGCCGAACCGCACTGGCTTCTCCGGGGTGAGGGGGAGGAGGGGGGGGGTAGAGCTGCTCACAGGGCCGCCCGCTGCTCGGCAAATCCTTGATTGAGATTCACGACCCGCGTTGAGCCGGTGTGCCTCCCCCCCCCCCCCCCCCCCCCCCCCTTCTCTGCTCTCTCTCTCTCTCTCTCTCTCTCTCTCTCTCTCTCTCTCTCCTCGCCAGCCCTTGCAACGCTTCGCCATGCTGCGGCGTCCGGCTTATGGCCACTTCTAGAGAGAGCGGGCAGGGGATCGCTTTCGACCCCCCTCCCCCCTACCCCCCCCCCCCCCTCCCCCCTCCCCCTCCCCTCCCCTCTCCCCCCTTCCCACTCGCTCCCCTTTGCTGCCCCGGCTCGGTACCTCGGGGTTCCGTGGGCCACTTTGCGGCAGTACGCTCTCAGCCCTGCTACCTCCCCTCCCTCTCCTCCTCCCCCGATCCCCAAATCCACGGAGCACGGCAGCGTACCCCTTCAAACGCGAGGCACGGGGCGCGGGGCGCGACGTGTGGTCACACTGTCCCCGCGGGGGGTCCCCCCCGTTCAACAACGGAGAAATATGGATTTTTCATGCTTATGTCGCCAATCTTTTTTTTTTTGGTTCATTATTTATTGCAAAATCCCGAGCCTTAAAATATTTCCCTGCTTTTCTAGGAGGGGAGGATGGGTAAAATTAAAAATCTTTTTTTTTTGTAGTGCAGTTGTGCGGTGTGTTTGAAGCGACGGGGATATGGGTGGGACACATCGGGACGGGGCCGTGGACACTCCGGACGCAGCCTGGCGCGGCAGTGCGTGGGGGGGCCGCTGCACAGGGCCCCGCCGCCGGCCTAAGTGATGTGGCGGGGGTGGATGCCCTCTCTCTCTCCCTCTCTCTCTCTCTCCCTCTCTCTCTCTCTCTCTCTCTCTCTCTCTCTCCCCGCGAGCCCTCTCACTTTCCGCGGCTGCGTTCGAATTAAAACACGTCGCCCCCGTACCGCAGGTAGAGCGCCGCGCGCCGCGTTGGAGTCTCCGACGCGCTCTCGGACGCAGCGCTTCTGGCACGGGGCGCCGCCGCCGCCGTGCATCGCTTTCGGCTCCGCTGACCCCCCTCCCGCAATGCACCTGTCAGCACCAACTCATGATGCACAGGAAAAAAAAATCTCTGAGGAAAAAAAAAATAAAGTTGAAATGTTTTGCTTTCGCCAGTTTGGCCTATAGCAATGTCAGAACCAATAAAAAAAATCCCGGCCGAGAATTTTTATTTTATTTTTGGACTACGTTGTCAAAATTTTTTTGAGAAAAAAAATTAATATTCGTGCTTTTGCATTTTAACTGTAGTTGTCGTGTAGATTATATCAGACCAGGTCGAGCTCAGGATTGGAACCCGCGCGGGCGGCGCCGGGGACTCACAAACTAGGTTAGCAGGTCCTTTCCAGCAGAGTGATGCGGCAGGGGGGGGGGGGGGTGTTAGAATCTTGGGCGGAGTGCGCCAAGAAAAGAAAGCCAGACAGCCAGGCAGGCAGCCAGCCAGCCAGTCGCCTTGGCAAAGTGCGGGCCCGGAGGACGAAGGCACGGCAGCCTGACGTGATGGCGCGGCGCGAGGCGTTTGTTTAAAACATGAAGGAAGGCAGTGCCTCGAGTGTGCCGGACACTGCCGACTGCAGCATCCTCTCTCTCTCTCTCTCTCTCTCTCTCTCTCTCTCTCTCTCTCTCTCTCTCTCTCTCTCTCCCTCTCTCTCCTTGCACCCTTCATTTCCCTCCCTCCCAAAATTTCTCCAGGGTGCAAAAGTATGAATGACAGACCCCTCCGACGTCCCTCCAACCACGAAATATCCTTACAATGTTAATTAGTGAAATGCTTCACCACGAAGATATGACAAAAACGCCGTGAGGTGGACTGGCCGCCCTCCAGCTGCTCCATCCCACTCGCACTCTATCGCCGTCCTGCTCGCACCTAACGAGCTGCCCCCTGGGTGCGATAAGGACAGATACGTCGAAGAAGCCCGCGGAACGCTTCGACTGTGCGCGCGATGGACGGGAGGGAGGACGACGGGGAGGTGGGGAGGAGGGGGGGGGGGTCTTGACGACGGCGCCGAAGAAAGGAGGAAATAACCCGTGCGCGCGCGCCCCCCGAGGCCCCCGCAGCCCCCGGACGGCGGCCCCCGAAGGGGTTTCATTCCCTAAGTCCCGGCCAAGCTTATCAAGAGCGTGCGTGCCTGGGGGGGATGGGGGCGCGGAGGCGGCCGCCTTGACTCCCCCGCCGCGGCCACACGCCTGGCAGGTACGCCGGCCGAATGGTATACGGCCCGGGGAGGGAGAGGAGAGAGCGGGAGCCAAACAGAAGAAGAAAGAAACTTTTCGCCTTGCGGCAGCAGAGGGATAGTGGTGCGGTTTGGCGGGGCGGGGCGGGGAGGCGCGGTATCGCTTTTAGACCTAAGTGCGTGGCGTGCGGCTCCGTGATGATCGAACAGTCGCGAACTCCGGCCGCCGGATAGCAGGAGATTGGCTTCCCCCCCATTCCTCTTTTCTCTGTCTCTCCGTGCCGCTGACACTCCCCTCGCAGGTCTTTCTCTCTCGCTTGCGCTCTCTCTCTCTCTCTTTCTTTCTCTCTCTCTCTCTCTCTCTCTCTCTCTCTCTCTCTCTCTCTCTCTCTCTCTCTCTCTCTCTCTCTCTCTCTGTCCCGACCTCCCGGTGCAGCAGCAGCGGCGGTGGTGGTGGCCCCATCGATTGTCGCCTCCGTGTGCGTCCTCGTCCTCTTGGTGCGGGGAGGATCGGGAGTGCGGAGGCCCCCCCCGCCCCCGCCGCCCCCCCCCCCCCCCCCCCACCCCGTGGAACTAGCCAGAGCCGCCCGCGGCCCCGTCCGTCGCCGCTGTCTCCAAGGTGGGAGTGGAGAGCAGGAGGTGGACGGATGCCGGCCGCCCCCGCCGCCCCCGCCGCCCCCGCCGCCCCCGCCGCCCCCGCCGCCGCCCCCCGCCCCCTGGCCGGATCACGCGGGGCGCCCTGGCGCCAGCACCCCCACCCTCGGCGCGGCACTCCCGCCGCGTCCACGTACCACGTAACGCCGGCACGGATTAAGGACGTCCAAGCCGCCTCCAGCAGGCCGCTGGGCGGTTTCTCATCCCGACGCGGCACGCGGCCCGCCTAGCCTCGCACGTGTCCGCGCCGCGTACGCTCCGCCGTCCTCATCACAAACTCGCAAGCGATAACGCCCGAACAGGAAAAAAAAATATTTTTAAAAAAGCAGAGCGCAGCGCCTTCTACAAGCCGCGTGACGTCTTTGGTATCAGAGTTGGCGCGGTGCGCCGTGCTGTGTGGTGTTGATGACTTGAAGCGGGATCGGCTTCAGGGAGGCATCGGGCACCGGCTGACCGCCCCGGGACGGGGGCGTTATCGATAATTTACGGACGGTCCCGCGGTGACTTCCCTTGCTGCCGGCCCCCCCGGTCCGGTGCCCGCTAAAGTACGCCCGCAACGTCCACGCGGCAAAATGAACCGCTCTGGAATTGATGCCGCTATCCGGAGAGCTGGGCGGAGATCCGGCGGGGGGGGGGGGGGGGCGCCCCGGCGCGGGGGGCCTTCCCGCCGGCTTTTCCTGATAAATCACGCCGTATTTGTTCCTCGTGGGCCCCTCTGGGGGGCCGCGCGGGGGCCGCGGGGGCCGCGGAGGCCCAGTAGTGCCTGCTGCTGCTGCCGCGCCGCCTCACCCCCGCGGGCCCCCGCGTACTCCACAAACAGGGCCGTGGGCAGCGGTGCCGGGCCGGCCGTAGGCACAGACCTAGATGGCGGAATGGCAGCCCGGATTGGAAGAGAGCAATGTAACGGCGAGGGGGAGGCCGCCCCCCGCCGCCGCCGTCTTGCGTATCAGGGCTGCGTCCGGACTCTCTCTCTCTCTCTCTGTCTCTTTCACGGGGCGGCGGTGGGTGCGACAGAGACGGCTGCACCGCCTCCTCCCCCCCTGGACGCGGCCCCGCGCAGAACGACAACGAGGACGACAACAGCCACACAAGCATAGTTTTTGCGAGTTTGCCGCCGCCGCGCGTCCCTTCCAGTAAGTTTCGTGGCTGCCGCCGCCGCCGCCGCCGCCGCCGTCCCGGAGGCCCCCGTGTCCCCCGTCGGCGTCGTCGCGCACACTCGATTTAACGGACTACGACGAAAGGGGAAGGAAAATGCCTAGCGGCAGACTCCCGCGGCCGCGGCCACGGCACGGCCCTGCTCGGGTTGGGGCCCGCCAATAAATAACGCCACGTATTATCTACACCGCGGAGATGCGCCCCGCAGTCCGCCTCACTCCTCGCATGGGCATCAAACTTCAAAAAACTCCCTCTCTCTCTGTATCTCTCTCTGTCTCTCTCTCTCTCTCTCTCTCTCTCTCTCAGCTCTTTGCTGCGCGGGGTTTATTTGTGTGAACAGGTAGCTGCCCCCTGGTGCCGGGGCGGCGGTGCGGTGCGATACAGTAGGGGGCCGCGCCGGGCCTCGCCCCGCTGCCCCGCGCCCCGCTGCCCCGCGCCACGCCGCGGTCTTATGCTGAGCCATCGCCATATGAGTGGCGGGCCGGGCCGCCGCCGCCACAACATAGACATCGACGGACCGCGCCGCTCACCGCCGGGCGACGAGGTGGCCGAGTGGTTAAGGCGTTGGACTGCTAATCCAATGGGCTCTGCCCGCGTGAGTTCGAATCTCATCCTCGTCGGAGTTCGTCTTTTGCTCCGACGACCACATTGTGTTCTCGATTTATTTCAGAGTGGGAGAAAGTGATCGCGTCGCGAGCAAGAGCCCGCATGCGCGGTCCCATGGTGTAATGGTTAGCACTCAGGACTCTGAATCCTGCGATCCGAGTTCAAATCTCGGTGGGACCTTATTTTTTGGGGGGCAGCACTACTTTCGGCAGTTTGCAGAATGTCTTCGCGGCACAACAGTTGACCCCCCCGAACTGCTCCGCCGAAGGGTCGCCGCGGACCTCAGGAAATGAAGAGTCCTCTCATGAACGTCCCCGGCCTCCCGCCTCCCGTCCTCCCCCTCCCCTCCTAGATCGAGCAGGGGATGTCTTTTACGACGAGACGGACGATGTGGTCCTGAACCCGAAGCGGAGAACACACGGGCCGGCGGAAAATCCAGTGCGACGCCAGCAGTGACAGACACAGACCATTCAAAATCACACAACAAGAATATAACGTAGCGGTACCGGCGGCACAGAAACGAAAAACAGAAATGAACCTCCTCTTAACTTTTATCCGGCGTAGTGTGTGTGTGTGTGTGTGTGCGTGGACCGGGCCGGGATAGCCTGTACGTGCGTGGAGTCGGGGGCTGAGAGAGCAGTTAGAGGAAGAGATACTGTATGGGTTACACCGTATCGGAGTTACCTCACGCGCCCTCCACACACACACACACACACACTCGTACACAGCGACATTCCCACGGGGTGCGACAAGGGCGTGGTGGGCCAGCGTGATCGGGGTGTGGTCGTCTCCCCCCCCCCCCCTCTCTCTCTCTCTCTCTCACGCACAGGAGGGGGGGGGCAGGAGAGTCGCTAGGCGAGTGAAGATGGGGCATTTGAGGCAGTGGCCACTGCGTGGCCGCCTGATATAAGGGAGGTTTACGGCGCAGAGGGGTTGTGGGGTCGGTGGGGGAGGAGGGACGGGAGAGGAGGAGAGGAGGAGGGAGAGGAGGGAGGAGGAGGAGGGAGGGAGGAGGGAGGGAGTGATCATCCACATCGAGGACGGCCGCGCCCGTCCAGCACCCTTGGCAGCAGCGGCGCGGTACATGTGACACGTGGACCGCATCTCTCCCGGAGGGTGGGACCACGGCGCCACCAACGCTTTCCATCTCCCTCTCTCCTCCCTGCCGTCCCACTCTGTGTCCTGCGTGCCGTCCTTTTCTCGCCCCACCATTCTTGTCTTCTTTCCGACAGAGAGAAAGACAGTCAGAGAAAGAGACAGTAGAGAGATCAATGAAAAGCGCGTGAGTATGAGAAATATATATTATTCACCGTCAAGGAATGACCGTCTGAATTTCTCATATAAGGGCCGGGCAGCAGAGGGACGGCTGGCGGACGGCTGGCGGAGGGCTCCGCGGCGTGTGTAGGCGCGTTATCCTGCGTGACAAATAAACCCAGTAAACCCGGCGGTGAGCGGGGAGAGAGAGAGAGACGGCGGCGGCGGGGAAAATATAACATGGCGGTCGGCGCGGCGGCGCGGCGGGCTTGATTCGAGCGTTTTATTGAGCCATGCTTCACTTT